>JARQZJ010000043.1:0-600000 GCA_030704895.1 Henosepilachna vigintioctopunctata
ACTATGGATCACCCGCAGCTGTTGGAGACTTTGCGAGGTATACGGGGTCCTCCACTTGCTCTTTTTACCTATCTTTTTACGTATCTGAATCAAAGAAAACAATATGTATCTGATGAATTTACTAGATCATTTAGAGAAGTTGTTTGTGGGGTGCCTCAGGGAAGTATACTTGGGCCACTTTTATTCATTATTTATTTGAATGGTTTACTTAGCCTGGATACAATTTATGAGATTGTAAATTATGCCGATGATACGGTCATTTTCTACAAATCACATGACTGGGAAAATCTGAAAAAATCAATTGAACTAGATTTAAACGAGATTTTTGATTGGTTGAACCACAAATTTTTGACAATTAATTTTGAAAAGACCTTTTACTTCCTATATGTAGTACAATAACTATCACCAACAACGAAAAAGATATATCATTAAAACAAGTTCTGAAGATCAAGTATCTTGGCATAACTTTGGACTCTCAAGTAGGCCAACATGTTTCGTCAGTCGTAAATACTTTGCGTTCCATGCCGGGAAGATATAAATACCACAGTAGACTGTTAGATTTGCATCATTCAAAAATTTTTCACTTCCGATTGATAGAATCGCGTTTATCTTATGGCTTATTGGGCTGGGGTCGAGCTTTTGACATACACCTAAGAAGATTGCAAATTCTTCAAAAGACGATTTTGAAAATATTAATCAAAAAAAAAACGTACTCACCCTAGCGAACTGTTACTTAATGAAGCACAAGTATTGGATCTTAGGAGGTTGTATTTTCTCAAAGCGGTTATATATTTCTACAATGACAAAGAATTCTTAGTCCACAACAAATTATATCACGGATATGACACTAGAAGCGTGAAAACATTGAAGATAAAAACATCTTCGGCTAGAAACACAATCGGACAGAGATGTCCGGCCTTCCTGGGACCTAGATTTATCAATCTTCAGCCTTTACAAGTGTTACGCGTACCTTCAGTTCAATGTTAAAAAAAAATAAGGGTATTTCTCTTTACAGAAGGTGCAGCCATTGTGGGGATTTTGTTTCCTTTGTGAATTCATGATATTATTGTATGTTCAAGAGTGGACTTGTTTCTGAGGTTGATTGATATTTGTTTTTTCAGTTTTTCTCGTGAATATTGTTATTTTCATTCAAAACTTTTTTTCCCCATAGAAAGCTATGGCTTTATGGGCATATGATTAAGGCAGACCGAAGATAACGATATAAAACTTTATAAAACTAATCCAAAATTAAGATTGTGAATAATAACATTGAATGTGGTTTCTTTGTTATTACCAGGTAGGATCAACATTCTTAATCAAACATATCATTGAATTTTTTATGTAAACTAATGAAATATTTGTTATTACAGAGAAATTATTCATGGATTATTCTAACCTATAGAAAAATTTTATAAAAATAAAAGTATAAACATTATATACTTATAAGCTATTTCAATAATATATTAAAACTTATATAAAATTGACAACTTATTGATGAAATGTTATCATGATGGTAAGTGTTAAATTAAATACACTTATTATAAAGAATTGTTAAAAAAAATTATGAGCAGAATATATTGTTTTACATTATATAAAAATATATCTGTTCCCAAATATGTTTTTCAAAGTACACCTCGATAAATAAATCATAACTGAGAATTTTTTTATATTTGAATATATTTCAATTTGTGAAATTATATTTTGAAATATATTTCAATATTTGAATTCATATCTCAAAATTTATTTTCTTCCATGGCGGTTCCCCTAAATTATTTCTGTGGGTTGGCAGTGTTGTCAATTTGACGGATTGCGATATGTGCGTTTTATTATTCATCGATGTGTGCTTTATTGTGAATTCGATTTAAGATTTTTTTTCGAGAACAGTTGAAAAATTGATGTTGTATCAGGACTAAGTAAGCTAATGTCAATAAACATTTTAGTACTGGTATAGTGGTCCAATTTTATTTGATTTTAGTACAAATTATGCTCGCACGCAAAACGCTAGTCGATGCAACCTTCGGAAGCGTGATGTACGATTTCGAACAAGTGACAGGGCATGGAAAGGATCAATTGAAGAATCATTATTTCTGATTCTGAGAATAAGTTCTCGTTTAAATTAGAGCCTAGATATTCACCTTGCATCGTCAACAAAGTGATATCTTCTTTGGTATATATTTTAAAAGACTTGGATTATAAAGATCTAGGGAATTACCATGTGAAGTATACTAAATTAGACATTACACAAAATGATAATGATTCTTTTAGTAAAAGTAGTAAGATAAAATAGGAATGGTGGATGCTATGTTATTGATGATGATATAAGTTTCAAGATTATTGGTGCAAAAGTAATTAGAACAAATTTAGGTCAAGTGATAAAGTTTCTTTGTAATCTAAATATTCATTTAGTGGTAGTAATTTAAATATTCAAAATTTTGTGCCTTCTGTAATTCATTAAATAAAATCTCATTTTCAAGGCAATCTCAAGGTATATATATATATTTTTGTTTCCTTAGAGACTACTAGACGTGTATAAATCGGTGAAGTTTAATAAGCTGCCTTTGTTCATATCAAATGATCAAAAACTGGTAGAAATTATAACAGTCCAAAGCTGATAAACTGTGGAATAAAATTGAAAAATAGAGCAGTAAATCAAACAAACCGTTATAACGTGAGCCAATTTTGAAATTTTGCGGAAATAGTGAAGTGAAATTGAATGAAATAAAAACATCATAAAGTGATAAGGAACAGATGCTATGAAAATAACGTACACAGATCAAACGTGTTGGCCCTACCAGTGGAGTAACTGATTGGGATATTGCTGATGAAAATGAATTGCAGCAAGCTGTCAATCAAAAGGTGAGAAATACGTTCTTTTTAAGTGCGATGGATGTGAAAACATGAATTGAAAGGACTGTCGTCAATTCTCAGCCTCTGAGGAAAAATGTTTTACATTATCTAAGGGAAAAGTAATTCTTTACTAATGTAGGGAAGAAACAGGAAACATTGCCATACTGATGCAAACAAATCGAAAGTTGAAACAAGAAATTGAAAACCTCAAAGAAAGTATAGCAACAAAAATTAATTCTGGAGTATAGATAGAAAATCTTATAACAGAAAACTCTACCCTTAAAAATTCATTGAAACAAATGCAGATGAATGCATAAGAAAAAATAGATGATTTCGATAACTTGAAGATAGAACTTCAGAAAGTGAATGAAATCGAAGACCTTCTAAAAAAAAATACAAAGCTGAAGAAACAACTCGATAAGACAAAAAATGAGGAAATTTTGAAAAAAAAATTGAGAAATATAAGGCCAAAGTTGATAAACTAACAGAAAAAAATGAATCTATGCGAAAACGAATTGATGATTTCTCAGATCGATCACAAAAAAAAAATTGGAAAACTTTTTTGATCAAAAACTTTAATAAAAAATTGCTGAATTTAAAAGAATAATTACATCTGGTGCCTAAGCCGATGACATAAAGTACAATCACTAGCAGAGAAACTCAAAAACAAAGAAAATTTAAATTGAAACCAACGCAGAAAAATTAAAATTACAGAAGCCAAATAGTCTCCTAGAGGAGCAGAGTAAGCTAATGAATGAAATGATAAACATAGAAAATTTCGAGAACCTTCCTCCTTCAACTATGAATGAGAATAATACAGATCTCAAAAAACTGAAAAATACGCCGCTAAATATAGCGAAAGCACAAGATGATTTTCAAGTTCCAAAACGTACTCGCAAAAATATGATCATAAATGGCACAGGACAGGGAAATAAAGTAACAATTAAGGGAGTAATGGCTAATAGTCATTTACATATTTGTAAATTAGACCCTTATTTAACAGGGGAGGAAATAATTCAATATCTCAGAGATAATGATTTCACAGACATACGTTGTGTGAAGTTGGTGTCTAGGAGACACGAAATGTAGTCATCTTTCGAAATAAGTGCACCAAGAGAAGTGGATGAATCACTGGAAAATCTTGATACTGGCCTGTTGGTTCGAGAATAAATCCTTTTTTATATCACCTCGATCGGAAAAAGTTTCAAAAATGACCATAATTCTTCAAAATATCCAATTCATAGGAAATTCGATATTACAACTGGAAAACTTCTTAAATGGTCAAGATGTTGAGATCTTAGCATTAACCGAACATTGGAAGAGTAAAAATGAATTAAAGAACTACCAAATTACAGGCTTCTCAATGGCTGATGCATTTTGTCGAGAAAGCAGTAGACACGGTAGTAGTGTAATTTACTGCAAAGATTATGTGGAACATAAAACAAGAGTTGATATTCAGTCATTGAGCGTACCGTTCATTTTTTAATGTTGTGCTATTGATGTATCATCATGTGGATGGAACCAAATATGTGATTGTATGCAACTATAGACCGCCATCTTACAATGAAAGTGAGTTTTTGGAAATACTAAATAAGCTGATGGAGAAAATTGGTCATTGAAAATTCTGGATACATATTGGCGTGCGATTTTAATATTGATATGACTGACCCTGAAGGTAAATATGCTCAACACTTCACCTCTTCTGTTGAATCTTTTTATGGTCATATCTTAGTTCATGAACCCACCAGAGTAACCGAGCACTCAATTTCATGTATTGATAATATCATATCGAATATCGACGGGTGTTGCACAGAAGTACTTGACTCTCATCTATCAGATCATAAAGCGGTGAAAACATATTTCGGAAACCATTTTAGATATCGCCTACTCACTAAGATTCAGAGACGTTTGTTCAGGGTATCATCAGTAGATGCATTTGTAGAAACTTCAAATAGAGAAAGTTGGGAAGTCTTGTATAAAATATCGAATAATAATGTTAATAAATTGTAGAACTGTTTCTTTTATCGCTATAAACTCATCTTTGATAATCATTTTCCAGCAACTTGAATAAAAATTAATAAGCAAAAAGCTCACAAAATTTCACCTGAAATCATTTCTATTAAAAGTATTTTCGATAAAACTCTCGAAATAGCAAAAGAAATATTATGATCAACAACTCACAAAACACAAAAATCTTAATGTAGCCAAAAATACAAAATGCAGATAACAAGAACTTTTTCAATAAATACTTCGTGAATATTTCGGGAAATATATGCAAAAATATCCCCAATACTGCAGGTGAAGGCACATTGAAGTCAAGAGAAAAATCATTGTATCCATTCGAAACAACTGAACAGAAAATTATCTCCACTATAAAAAAGCTAAAGAATAAACATGCTACTGGTCATGATGAAGTACAATTACATGTGATTGAGATATCTATTCATGAAATTATTAGACCATTATGCTTCGTAAAGAACAAGGCTTTTATTGAGGGTATATTCCCGGATGCTCTTAAGATCGAAATTGTAGTACCACTGTATTAAAAGAGAGACATCGAAGATATGGAAAATTATAGACCAATTAGTCTTCCTACAGCATATTCCAAAATTTGGTAGAAAATACTATCAGAGAGGCTACTGATCTTCTTTAGAAAATTCAACATACTGAATAATTCACAACATGGGTTTTTAAAATGTAAAAATACGGATACTGCTGCATTCGAGTTAATACAAAGTAGGTTGAGTCATTTGAGAGAGGGTAGATTACGTTGGGCCTGTTTCTTGATCTCTCGAAGGCATTTGATTGTGTGAATCACAAAACGCTCTTGAACAAGCTTGAACGTTCTGGTATTAGAGGCATACCATTAGAGCTTATCGACAGTTAGGGGTTGTCCATTAATCACGTGATCTTTTTTAAGCATTTTTCAACCCCCCTCCCCCATTGGTGATACGTAGTGAGGTTTGAGACCACCCCCCTCCCCCTTCTCAACATCACGTGTATTTTTAGTACCTACAAAGAATCTTAAAATTTTCTGAATATTATCTTAATTTAAATACAGGTATAAACTATAATCTTATTTTATTCTGAAATTAAGGACCATAATATTTGTTCAAAAATCGCGCGTTTGACGAAAAAATAAATACACGAGATATCTTACTACACCCCCTCCCCCTTGTGTTATTTTTGTGATTTTTATCGAACACCTCCCCCCCCCCCTTTCAAGCCTCACGTGATTAATGGACAACCCCTTATCTGAAAAATAGAGTTCAAAGAGTTATTATAGAAGCTGATGTTTATAGATTTATTTCAAGTGATGAATATCCAAAAAAAAGGCGTTCCACAAGGTAAAGTATCCTTGGACCTTTATTGTTTGTGGTATATAGTTGCAGAAGCTTAATATGTCTAGAGTGTACTGAGTACTGAGCTCTAAAATTCCACTGTGCAAAATATCGTAGATACGAGTTAATTGACATTTTACAAAATACAATTAGAGACAAGGAGAAGATCATTCAAGAACAGGATTAGATAATTAGACTTCTGAAGTAGAAAGTGTCAATGGATGGAAATGTAGAAAAAATGTCAACTAGAAGGACATATGCAAATGTAATGAAGGAGGGTCCTAAAGAAATGGTGAAGGTAAATTACCCAAAAGTAATAATGAAGCCAAAAACTATACAGTCAAGCTCGAGGACAAAAACAGATTTGGAAGCGAGCATAAAACCAGCAGAATTGAAGATTGGAATAAAGAAGTTTAAATCGACAAAAAATGGTACAATGTTTGTGACTTGTCAATCGAAGGAAGAATGCGAATCATTGAAAAATGCTGTGAAGCAGAATATGGACAAATCGTATGAGGTAGAATTAAGTAAAATGAGAAATAACAGAATTAAAATAACAAATTTCACAGGAGACTATTCGAAGACAGATATTCAGAAATTCATCCAACAACAAAACCTAGTAAATGGTGAAGTTAAAGTTACCTACATTAAAACGAATAAAAAAGGGGAAAAAAGTATTTTTTTGTGAATGTTCGCCAAGGGCTTTCCGTGACATAATATTTTTGAAAAAACCTTGCATTGGATGGAAGAGATATCCAGTTTATGAAGATCTTACTGTACCAAAATGCTTGAAGTGCCAAGGATTTTTTCATAAAATGAGTAATTGCCAAAACAATATCGTTTGTCCCTTATGAAAAACAAAAAAAAATCATGAAGAAAAACATGAAGAAAATCAAAGCCCCAAAAGTAAAAAGTGTTGTAGTAATTGTGTATTGTCGAATCAAAAATACAATATTGGATACGCCACTGAACATTATTCTTCTGAACTTATTTCCAACTCTGAAATACCATCTGGAAGTACTAAAAAACAAAATAAATTATTTTAGTGAACGATAAAAAAAAAACATTTATTTACATGAATCAGTTCATAAGAGATTTTAGTACGCATTCTGTGAAGGAATTGATGTTGGGAAATGTGGTAGAGTACAATAACATTGCGAGAAAATCTCTGTTTCGAGTTTTTCATAAAAATATAAGAAGCATACATAAAAACTTGGATTTACTCAGGCTGCATCTGTCGCAGATCGATGACTCTTTTGATTGTATCGTTTTTACCGAAACCTGGGAAATTAAAAATTGTGACTTAATAGAAATGGAAGGTTACGAAATACTCTACAATAAGGGCGATATAAATAAGGCAGACGGCGTTGTTACATATATGAAAAGGGGATTGAAATACACTTACCAAATTGTAAATATAGGTAAATGTAGAGTTCTAGAAATAAGGTTGATGGGGCAAAAAAAGAAAGACATGTTTATCACAGCCATTTATAAAGCACACGATATATCCGGAAATGATTTTGTACATGATTTAAATGTTTACTTGGATACTGTATCATCATATAGAGCTTCATATCATGTGGTAGTAGGTGACATGAAAATAAATATATTGAATAAAGATGATATTGTGGGAAATGAGTATTTGGATACTCTTCATGAAAATAATTTCTACTCAATGATAAACAGTACAACAAGACCGAAAAGTGGTACATGTTTGGACCACATTTTCCTAAAGGCTGAGAAGCAACTCATAAATTGTTATTTATATATACTGACAAATGATATAACTGATTACTATTCAACTATTATCGAATTACCTTTTCAAACTTCTGTGGAACAACAAAAAATGGAATCAATATATAAATACCACATAAACTATAACCAAATTATACATGATTTAAACAGATTCGATTGGAAAATTTTGTACAATATTTCAGATATTAATGAAAGTACCGACTTTTTCATAAACACATTGAATGACAAAGTACAAACAAATACAAGAACAACTAAAATCAAACATGGCGAACGAAAAAGAAAGCACTGGATAACCTCAGGACTTATTAAATCAATCCAAAAGAGAAAACAACTGTTTAAAAGATGTAAGAATGAGCCCCAACATGTTGAAGTAAAGCAAGAGTATACTCGATTTAGAAACTTGCTGCACTCTGGCACATCACTGACTCATGGAATCTTTCCAAATGAATGGAAATGTTCAGTGATAATACCAGTGCCTAAAATTTGTAACACTGTCAAATTGGAGGAATTTCGACCTATAAACATTCTTCCACCATACGAAAAAAATCTAGAACTAGTTGTTAAAAATCAGGTTCTAGAATTATGCGAAAAACATTCAGTTATTTTTCTGACTTACAATCAGGTTTCAGGAGAAATTCCTCCTGTGAGACAGCACTGTTGAGCATATGCGAGGAATGGTATAGAGCTATCGATAAAGGAGAGGTAGTGATTGTAGTATTATTGGACTTCAAAAGAGCGTTCGAAACTTTATGTAGATCATTGCTGTTGAAAAAACTAGAAAAAATTGGTTTTGAAGGTTTAGTGAACAAATGGTTCAATTCTTATTTACAATCGCGATCTCAAAAAGTTAAATTCAATGGTGTTATTTCGGAAAGCATTGGAGTTGATTTTGGCGTACCTCAGGGTACGGTCTTAGGTCCACTACTATTCTCCTTATACATCAATGATATTGTTTTGCATGTGAAAAAATGCTCTATACGATTGTTCGCAGATGATACTATGATTTTTATCAGTGGTAAAAATATCCAGACCATGACAGAATGGATCAATAGAGACTTGGCAGCAATAAATGAATGGCTAAGCGATAACAGTTTATCGCTGAATGTTAAAAAGTCTAAATTTATAGTTTTTGGTACAAGTAGAATTCTTAAGGTAGTTAGTAATGAAAATATAAGTATTAAAATTGAAAACATGAACATTGAGAGGGTAAAACTTGTTAAATACTTAGGCGTTTTGTTAGATGAGAAATTGAGTTTCAATGATCATGTCGACTTGATATCGTCTAAAATCTCCAAGAAAATCAATTTTCTCAAAAGAATTGGGAAAAATATGACCACATATATGAAGTTATTGCTCTTCAAGTCCATAATTATGCCACACTTTGAATATTGTTCCACTCTGTTATTGGGATTGAGTAAAGAAAAAACTCAACAGTTACAAAAGTTACAAAATAGAGCTATGCGAACAATTTTGAAATGTAATAGATATACCCCAATCCAAAGCATGCTAAATTGTTTAGAATTGATGTCAGTCAAACAAAGAATACTTTTTGCTACATATATATTTATATTTAAATTTAAAAACAAATTGTTCCCATATAAAGTAATGAAAAATGTAACATGTGTCAGTGATGTGCACAGTCATAATACAAGAAATGCTGACAATTTCTACATGCAAGTTTCTAAGCATTCTAAACATAGGAATAGTATATTTTATGAAGGATTTAACGCATTTAATAAATTGCCTAGCTCCATAAAAGCAATTAGAGACCTTAAGGTATTCAAGCGTAAATTAGCTAAGTTCGTTTTAAACATAAAATTGTAAATAATATAGTTGTCTGTATGAATGTATGTATGATTTTGTAATAGCTAATGCTAAAATAAATATTATTATTATTATTATTATAAGTTTTGAACCTTCATATTTTCGCTCAGACATATATTTTTTCGATTGATTGAGCGTCAATATGAAGGTTTAAATCTCTGCTGCATATCCCAAAGAGAAAATATATGACACAGGCTACTGTTAATACGTTAATACGTATCATTTTCTAAAAGCTAAAGTTGCTAACTGTATGAATCTTCTGTTAATTCTTAAAATAAATGAAATATGAACTCTGTCATCAAAGAAGCGAAATTTCATTTCTTTAGGAGGAAAATTGATCAGAGTAGATCAGACAGTAGATCAGTTTGGAATGTTATTAAGTCAATTAATGAAAACAACTTTGGAGGCAGAGGTCCAATCCGTATTCAGAATGATGGAAATGATGAAGTCGTCCAAAGTGATTTTGACTCTGCCAATGTCTTCAATTAATTCTTTTCCACGGTGGGTCAAAGAATGGCTGATTCCATAAAGAGACCTAAAGTATCACTATTCAGAAAAACCTCGGTAAGTAACACAATTTTTCTGTCGCCAACAAAATCTCTCGAAGTTGAAGACATAATCAAATCATTGAAAAATAATAAATCTCCTGGGAAGGATGGTATAAAATCCGAAATATTGAAGAAGCTTGTCGAACAGATTGCACAACCTTTACGTTATTTAATAAATAAAATGCTCGTAACTGGTAAATTTCCGGAATCTTTGAAATTAGGTGTTATAAAACCCCTGCATAAGGGTGGAGACGTGGAAAAAATAACAAATTATCGTCCAATAACTCTAATAAGTAACATAGCAAAAATTCACGAGAAAGTCTTGAAGGATAGATGAGTGTCGTATTTGGAGAAATATAGGTTGATTTCTTCAAAACAATTTGGATTTCGGAAGGGTGTGTCTACTCAGGATGCAATCTCGTTTTTGATTTTAAGGATATATTAATGTTTGGAAGGGGGAAGAAAGGCTTTGGTGGTATTCTTGGATCTATCGAAGGCGTTTGACACTGTACACCATGAACAGATGCTGGAGGTTTTGAGTGATGTTGGAGTTAGAGGAACGGCTGGGGATTTGATGGCGAGCTATCTCGGCGGGCGTTAGCAGTGCGTACAAATAGGTTCCATCTATAGTGTCGCTTCGGACGTACGTTTTGGTGTACCACAGGGCACTGTTCTGGGTCCCATTCTTTTCATCATTTACATGAATAGTATTCTCGCCGTTGATACAGTTGGTTCGATATCTAGTTTTGCGGACGACACTGTAGTATTATATGAGGGCGCATCGTGGGAGAATTTGAAGGAAAGGGTGGAAGATGATTTGGATAAACTGTTCGACGCGTTTAGTGATAAGATGTTGACTATTAATTACAACAAAACGTGTTTCCTTCTTTTCAGTTCTTATGCCAGTAGTGCGCCCACGTATGAAAAACTGACATTAATGAAAAATAATATAAAACTAGAAATATCAATGAAAGAAAAAGCGAAGTACCTTGGGGTGACAATCGATAGGTACTTACGGTGAAACGACCACATTAATCAGACAGTAATAGTTCTGAGAGGTCTATTATACAAATTCAAATACCTAAGACAAATTCTTGGTTTGCCTAGATTGAGAATGGTGTATTGTGCCCTAGTGGAATGTAGACTTTCTTATGGAGTACTAAGTTGGGGTGCAGCGGAAGACCACCACTTAAAAAAGCTGGAAAGGCTGCAAAGGAGGTTTTTCAAAGTTATGTGTTTCAGATCGATAATTTATCCATCTGACCAAGGTCAGATGTCAGGTCTGAAGGTGGATGTTCTTGATTTGAGACAACTGTATTTCATAAATTGTGTAGTGCAAGTACATAGGAAGAACCAAGAATTAAATTACGTTCATCATTATTATCAAATACGATATTTGATGGAAAATAAACTTAAAACAAGTTTTTCCTTGAGAACAAAGACACAACGCTCTCTGGACTACCTAGCAAATAGACTGTATAACTTTGTCCCAAACGAAATTAAAGAAAAACATGGATTAAGATGTTTCAAGACACAAATAAGAGATTTTCTGAGAGGACAAAGTCGCTCTAAAATACATGCATTAATCAATATGAACTCTACAAATGCTATGTAGGTTGAACCAAGTTGTTCAACTTATGATTTCTCATATTCTCATTTTTCTTCCTGCCACTGCATTTGGCCGCCTTGTATGTCCCGGGTGAAAGACATCGTGAATTTCTGATTACAGTTGAAAAGTTATGGAAAGGATAGTCTCACGTTCTGGATCGACCTTAGTGGGCTAAACCGTTTATTTACTTTATATTGCATAAACTTCACTATCATATACAACTACATGTAAGATTAAGTTCAGAAGCAATTTTGTAATACCAATGTATTGTAAATAAACATTATTATTATATATATTATTTTTGTAAATATATAAATAATTTGCCTGATATATTCCGTATCAAAAAAACTATTATGTTTGCGGATGACACAAGTTTACTTGTAACAGGTGAAAGTGCAGAAGAAGTAATTGATGAAGCGAAAGTAACAACAGATTCATTAAAAGACTGGTGCTCCAGAAATAAACTGCCAATGAACATTAAAAAATCTGAACCGTTGTATTCGGCACAAAACGGTCCAAAGTCAATGTTCCAATTTCTATCGATCTAGAAGATAAAAGTGTTACGATAAACCAGTTGACAACATTCCTGGGAATATATATTGATCAAAATATTAAATGGAATGAACACGTTAATATTTTGAATAAACGTTTATCGTCCGTGTGCTACACTCTGCATGTACTGAATTATCAAGTAGATATAAATGTGCTAAAGGTAGTATACTATGCAAATTTTCAATCCCTAGTGGCATATGGAATCTCATTATGCGAAACCATTAATTCTTGTTATAAGATTTTTATAATCCAGAAACGAGCACTCAGGGCGATTTTTGGTCTTCGTTTCCGGGAATCTTGCCGAGGGGTCTTTTAGAAGAATAACATTCTAATTGTTTAAGGGTTGATTATATATGTAAGGAAGTTTACTTCCTTAAGCTTTCTTAATATTCAACTTTTACTTCCTTAATATTCAAATTTGAATATTCCCGCTTTCAAGGATCGATAAGATAGTCTCCATTTACACAAGTGAGAAAGATAATAACTTACGAAAATACAAAAGTGTAATTGATAATCATATGCATTATTGTTTCAAAGCGAATTACAATTTAGGAGAGTGAATAATAAACATTGAATATAGCTGCTTTGTTTATTTCAGGTTTGTGAATAATTGTGATATTTTATTGAATGTAAATAAATGACAGAGAACTTTGTTTATTTCAGAGAAACTCCTCTTGTTTATTGATACCCATCCTTACTGTACTTGAAAATAAATTCATCAAAAATTACAAAACTATATTCCATTTATTAGAAAATGGATGAATTTTTATTTGGATTCAAGTTGGAGGCTGCTGCAGATGGAAAATCAAATGTGATCGCCGTAACATCGATTGGCACACAAGAAGATGAAAAATTTCGCCTACTAGCGAAAGACACAGCTGCATCAAAACATAAATTTGTTGTAGAAATATCAAATTTTACTAAGGTAAAAAACAGCCTAAAGAGAAGAAATAAGATAAAAAATTTATGGATTGCTAATTCACTGGATGTTCAAGCAGTTTGTGACTGGCGCAACTGTATCATTGATAAATACAAAACTGTTAAATCTAAAAATGAACAAGCTTAGTAAAAAAAAATGAAGTATCCTTGAAAACAATTAATGGTGTAAAAGCAACAGATGGTATTATGAAAATGAAAGTGAAAATCATAGATATAGAGAATGGATTCATGGTATACATTATAGATAATACCAATTTTAATCATTATTTTCTAATTGGTCTCCATATGATAAAAAAAAATTGCTTTATGTCAAAACGACAAACTTGAAATTACACAGAATAGCTTGAATGAATTTGTGGATGATAATAAAATAGAGTCTAAAATTTGCAGTACTACGATTAAATCAGATGAGATAATTGTCCCAAAAGAAGAATATACAGATTTACAGATAAACTTTAATGAAGATATTGAAATAAATGATTTTGAAGCTGTAACTACTGAGGTGAATGAAGAAAGGAAAATGGAAATAGAAAGTCAAATAAAAAGTGAGCAGGGTATGAACTTTATTTTGAATGATTTGGGAAATAATTTTGAAATGAAAAGAATAACTTTAAGTTCATTTGTAGTCATGGAAATAACTAAAAAGGATAATAGTAATTATAAGTCAGTTCAATTACATTGAAAATATAATAAATAAATTCAATTTGTATGATGCTAAAACTTGTAATACACTAGCTGATGTTAATGTTCAATTATCTGAAAATGATAACGAAACTGTCAATAATTTTCCATATAGGGAAGCAGTGGGAGCATTATTATTTTTATCATCAGTGTCTATCTATGTAGATGATGGATTATTGTTATCAAAAAGTGAGGAGGCTATGAACTTCATTTTAAATGATTCTTAATCTTTCATAATTATATTATTTCAGAAAATAAATACATTTTAAGTTTCTTGTTGTTTTCTCGGAGTGAGTGAATCACAAAATTGGGACTTGAAAATAATAGACAGTAGTTTCAGGATTCATATATAGAATTCTATATTGCATAAAAAGGTGATATATCTTGTATATTCAGATTATAACATTTGGTATAATAGTTATTCTGTGTCGGAGATTGATTCTCATGGCATAACTGCATAATTTTATATATATATATATATATATATATATATATATATATATATATATATATATATATATATATATATATATATATGTATAAATTTATATATATATATATATATATATATATATATATATATATTATTTCGATAGTTTTTAGCAATAACAGGCTTTTTTTGATATGAAAAAGTTTATTTTTGTTGACGTTTCGTTGTTATATTACAACTTTGTCAAAACTAATGAATAATTATTATTATTCATAAATTATAGGGTTTATCGAATGCGCATTATCCTTCAACATTTCTAAGGCAACACATTCACGTTCCAAAAATGTTTTGAGATCGCTATATCTAGGAACTTCTGAGGAACCATAAGCGTGTTCAAATCGTGAGATTATTTCGTCATCTAATCGATCATACAACATCATTAACAATATGAAGTCCCACTGATCTGTTGAAAAATGCAAGTTCTTTAGAGCGCATATATTTTCTTGAAAAATGTCTAATAACTTTCGAAGAGAATTAGGAACTTTCGCATTTATTTTTCCCGACGTATCAAGACGACGCCAATAACATTTTGCGAGCAAACGTTTATTATTGCAATGCTGCACTAAAGAATCATAAGCTGATTGATAATTATCCCCACATAATACATAATGCTGCATTAAATTCAAAGGCTCTCCTTTGAGTACTGATACAAGATAGTTGAATTTTTCATTGTCATTTAAGGAATCATTGTTATGTACAAGAGAATTAAACAAACCAATAAAGGTAGGAAATAGTATACAATCTCCTTCAAATTGCTTTGAATCTATTTTTGGTAATCTAACATTTGACTTTTAATGTTAGATTATTATTTAATTTGGAGCGTTTATCGATCCATCAGAATTTAAAGTTTCGTGAATAGATTTAATCTCATAATAATCAGCTAAAAAACCTTCCCTAATTGTTTCCTCTAATCGCAAATCAGCGTCTTCATCTTGAAGCAAAGAATCTATAATAATCATGTGTTGTTTATCAAATTCATCGCGTATTCTTTCAATATCGGAAAATCTAGCTCGGAAAACATTTACATTGCGTCCATCTGCGTCTACCTCTCTCGCTAAATTACAAAGCAATTGAATTTCTCCGATCGCCGTATTGCGATAAACCTTGGCTCGTTTCATTTTATTCATTGTTGAAAATGTAAACCAAATTGAATAAACTAAATTGAAAAATATTATTTGATGATATTATAAGTAGTAATCAACTTTACTAATCCACTAATCGAACTAAATTATTGATACTGTCGAAAAATTAGAAAAAGAAGAAAGAGAAAAGAAAAAATTATTATAATACCAGAATAGAAAAGGATCTCCTGTTACAGCTTACGCATAATGTTCCTTCACACAACAGTGGCGTATGTAGTTCGATAAAACCCAAATATCGAATAAATCACAAAAAATGTAAAAGATAAATATCGAGAGATATCTTTGTATATAGAGCGAATTGAATCGGTAAAAAAATAACCTTCTTAATTAACACTTGTCTGCATAGAATTTACACAACTTTAGTATGATTAAATATAAAATTGAAAATAACTATTCTCGAATTAATAAATTCAAACTTCGTATAGCCGAATGGTCAAGAAATAATTCAAAATCCGGCTAATCCGACCAAAATGTTGCGGTAAGCTCTACAGATGAGAGAAAAATGGACTGTAATTTCAATAGGGCTTGAAAAATATATGATTTTTATTCGAGACAATTTTGACTGCACTAAATCTACTTACTCGATGGATTGAGCAGTCGGTCGTGGGAGAGTACTCTCGTAGGGGGCTATTTTCTCAAACAGCTCGTCCTTGAAAATGGCCACAAACACTTCACTTCTACGGAGATTGATAATCCAATATTCTAATTCACATTCGTCGCGGGTCAATACAAAGTTCATAGAAAAAAGAGAATAAACAAATTGCGAAAATGAGGTTAACGTTGCGTTCGTCAAAGGCGTTCTTTCACTACTACTGTTCGTACGTGGTCGCGCATATACACGAGAACACCTGTTCCCAAAGAGATTTAGTGCAAGTCTTTTTTTTGAAAAATAAATTGAATAATACACCAACAGTACCTATTAGGCACTATAGGATAAGAGTGAAACTGTAGTAAGAAACACAACAATTTCCTAAGGGCTATTTAGAAGTAATTACTGGTAGAAAACAGTGTTATTTTAGGGTGAATAGGTTACTAAATACAGCCTGACAGTTGAAAATACAAATAAGATGTATTAGGGATGAGACAAGTCATAGGGGCTCTGAACCTTCAGAGGAATTGGAAAAGTGAGTCTCGGTGAACCCAATGTTTTTAAGATAGTTCATATTTTGGTTAACATTCAATGTTTTCAATACTCACGTATTTCATAAAAATTCGTACAGCTAGGTTTTTCAAGAATTTTTTTTGCTAGAAAAACACAAATTTCGAGAGTTCGTTATCTTATCTCTTAGCCGCATTACAGAGAAGTTGTGGAAAATTTGAGAGTGAGGTCACAGAGGTTATAAATAGGCCTGTACATTCAAATTACATTATTCTCTAATTTTATCTTGATGCTCTAGTTTTTTAAACCTTCTCATTTGATTATTAGTGATCATTAATTTTTTTGTTAATTTTCTTTTAATTTCCAAATTGTTTTTTTTATATAGACTATAGCTAGTGCTTCTTTTAATTTAGTGGAGTTTAGTGAAATATTGGTAAGTCAATTACCTTTGTAATTCTCTTGCTCTTACAATCCATATTTTCTGCATTAATTTCTAAATCTAGAACGATATATACGATATAACTTATGGAATTTATTCAGTGAAAAGAAAGTAAATTTTAGTATCATATTAAGTTAGTTACTGCTTCTTTTGGATGTTTCAATTTGGAATATATTTGAAGGTATTTCCAGGGTTAATTATTTGACGATTATATATTGACTTTTCTAGGTATTATATTTGCCGGATTTATTTCTACGTTTTCAGGAACTGTTAATTTCGATTAATTGTATCAATAGTTATTTCAAGGTAGAGTGATATATGATATAATTTTCTCTTGATGCTCCAGTGTTTTAAACCTTCTCATTTGATTATTAGTGATCATTCATTTTTTTGTTGAATTTCTTTTCATTTCCAAATTGGTTTTTTTATATAGACTATAGCTAGTGCTTCTTTTAATTTAGTGGTGTTTAGTGAAATATTGGTAAGTCAATTACCTTTGTAATTCTCTTGCTGTTACCATTCATATTTTCTGCATAAATCTCTAAATCTTGAACGATATATACGATATAACGTATAGAATTTATTCAGTGAAAAGAAAGTAAATTTTAGTATCATATTTAGTTAGTTACTGCTTCTTTTGGATGTTTCAATTTGGAATATATTTGAAGGTATTTCCAGGGTTAATTATTTGACGATTATATATTGATTCTTCTTGGTATTATATTTGCCGGATTTATTTCTACGTTTTCAGGAACTGTTAATTTCGATTAATTATATCAATAGTCATTTCAAGGTAGAGCCATATTCCGATAATACGATTTCAGAACGTGAATTATTCCATATCGTTTTCCTATATTTTTTGTGTTGAAAACTACATCTGGTGCAGTTCAATGATCTCCAGTAATTGATATTCATAAAGATTCCATTCAAGTACAATTCTTGAATAATTTAATCAAATACTGTAATATTTTCTCAGGTTCAGATTATTTAATCTGATATAGGATTACCTATTTGATAATTTTTATATTTTCATACCCTAACCCAGGGAAGGCGAACCAATGGCACGCGTGCCATTGATGGCACGTGACACAATATTCTAGGCACGTCACTGATCATAAAACATGTGTAAAAAATGTGTTGAGTAGGTATTAAACATTCCAAAATGTAACTCTTTTGTTTATTCTATTTCATAAAGAGTTTAGATAGTATTTATTATTATTATTTTAAAAATAATCTGAAAGTCAAAATTATTTGATGGCACGGCAATGACCCAATTAAACATTTGTCAGAAAAAATGGCACATTGATGCATAAAGGTTCGCCTACCCTGCCCTAACCTGACCGTTACAAGTCAAGCGGATTGACAATTCGGAAGCATTGAGTAAAATAGCTGTCAGATTAGTTATTTTGTTCGGCGCCCCTTTTTAGTCAATTCCTAGTAGTGTATTAGAGCATATTATATTTTGCTGATCGTATTGGTAGTGGAGATCTACCAAAAGTTTAAATATTTTGCCTGGACCGCTGCATTAAACGTACAACAAGCACTATATTAACTGCGGAATATATATCTAGTATAAAACTCATTTTCTGCCCTTTTGAAATTATTGTTTGTTTGATCTGAAATTTATAACAGATAGAGGATTGTTGCCTGGACCGCTGCATTCTACGCACAAAGGGTTTAAAATAAAGTTTAAAATAAGGATTCTGTTCTCCTATACTGCGTGGAACAGTAACTGCAGATAGTTCATTCTAGGTCTATGTTTTGCAGGTGATTCTATTTTGCGTTGAGTTAACTGATAGTTTATGTTCAATTTATATTGTGGAAAATATTTTGTTTGCTTGGTAAATTCATTGGTTATTAATTAAAAGCCTAGATTGTGAAAAATATTCCATTTTTCTCCAAATTCATTGATAGTCTATTTCAAGTCTATACCGTTAACGATATATTGTTTTTTTTTCTTTGAGATATTCATAGTGTTTATTCAAAGTTGAATTGAAGCTTTCAATCGTTTGTGTGCATAGGATACGTGTCTGTTGGAAAAATTCCTGATTGAATAATTAGAGTAAGTATAGTTTCGGGATGGCTGATTGACTTTCAGTTCCGGAACTTGAAAAATGAACTTGAATTTCGGAATTATTCTGAGTGATTAACAATTTTACGTATCTGACCTTGCACGGTTTCAGTATATTCGTGTTCCAAAGTTAATATATTATTTTATTAAGGCAATTATTAATTAGATTTTTCTGTTTGGTGAAAGGTTGAGGAAGAAGTTTAACGTAGATTAAGAACATCATTGACTAGTTCGTGTGGAGAGATATTTTCCTGTTTCCTAAAATTGTGATAATATACAGTGCGAGCTTGGTAGGAAGTTAACGTAATTTTCTATTAATTCAATCATTCAATTGAATTTATTAGGGACTGTTTGACTGAAAGCACTGTTGTACCGTGATAGTTATTTTTTTTTAATGATCAAGTTGAAATCGGACTACAGGCAATCCGCTAGGAAATTCAATTGTGAATCAAAAGACTTCGTATCTATTGGTAGTTATTACCTGTGTGATATAATTTCGTGTTGGATCTTAACCCGTTGTTTCACTGGAAAATAGACTGTGTGTTACTCTCTATTACTTGGTGTGTTTTACACTGTCATAGTTGCGCTGTAACGATCTAATAGTGATAGGTTTTTACGAAATTATATTGTTTGTGAATTATTTTCATGAGATACGCAGTTTTCTATTGCATTGTATTTTAGTTTAAGTTTGTTGATTTGATTTGATAGTTCAGGATTGCTTGTACTGTGAATTTAGAACTGTATCTATTTGACCTTTTGTACCAAAGCATATACCGAGTGATAGTGATATACAGGTTGTTACTTGAATACTAGGTTGTAGACAAACTGAATAATACTCGTAGTTATATACGGACATTTAGATACTGAGTTGTATTTAGATGCAGAGTGATAACTGGTTACTGACTGTTAACTGTTTAAGTGATAATTATATACTGAGTGATAATTATAAACTAGGTTGTATTCATATACAGGGTGGTATATTTATATTGGATACTGAAATACTGAGTGATGCTAATAAGGGGTTGTATTAATATATAGGATGCTTCTTATATACACGGTGGTACAATATATCTTTAGTGTATTTTGTTATTTTCCAATTTCACTGCTTGCTCTCACGCTTTGCTTTACATCCCCATTTAGCTTACAATTTCGTTTTCGCTTTGCTTAACGCTTCCACATTAACTGTTGTTTTATAGATTCTATGTAATTTGTTCACTTAGTTAAAATATTATTATGTTTTGTTTAAATACGCAATTGATAGAAATTTTTCGTATTATGTAGAACATTATAATGTAGTGAGAGCGAATATAGTTTGTACCAATTCCATATACTCTAAAAGGATTCAAACAGGTTTTGGACGCCTAAAGACCGTTACTTAGATTAGTACCAAGAGATCGCTAATATCTTAGATCTCACTCGAACTCTTTTCTTCACTGAGTATTTACCGGGGTTACTCACAGACAATCCCATCGGTTTGCAATCAAACCTGGCTCCCGAGGTTTAGGATTTGTGGTACGATAATCTAGAGCAATCTAAGGGTGCGTCGCAATATATACAAGCTTTGGACTTCAGAGAACTATATTTACCTATACACGTGAACATCATAATGGTATAAGAACATGCATAGATAATATTTTTACCAATGTCATTCATCATTCAATGCATATTTTCAGTACAAATATATCTGATCATTTGGCCGAGATATTGGAAATAGAATACGCGAAGCGAAAAATCATTCCAACAAAGAAAAGGAACATTACACCACAAAAACTAAGAGACCTTCAAAGGGATTTGTGTGAAGAGAATTGGTATAGGATGTATACGTAAATGAAGCTTACACAAAGAAGATGCTCATATTTTTGAGCCTTTACTGTGATAAACATAGTTCCATGAAATACATGAGTACCATACGAGAATAAAGACCATCTCAGGAAGAAAGGCATATCAAGAAAACGTTGGATTTGATGAAAGAAGTTTATGAGCAAAATCGATTCAATCGTCAAATTTGTCAAAGGCAAATTCGTTAAAGGCAATCAATGAATATAATACTGGGTATCAGATTAGGCAAAGAAATCCTTGCAAATGTAGATGAAAAACATGAAATATTAAGGAGTAAAAGAGCCAAAGATGAAGAGGTTTTGTAGCTTCGAAGATCGTAGAAATTTTTCAATATTTAATAAAAAAAGTCAGTACAATATTGTTGTGACATTTCTCGCGTAGAATAAGTCGACTACAACAAAAAATTCCTCAACATGTAGAATTGAAACCAAAATATTTGCTTCAGTTCTATATGCTGGACTGTGATTCTAAATCCAAATTCACAGATCCTCCAGTTATTCACTCACAGTCATTTCGAAGTTCTAGGAAAGTACCGATATCTAAATGAGGTAATTTTCAGTTAGGGAATTGCTTATATCATTCCGCCAATAACTTGAAACATTAATAATATATCGTTCTTGTGACAACACGGATTTATTCGAATCCGCGTCAAATCTTTTTGAAGGTGATGCTTGGAGCTAGTGGTATAATAATTTTATTAAAAATACCTCTTCTACATGGGATGAATCAGTAGACGGTTTAAAGGAAACGTTTGTGGAAAAAAAATATGATGAAGAATTATTAGAGAATTAAGAGATAAAGTCTATGAAACAATGCCAAGGGGAGTCAGTTAATATTTCCATAACTAAAATAGAGACATTATTCTACAGATTAACGATCCGACCAAATGAGATGGAAATTGTTGAAATTATTAGGGCAAATCTGATGCCAGGTTATGTCGATGCATTAGTCCTTCAAGCTATTGGAAGTTGCATTTTACAGGAAAGGTAAAAATAAGTCTTAGCAGTTGTTACGACAATCTCAGACCTATATACGAGCATTGGGTGATATTGCAAATATTCCTAGTTGTCAATTAGACGAGGTCTTCAAAACTAGGGACGGGGATTATTCATCGATGTTTCGAATAACTCGATTCTTTTTTTTAAATATCGATTATTTTTGTAGATTTTTAAAATGTTCGATGCATCGATGTTCGATTATTTTTGGGTAATATCGAATCGAACAGACTGCCGCGTCGGTAATGGTGTATCCTATATAACTATATAAAGAGTACATAATTACCAACAAAATAACCGTTAAGTAATTAGACTAATTCGCAATGCTGCATCCCGCAACATTTTTCACTGCATTTGCATCCCGCAAAATTTTTCACTGCAAGTACTCTTCAAATTTCATGGAACAAATATATTTCAGCATCGATGGGGACGGTAGGTACTAAAAAAATATAAATATTCGCAATATGACAATTACTTTCTATAACCTCACCTCAACAAAAAAAATATGCGTATATATTTCTCTCGAATTCAGGATGTTTCAACTTTCTTTAAAGAATATTGGGATTTTTTCCAATATTGATTATAATAATTTTATTTTTTCAGAGTCCCCAGCTGATCCCAGACGTCATAGATTCATTTGATTAAGATGATAACGAATAGACTTTTGAGTTTTTCAAAAGGAGATATGATGGCTTGGACAGATTATACAGATCATTAAACGCTATCGATTTGTGAGTTATTTAGAAATATATTTGAATAAATTAATATTAATGAGTAAAATATATACGCATTAAAAAAATGTGAAAAAATTAGAAAAAAATAACTCTCGACAAGCCTAGTGAAGGATCAGAGGATATTACATTAAATGCAGATGATATTACAGTGGATGCAGTTAATGGATGCTGGTAATGGGTGAGTAATTTCCGGAAATTTTAATTTATCCTTTTGTATGTACGTATTAGTATATATATATATATATATATATATATATATATATATATATATATATATATATATATATATATGTATTAGTACTGTCGCTGTGCCTCAAGAAAAATTGGACGGTTCATCGAGCTCATTGAAGACTCCAAGCGAGTTAGTTAACTTAATTAGGACTTTTTAGTCTTAATTAAAACTAAACAACTAAGTAACTATTTTCTTGTTATTTTATTAATCATGAATATGTATCTTGTAATGTTGCAGCAGTAAAACAGCGAGTGCAATATGGAAAAAGACATACGCAACTGCAATGTGCAACTTCTGCAGTAAAATCATTGAACATGGTGCTAATAAAACTAATATGCTCCAACATCTAACGTTCTGAAGTTTGCACGCATAACTTCTTTTGGAGGTTTGTTATTTTATTATTAGAAAAATTCTTGGTGAGTTCACTAAAATCTCAACTATAATATTAACATTCACATATTTTTGTTCTCAGAGGGAGGAAATGCACCATAAATGGTGACGTTAGCCCTCTTATATTTTATTTGTACCGCCAAATTACAATTATCTGTGGCAGACACTGACGGGTTTAAGGTATTTATGAAAACAGTGTTACCTCTGTATTCAGTTCCCAGCCAAAAGACAATAACTACTAAAATCAATGCCAAATACGATGTATTAAAGGACCAGTTTGAAGAATATTTCAGTAAAGTCGAAACGTGTGCCATTACGTGTGACAATAATTGGACAGATATATCCAATACCAGTTACCTCGGGGTAACTGTGCATTTTTTGAAGGATGAACTAAACATGAAATCAATATGTTTATGTGTTGTGCCACTAGATGACAATCATACAATATCTTATCTATATGAAAAACTGTTAACAGTATTAAACGAATTTGGCATTATTACTGAACAAATAATGGCTGTAGTTACTGATGGTGCTCCAAATATCACTGGTGCTGCCAAAAATTTGGTTGGAAAAGATAAACATCTTCCCTCCTTTGCTCACAGTTTCATCACACTTGGTACCTGATACAATAAAGTAACTGGAGCCCATTACCACTATTCTTAAAAAAATGAAACAAGTAGTTACTTTCACTAGGTGTAGCGCCGTAGCTAGTGATGAATTGAAAAGACTGCAAGAACGCGATGGTAAACAGCCTTTGAAATTTGTATTGGATGTGGAAACCAGATGGAAATACACTCTCACTATAATGGAACGATTTTTAAAGCTTCAAGAATATGTTTATCCAGTACTGACAAAATGTAAAACATGCTAGAAATACCAACAATGGACGAGAATGGAATATTGATCGAACTTATAGATACGATGAAATCAATTGAACATGTCATAACGGAAATAAGTGGTAGCAGCTATCCTACATGCAGTTCTATGATTTCTATTATTCATGGAATGCGACATGCTACTAGAGCATGTTCTCCACGTACGGAAGTGGTCAAAAAATTTCAAGAATTACTTATAAAGCGGATTGATGATAAATTCAGAGGTTATGAATTTAATCCATTACTGAAAAAATCAACCATTTTAGACCCAAGGTTTGAAAAAATATATTTTGAAAAACATCTCGCAGCAGCAGAAGCGATTCAAGCAATTAATAAAGAAGTAAAAGAAGATTTATTTTTATTGAAACAAAAAAATCAAGAAAAAAAAAGTAAATTTCATGAAAATAAATGGAACAAATAATAATCAACAGCTAAGTATGTGGGAGTTACACGATAGTTTAGTTGAAAAAGATTCTAAGACTTCAGATAATACTTCAAGTATCGATTCCACTTCAGAACTACGTCAGTATTTGCAGCAACCAATAATTTATCGTTACAACGATCCATCTAAATATTGGAATTCTGTAAAGTCTACTTTTCCGACTCTTTATCCGATTGCACTAAAATATTTGAGTGTTATTTCATCATCAGCGCCGTCTGAACGAATCTTTTCGCTTGCTGGAAAAATGAAGGTTTACGATAGAGCTCGACAAATTGGAAAGAATCTTAACGTACGGTTATTTATGAGTTACGTTATTATTATGTTATGTTATTTATGAGCTAAGAAAAATAAGTCTCGCATACTATATGCAATAGCCCAGTGTTATTTTTATATAAAGATTATTATATAATAATATATAAATTCAATATTTATATTACAAATGTAAACACTTGTTATTTTAATACATAATTGATATTATTCAAATAAATTTAATGCTTTTTCTGTAAATATCAATATATCCCCAGATTTAATTCAATTTCGTTTTCAATTTGATTTAAAAAAATGAATTTTTGCACTAATTATCGGGACGATGGGTAATGTAAGAAATCGCATTACCGACCCATTGAAAATAAATCGATTATTTCACTGTCGGATAATTTTTTTTGTAAACATCGTTTAAAATACATCGAAAGCTCGAAAACATCGATTCTCAAGTCGAAATCAATTCGAATTCAAATCGAATTTAAAGCGATAAACGATATCAATGCTACACGAGTTACTACGTTTATAAAGAATTATCAGTGCATTGACAAAAACGATATACTTAAGAAGAATTTAAGCCATCTGAAGCCATGCTTACCTTCAAGGTCCGTCTAAATATCCATCGATAACGAATGAGTTCAGAAATTCTAAATTTCTATATTGTTACATTTCTACTGTTTTTATATAATGTTTTTTCAGTTTATGTCACTTTAATTATACTCGATCTACTTTTTCGTGTATTTCTAAAATAAACAACCTATGGCGCTGGTGAAGCATTTCAAAATTTCGGAATTTCCTATGTTGATTACAATAAGGTAATACAAAAAAAAGTAGAAAGTGGTATAACGAGAGGATAGAAAATATATAACGGGTAAATTTTTCAGATATCAACATAATTGAGAAAGTTTTAGAATATGCGAAAATTTAGTTATAAGAACATCCCTCTTATTCTAGTCTTCGAAATTTCCTCCAAATGAAATCCCCTCTACTGATATAAATCTGGTTTCCGTTAAAGAAGACTACGCTGATTGATTTCAGTGTTTCTTCATTTCACTTATATCTATGTCTATCGTTAGTGCGACAGACATGGATATAAATGAAATATAGTTAGTACCTACTTATAGCTGCATATAACTGAAAGTTATTTAATTCTATATACTTATTCATTAACTATATTCAGATTAAAGCATCGAAGATATTATTAAAAACAAAAATGAAATATTCCCTGAAAAATTCTATACATTGTTCGAATAATCTGAAGCCTAACTTTGTCAGCGTGTTTTCACAGCTACGTAGCCAGCATGTATAGTTTATCAACTTTTGATCATATATCTGAACATACACGAATATCAACACAGCTTATTAAACAAGCACATTTTATCCGGCGTACTTCAATTTTACGTGTTTTTCTCACAATTTCATTCGAGCAGCTGACGAATATTCCACCCTCCTCTATGCAGCTGACCATTTTTTTCAGCTCAATATGATGTCAAGTATTTGTGAAGAAAATTTCAGCCGGCGGGCATAATAGTACCTTATTTTTAATTTTTTTACCTCTACCGCAACGTCCCAATCGTATACCCACCGCTGGTGCATCAGCTGACGCTCGATTCTGTAATGAGTCATTCGAAATCTATTGAAAAAGATAGTAAGCAATCGGCGTAAAATCACTTCCAAAAATGCAACGCTTGCTCCGGACTATTTAGTTATTCAGATCATTTTAATTTCGAACGATAATTTATCGGTTTTACTTAGATCATCTCGAAACCTCAGATAGATAATTTCTGCACATAAAACTGAGCTTTTATTCCAGTAATACAACCTACAGACTAGTGAGTTTTTTATGCACTTGATATTGTGTGCCTATTTTGTAACTATTAAAATTTATATAATTCAATTATCTTTATTGTCCCACATATTGTCTGATACGTTATTCTGGTCGTAAGCTCAAAAGTAATCGAATCGATCCCCGATGTGAAAGTAATTAGAATCAAGGTGATTCTTCATAAATAGCTTACCTATTTGGGCGTTTGGGTGAGACGCCCAACAATTTTCTGTGCGAAAATTCCGGATTGTGGTAGCTAATAGAGGTAGCAATTATGAAATTTGTCGACGTGCTTATTGTTTACTCCATCAATTGTCGGAGAGTTCGAGTATGAAAAGCTGTTAGCAGACATTATTAAGCCAACTTTGAATATTATAGTTATGGGAGATTTTAATCTAAATTTAAAAGTTAAATCCGCAAATCTTGATGAGTTCAGCTCTATATTGTCATCATTCGATATGAAATTAACTATCCATGACTTTACTCGAGTAACGACTACATCTGCATCTTGCATAGATAATATTTTAACTAATTTTGAAGACAGTGAGTTTCAAGTCAATATCTTTGAACCATGCCTTTCGGATCATCGAGGTCAATATATTGTTGTTGAAAAAAATTCAAGCGAGTTGAAATCTAGTGTCCGAAATTTTACTTAGCGGCAGAGCGCTAAGTAAAATAGGAAATAAAAAAATGAGAAACTTCTTATCCACTTTGGACTCGAACGTTTTCGATAGTAACTCTGATGTTAATTATTTGGCTGAGTTTTTAACCGACAAAAATAGTTATGCGGTAGCCGAATACTTTCCATTGAGTGAGTTTGCTGTCAAAAACAAAAAAAGTCCGGTAAATTGGTTCAATAATAAATTGAAAAATATGAGAAATCTCCTCAACACATATAAAAAACGTGCAGATTTGAGTAAGAATTCGGAGTATATCAACATTTATAAAATTCATAAACAGCCGTACAATTCTGAGTTGAAAAATGCAAAGAGGTTAGCTTATGATAATTTAATATTGACTTCAGAAAATAGGTCCAAAACCTGTTGGAGGATAATAAATTATGAGCGCAATAGAAGTGATGATTATTCCCATGTAACTAGCAATATATCCTCGGAAAATTTCAATAATTTGTTTGTTGAAATTGCTGAGAATATCGTGAGAACTTCCGAATACATCAAACGACGCAATTTCAAATTTCAAGAAATTCCCAGCTCCTTCAAGTTCGTTTTTTTTTGTTACCAACTACTCAGCAAGAAGTGCATCAGGTTATAAATTCATTAAAAATTCAAAATGTTTGGATAAAAGTAAACTGAACTCCTATTTCATAACAAACACTTGTGAAATAATCATTGAACGTTTAACACAACTCATTAATAGTATATTCTCAACTGGAATATTTCCAAGTTTATTTATATATTCCAAAATTATTCCAATTTTCAAAAAGGGAGATCCTGACATTGTGGATAATTATCGGCCGATTTCAATCATATCAATATTCAGTAAAATAATCGCACAAATCATCAAGAAACGTATAAATATCATACTTCGAGACCAATAATTTTTTCAAAAATTCAAAATATGGTTTCAGGAAAGATCGCTCTATAACGCTTACACTTTGGATGTCGTGGGTGGCATAGTTGATGGCCTAAAGAAGCACAAACAAACTTCTATAACGATGTGTGATCTTTCAAATGACTTTGACTGTGTCTCTCATGATATTCTAATAGAAAAACTTCAAGCTATTAAGACATGGAGTCCCGCAAGGATCATTTCTGGGGCCATTGTTTTTCATTATATATGTAAACGACTTACCCAACTTTATGTTCGGAAATGCTCGACTCTTTTCGGGAATATTTGATAATTTAAAACTTTGATCTTCACTAATTTTTGTATCTAATTTTTTAAAGAATGAAATTTTGTAAATTTTAAAAAATTTCACTGTATCATATGTTACAAATATTAAAACGAAAAAATGACAATTCTTGTCGGACTAATGATACATATTCGCTTTCTTGTAGGACATTGTTTTATTTGGACAGAGATTACACTAAGCTAATATG
Source organism: Henosepilachna vigintioctopunctata (assembly GCA_030704895.1). NCBI lineage: Eukaryota > Metazoa > Arthropoda > Insecta > Coleoptera > Coccinellidae > Henosepilachna > Henosepilachna vigintioctopunctata. The sequence goes on from JARQZJ010000043.1 coordinate 28,991, forward strand.
TAATACTTTTGTCCTACAGATAGTAATGAGAAGAATGGTTTAGTAGTATTAACAATTTCTGAGCGTATTTCTGACCACTTTGATATTCTTGAGGACCTGAACACCTTTTTATGAACTACTTTCATGGATAATATTTTATGTCCTTTTGCACTCTGGTCTTCGATCGGTACCTACAATTCCTTCAAGGATTTTTGTTTGGTCATACAATTTTGTTTTGACATTTGTTAGTTGATGAAAATCATACAATAACTTTTGATTCATTGAGAGAGTTATTTTCTTGAATTTGTTACGGAGTTTCCAACTCTGTGAAAATGAGCAATAACCATCTAATTTTTTTGTTTTCGACTCTTTTTCACATTTGTTCTTCTCTTTTTCACATTTGTCTGAGTAGTCCTAATGAATGTGATTGGATGACAAGTTTAGTCTTGCTATTCAGCTCAATTTGGGATTGTTATAAACACTCTTTTTAGGCCTACTTAGGAAAGGTGTTTGCTAACATATTTTTGAGTTAAGAATATTCGTGAATTACCTGTAAAAATTAAGAGTACATGGCGTCTTTTTAGGAAAAGTTTTTTGGGAATTGGAAAAAGTTTTTTGGGAAGTTAGTTAGGCTCTGAATGAAAATTCGAACAGCAATTTTACGTTGAGGATGTGCTGTAGAAAAATTTACCGGATATTTTGGGTAGTATACCAATTTTCATTCAATCTTGTGACATTAATCCGAGGCATGGCATATTTGCCAAAAACATTGATTTTGACTTCTTCGGTTGGTCTAGTTTTGTTGCAGATTCACTTTGTGACTGATAACTCAAGTTTAGTTTTTGAGTAGTGTTGAACTTATATTTGACGTTTTGATGGAAATAATTTAATCAATAATTTTATAACCGATTTTGACGTTTTTTATCTTTTCTCGATTTAGACATCAATGGACAAAAGGAAACGATCGTAAAAAATCAAGCGAAGCAAAATGGATGGAGCTACTCTCTTGCTTTAAGCAACAAAACATCGCAATGTCTAATCTTGGAATGGTTGTTGAGTATGAATTTTGTCTTCCTGGAACGTCCGCTCCAGTTGAGCGGTTTTTTCTATTCTATATTTCAAGTGTTGTTTACATTACTGTTTCCATGAGTTTATGGTCGTCTTGAGGACATTGGTGGATAAATCCTGCTCAATGAGGTCAGTTCGACCATCTTCAATCATTTCCAACAATTGAATTACTCCTGGAGTTATTCAAATATCTTCTTTTATCCTGTTGTTCCCGAAGAAGTTATCTATATGATCAGTAACTTGAAATCCAATTCTAGCAACGGTCCTGACGGCCCTTCCACTAAAATTCTGAAAGCAATTGATTCTCAGATTTCAGCACACCTTTCCGCTTTATTCAATCTGTCAATTACTTCAGGTAGTTTCCCAGATGCCCTGAAATTAGCTACAGTTATACCAATACATAAAAAGGACGATCCGGCTGATATTGCAAATTATCGACCTATTTCGTTGCTGAAAACTATATCTAAGGTATTCGAGAAAATTGTTCATAGTAGAATGATCAATTATCAAGACAGTTATTCTATAATTTCTAACTGCCAACATGGTTTTCTTAGTGGAAAATTCACGAAAAGTGTTGCTTGCCAATTTTTCGAAGTTATCTATAGCTGCTTAGACGATGGCTTATATGTTGAAGGACTGTTTTTTGATGAGTCACGGGCATTCGATTGTCTTCAATTCAATTTCATCACGAACAAATTCTACAGTTTGGGTTTTAGAGGAATATTTCTTGACTGAATCTCCAGCTACTTGCTGGACGTTCTTTATTTGTTGAAAACTGAAAATGTAATTCTGGAAACTATACACTCACTATTGGAATTCCTCGGGGTTACGTTTTGGGTCCATTGATATATCTCTTATTTGTTAATGATGTACCTGAATTTATTAATGTTGACTCAGTCACCCTCTTTGCAAACGACACGTCAGTGGTCATATCTTCTAAAAGAATTGATCGTCTTATAAAGGAATGTGAGAGATTGGTTCGAGGATTTTCAGACTGGTGTTATAGAAATTCACTCATGCTAAATCTCAGTAAAATTGAATTATTACTTCTTGAACTATGTGAATTTAGCGCAGATATTCCATTTGTTTCGAGGTTTTGTGACCACCAGCTAAAGCCTATGCCCGCTGCAAAAGATACTACATGTTGATTGTAACCTGAAATGGGACATTCATATGGAAAAGATTTTTCAACAAATATTTTTTGCACTTAGTTGCTCAAAGCAAGTACTACCTCTGCAGAGCTTGATCGCAACTTATTATGCATAAGTTCACAGTCACCTGTGCTATAATATAGTTCTTTGAGGAAAATTCGTCTCATTTGTGACTTCAGACCTCTTGACCCTTGTCGACCGATATTTGTACAATATAAGATTATTCCGCTAGCTTGCATCTACATTCTTAATTGTTCGCTTTTTGTTCGCCGAAAACTGTCAGATCTTGATAAACTTTCTAGCCTCCATGGTTATAGAACACGACACATGAACACACAATGTATTCCATTACACAAAACAGCTAAGTTCGAATTTTCACCGACATTAAGTAGGTATGAAGCTCTACAATCACCTACGAACCCGAGTCATGAACATGAATCAAATAACTTTCAAAACAGCAATTAAAGAAATATTCTCGACTTTTTGTTTTAATGATTTAGCAGAATATTTTTCCACTGATATTTATTGAGTTCTCCTCTAGTTGATTTAAATTTTGTACCATGACATGTCCTATATATTGTTGTAATATCTAAGGGATAAATATATTATTATTATAATTGTGACGTTGCTAAGAGAGAAATGAACTATGTGTTGGCAAAATCAGTCATCTTCGGAAAAAAAAATTATAACTAGGCAATGAATGTCTTGCACAATGCAATAAAACCCACTGTATATAAATTTCCTTTAAATTACGAATGTGTGATTGAGATAGTTCTTTTTTCTATATCAGTACTGTTCGAGTCGTACTTAAAAGGATTTTTGACTCCCTTGTGGGAGTCATAAATCTTAGGGGTTTGACTTGTCTTATGGTATGGAATTCTTACAAAAATAAATATTATTAGTAAAATATGGCAAAGCGAAAACATACACTTAGATGTGGCCATACAACACCTGGACGCTTTCACAAATTTGGCAATAATTATCGAGAAAATGCTCTTCAGTCATCCCTTATAACAGCGAGAGAGATAGCTGAGGAAAATGATACTGACAGACAGTTTGAAGAAGTCAGAAGACGACGTAGAAAAAGGAATTTGGATTATGAAGGGGAATATGAATTGAATGAAGAGATTATCAAAATAAACTATTTTTATGTTAGTGTCGACAATCTGCACGCAGGCTGCCATCCTAGGTTTGAGACACTTAAACATCATAAAAGATCTTGCAAGTGCAGCATATTTGCAATGTTAGGAAAGGTGACCTGACGATCCATTTGACGCATGTCAAATACTTCGCTTGTTTTGAGGCTCCCTACTTGCATTTTTAGTTAAGATAAAACATCTCCATGTTCTGCCAAAATATTATTCCTGATTCGATCATCGCCACCACCATTGATATCATCACAACTACCTACTTCGTCATGTTCTCTTCCCGAATCCTCCCCATCAGACATTTCCTCGTCACTCTGTGACACCGGACTCTCCTCTCCGTTCTCGCTATCTCGTTCCTGAAGATCCATGTCCATAGCGTACACAGGCACCGGCACCCTTTTTATCACGCGAATTTTGAAATTAAGAACGGAAAATGCCTAGCACCCTACGTAACACGCAACAACAAACACGACGGAAACACAAAACATAACGTGCGAAATGATCACGAATAAGAAAATATAAAACACAAATATTTCAGGTTAGGACATCGAGAAATAACCCTGTTCGAACAACTATGCAACAGCAGCAATAAAACATACACTCCTCGCTTGCAACTCTTGTTTTCTAAACCTCCCTATCTTGTTTCAGTTCTTTATATTCTCGAATTATTTTAGATTTTGATTTCTTCATTTCGTCTAGCATGTCGCCGTTTAATCGTACAGATTCTTCGAATGTTGCCAGTTTATTATTCGTTTGTTGCAATTGCCACAGAATCTCCTGAATTGCTGGATCGGAGTGTTAGCTAGTTACGGATTTAGTAGACTTCGGCGTCATTATAACTTCTTATATAGAAACTGACACTCTGCCTAAGGAATATCACCTCCTCTTCCAGACTTGCAACTCTTGTTTTTAAAACCTCCCTATATTTTTTCAGTTCTTTATTTTCTCGGAGAGTATGCTGTGATAATGCGCTTTCTTCGGAGGAGTGCGAGCCTCCCGAGGAAGGAGCAATGGGTTGCGGGTGAGGTATGGAAGGTAGAAACGCAGCCGCTGGATGAGGAAATGGAAATAGTGCAGGAAGAGAGAATCGATCTTGCAAGGGCAGCATATTTGCAATGTTAGGAAAGGTGACCTGACGATCCATTTTACGCATGTCAAATTCTTCGCTTGTTTTGAGGCTCCCTACTTGCATTTTCAGTTTATACAAAACATCCCCATGTTCTGCGATAATATTATTCCTGATTCGATCATCGCCACCACCATTGATATCATCACAATTACCTATATATTATACTACCTACAGATATTTTCTCGTCATTCTATGACACTGGACTCACCTGTCCGTTCTCGCTATCTCGTTCCTGAGGATCCATGTCCATAGCGTATACAGGCACCGGCACCCTGTTTTTCACGCGAATTTTGAAATTAAGAACGCAGAATAACTAGATCCTCACGTAACACGCAACAACAAACACGACCATATAAATATTTTATTATAAACAATTATAACAAGTATAGTTTTTGCTCAGTAACCAACAAAAAGAATACTAACACTCTATCTTGATAGTAACGACACCACTAAAGACATATTTATTTACAGTGATGTCGAACAATAAGTTGAAGTCCGAAAAAAGGAGTAGTTCAAGAGACCCCCCCGAAAGACGTCCCTTTTTCGCACCTATTCAAAAAGGAGAAACCGTTGGGAGAGGGCGCTTTTGGGACCGTATATACGGTGACCGATGCCACCACCCAACAAGAATAAGCCGCTAAATTTAGGCTGACATCTGCCTTAAGCCAGAGAGATAGAGCTCCTGAGACAACAAACTCACCCTAACGTGGTGGCGTTCGTAGCCAGTTTCGAGGAGGAAGACTCCAGGATTCTCGTCTGGAGTGAATGGAGACGAACCGGCTCCATTATCTGCATACGAAAGGGCACTCGACCGGAGATGACTTCGCCTGGATTCTATACCAAGTGAGCGCAGGGTTACACCACTGCCATCAGCAGGGGATAATCTATCGGGACATAATGCCGGGATATATCTTAGTCCGTGGACGGAGGCCTTGTTTGGCGGACCTCGGTATGGCGGTGCAGCTCACCCCTAAGCGGCCTCATGTCCGGGGTATCGCCGGAATGGTGCCATACATTGCCCCAGAAATGCTACGAAGTATAAAAGATACCGATTCTCTGATTTATGAAGTGTTTGAAGATCCCTATGAAATAATGAAGAGTGACTGTTATAAACGCTTTGATACTTCAGATTATCCTAACGATAATTCATATGGCATACCGCGAGTGAACAAAAAGGTTTTAGGTATGATGAAAGATGAGAATAATGGTATTCCAATGATCGATTATGTTGCACTCAGATCTAAATTGTATGCCGTGAAAAATTTTACAACTGATGATGATCTAAGTATGAAGAAACGTCAGTGGGAGAAAGAAGAGTATGATCCTGGAGAGATTGAATCTTTGATTCGAAATTATGGCATCGTGAAAAAAGCTAAGGGTATTAAAAATTTTTTTGTCAAAACCAGTATATATTTCGAAGATTACATAGAGTCTTTAGAATCATGGAAACAAAAGTTTATTACGCAAAATTCATTTCACGCAAAGAAACATCATGTATATTCCCTTACACAGAAAAAGATCGCTTTAAGCCAAGAAGATGATGAAAAAATTTTAATACCTGCAACATTTTCAACTTCACCTTGGGGTCATCATTTTCTCAATAAACGTGAAATAGAAGAACCTGAAGAACCAAGAAAGAAGATGTCAATATTAGAAAAATTATTAATGATTTAATTTAGTTTCAATTGAATATATGATGAACTAAAATCACTAACCTCATATCTTCTCTCACACCCCTCGGTAAGATTTCCGATCGAGATGAACTGAAAATCGATTTTTTTAATTTCTCCTCTATATATAATCTGAGTCTAAACTCAATGGCTAATAGAAAAAATGATATCAAATTTATATGATGAATCCAGAAAAAGTCTTTCGACACACACATCTCTCCATCAACCTCACATCTTCTCCCACACCCCTGGTAAGATTTCCGATCGAGATGAATTGAAATTGATTTGAATGAACGTTAATGACGTCACGCGGCCAACAACCTTGAATGTGCTTGAAAATATTCAATTTCGGTGAATCGGACCTTAGAATTGCTTATGGGAATTTACATGTGAAAATGATCGGAATTGAGCCAGAACCCGCTTTGTTATAGAAATACTAAATTCTTGGAATCAATGCAAAGCCGAACTATCTGCTCTATCAGATTTTCATATTCCTCGACGTATATTCTCGAAACATTTTATTAGGTCTGAACTCCATTTATTCGGAGATAGTAGTGAATGAGTTTATGCTGCTGTTGTTTACCTCAGATTCCTATATTTGGGGGCAGCTCCTCAAACTTCGTCCATTTGTGCAAAATCTAAGGTTGCACCATTGAAGAGAATTTCTGTACCAAGGACGGAGCTTTGCGCTGCACTTTTGCTATCCAAGCTCATACATGTTGTTATGGCTATTCACTGCACGCATCTTAACCCCTGAATACTTTATGAAAATCTATTATGGTTGGCAATGTAGTCCAATGTTCGATGCAATTATGGCTGATTTCAGTGGACGGTGGAATTTTTCGTTGAGGCCTTTCGATTGCGGATAGTAAGGAGTGGTCCCTATTTTTGAATCCCTTTGGATGAGCTAATTGCTGTGAGAGATTACTTTTGAACTGCCGTCCTTGATCCGTTGTGAATCGTGAAGGTTCTCCAATACGTGATATCCAATTCTCGTAGAATTTTATCTGCTGTGATATCTCAGTACTGTAGTTGGTCGTTGCGTCGATCACGTCAGTGGTCACCAATGTTGGGGTTTGTTAGGATGTGTACCCCAAACTCTGTTCAGTATGAACAACTTTATTTAACATAACTATTCACAACTAAATACATTTAAGTGCACCAATAATGTTTGTAGATGACAGTCATGTTGACTGCTTGGCGACTAGCGCCGAAGTCGCCGAAGGTTGCGTCTCCTTCCTTGCTGTGACTTAGTCTATCGGTTCGTGCATCCAGTGGCAGGATGTGCCTAGTCGCTGCAAAGTCTTCGCATGGTCAGATTCAACTATTGCACTAACATGGATCAAATCGTCTCCACATCGCTGGAAAAGCTTTGTGACCAATCGTATTACGCAAATACAAGAACTTGCATCTCCTGAACATTGGTACCATGTGCGTTCTGGAGACAATCCTGCGGACTATGCTTCTCGGGGTCTCACACCTAAAGAACTCGAAAACTGCTATGCATGGTGGAGAGGACCCTCGAGGCTACGTTCAGTTGAAAAAATTAATTCGAACACACAATTAAGAGAATAAGATAGATCGGTGGTTACTGGCGAAGAAAGAAATATTGTTTTATCCTCCTTCGTCAGCTCGACAATTATTGAGGAAATGATCTCAAATTATTCATCTCTATCAAGAATCCAACGAATGATCGCATATATTTTTCCTTTTTATTATAACAGCAAAAGATTAAGACCTCGGGAAACAGGTGCTCTAACTGCTAAAAATTTGAAAAAAACTCTCAATTTGCTTGTCACGCATGTTCAAAACATCATTTTCATTGAAGATATCCAAAATCTACGGAAGAAAGCATCTGTGTCAAATTCGCTTCGCAACTTAAATCATTTTCTGTCAGAGGGTGGAATACTCAGGGCGGTCAATTGTCGTATTCCGGATTGGCATACGAGCACAAACTTCCCACTTTACTTCCTGATAAACATAAATTGACTGAACTTATCATTCAACAGTTTCACCATAAATACTTACATCCGGGATCTCAAACGCTACAGTTTCTGCTGACACAGCAAATCTGGATACTAGATATGAAACGAGCCATTCACCACGTTGTTGGTCAGTGTCATTCATGTTTCAAAGTCAATCCTAAACATATCCAACCGCTTATGGGTAATATATCTTCAGTTCGAATAACGCAAATCAAGCCATTTCAATGCGTTGAAATTGATTTTGGTGTCTATTTTTCTATAGCAATGTCTAAAGGTCGACGAGTTAAGTCGCAGAAATCTTACATATGTCTCTTCGTTTGTTTAACTACTAAAGCACTTCATTTAGAATTGGTTTCAGATTTGTCCTCAGAATCTTTTCTCGCTGCTCTCAGAAGGTTCGTATCTCTCAGAGGCCGGTGCAATAAAATATTTAGCGATTGCGGCACTAACTTCAAAGGTGCAAATCGGGAACTTTCCAATTTTATGAAAAACGCTGTGAAAAAAGAGCTAATTGAAAGGAGTTTCAATCCAGCTTCTGCTCCCCATTTTGGAGGCTTATGGGAATCTGGAGTAGAATCAGTAAAATCTCATTCACTCAGAATATTGGGAGAACAAGTACATACCGATGAAGAATTATACACTGCTTTAGTTCAAATCGAAGCAATCATGAACTCTCGACCGCTGTGTCTATTAAGTTGCCAACCCAATGACATATCTGCCCTCACGTCCGGTCATTTTTTAACACTTTATCGAGTTCCTGAGTTCAAGCTCCTTTATCGAGTTTGCCTGACCCTGATCTCTCACATCTCTCACTTAGTGAGTCATCGCGTTGGCAACTAATTTCACGAATACATCAGGATTTCTGGAAACGCTGGCATAACGAATATTTGAACACATTACAACAAAGAAAAAAGTGGTGCAATAATACCATTTCTACCTTGCAACCTGACATGTTAGTTGTCGTAAACGGTGAACAATTAGCTCCTTTACGCTGGCGTTTAGCACGCATTCAGAAACTTCATTGCGGCAAAGATGGAATTCCCAGAGTTTGCAGTATTAGAACGCTCCAAGGTGTTCTGCAGAGACCAGTGATAAAACTGTGTCCCCTACCTCAGCAAGGATATTTTCTTGAACTATTGTATATTTTAGGTGGGCGGTTATGTTGCTGATACACCCTGTATATATTTTGTGTGAATTGATTTTTCTTTATTTGCATTTTCATTTTATTTGGTAACAATTATTATATAGATATTTGCTTGAGCAACTTGCTTTCTTTCATTTTCATTCTATTTTTTTATTCATTGTTGAAAGTAATAAATCTGCTGGAAATGAGTGGAATCACACTGGGACGAAAGTAACGACCAGGTGCAAGATTCGCTCGTTAATCGTCGTATGGCTCAGTTCATCATTCTCTTATTATTATTGACATTTATTTCGTATAATTCATAACTAAAATTATCGTTGTTGCATTTGTGAAAAATATATTCAAAAGCTGTCAACAAGTGCTGGCGATCCCAGTCTCGTGCCGAAGAACAACATCACGGCTAGCAAAGTAGGTGGAAAACTCATTTTCCAGCATTCAAATTTATAAGTTGAATTAAAATGGTCCTTCGAAAATTCTCTAATCTCAATCAGTAACAACTTGAAACCTTTTCATGAAACCAAAGAATACTAACACTCTATCTCGATAGTAACGACACCACTCAAGACATATTTATTTAAAGTGATGCCGAACAATAAGTCGAAGTCCGAAAAGAGGAGTAGTCCAAGTGAACCCCCGGAAGAAGTCTCTTTTTCGCACCTATTCGAAAAGGGGCAACCGTTGCGAGAGGGCGCTTTTGGGGCGAGCGGTATATAGGGTGACCGATGCCACCACCCAGCAAGAATACGCCGCTAAATTTATGGCGACATCTGACTTCGCAGCTAGAGAGGTAGAGTTCCTGAAACAACAACGCCACCCTAACGTGGTGGCGTTCGTAGCAAGTTTTGTGGAGTAAGACTCCCGGATCCTCGTTTTGGAGTTAATGGTGACAGATCTGCTCCATCTGCATACCAAGGGGCCCTCCACCGGAGATGACTTCGCCTGGATTCTATACCAAGTGAGCGCAGGGCTACACCACTGCCATTAGCAGGGAATAATCCATAGGGACATAAAACCAGGAAATATCCTATTCCGTGGACGGAGGTTTTGTTTGGCGGGCTTCAGTGTGGCGGTCCAGCTCAGCCCTAAGCGGGCTCATGTCCGGAGTATCGCCGGAACCGTGCCATAAATGGCCCCAGAAATGCTACGGAAAGAAAGGTATGGTACCGCGGTTGATGTATGCTCTATGGGCATAGTAGGACTCTACGTAGCGATAGGAGCAAGCCCACGGGCCACACCGAAGAGGGCATGAGGAGGATGGACGGTCTACAGGGGTACTATGACGGCGTTGAATTCCCCCAATTCCCAGCACAGATAGTCGAGTTTCTCCGGGGGATGCTGCGGATAAGTCCCGGGGAGCGAAGCATTGCGGGGGAGTGTCTACGAATTGCCAACTGGGAAGGAAAAAGTTTTTGCGGTTCCCAATGGAGACAAAATAGCTCGGTAGAGCACAAGAAGGCCGATGAGTTGAGTCCCGTCAAGAACGATAAGAAGGATATTATAGAGCTCTCCCTGTCTTTGGCCGAGGCTCTGCAGAAACGGCCACGTCAGGAGTGGACGACACGGCTGTATGGGAGAATGGTTGCACTTCGCCCGCCCGGTATTCCATTGAGGAAACGAGCACGAAGAAAACTTCGGTTTCTGGCTGGCTCCAAAAAGAGGTGGCTCCCAGCGAAGTAATGACAGGTGATTTGGTTGAGTCAAAACGTGGTAATATACATTTTCTAACATTATTTCTATTTATAGGTCCTGCAAGAGGGGGGGTCAAGTTGTAATGAAACGTTTCGTTTTCTTTTACGGTGATAACTATTCCTTGTGTGATTTCAGCAGGAGAAATGGATTCGTGGGAATATGTAGACGTGACTGGAGTTTTCTCAACCCGGAAGACGACGTAAAGACTCATCCGACGAGTTCAGAGGACTTATGTTTCTTAGAATTAATTATTCTAAGGATTAGTATACTTAGGATTAGTATATTTAATCGCCTGTGTTCATAAACGTATTAAATTGTTCAAATATTTGATACCTATTGTTGAGAAGATTGAACTAGGACAAAACTTTGATCTGTAAAGACGGAATTACTCGAGTTCTGTTATTGCCGACTTTCCGGATAGCTTTTTGTGCTGTTGAATTATCAGCGTCAGCCACACGTGGCCAGCTGGACGTGTTGTTGTTGTGAAAATCGGGTTGGTTTCGAGTCATTGTTTGTGCACTCTTTAGAGATTCGAATCATATGTGAACCTGGCAGAATCAATGGGTGGAAATATATGTATTTCTTGCGAGAAACTTATCGGAAAAAGTGGATAAAGTATAAAATGCAGAAAATGCAACGGATGGTCCCATCTAAGTTGTACTAATATCGCAAAGGAAGATGCTATTCAGAGAAAAGACTTTGAATGGATTTGTAATGAATGCGATGAAGGTGATTCTGATCATTGTTCTCAGGATGAAATATCAGAAGAAGTTTTTCTAAAAAAGCTGCGCGGATGTATGGCTCAGAGAAAAAGGAAGTCCCCAGCTGAGGATGAAGCTCAGATGTCTACGAAAGAAATGTTTAAGAAGCTGATTGATGAAATAACAGACTTGGAACATGCAATTACATTCAACGGCGATACGTTGGAAGAACTGAAGAGGAGTTTCGATGATGTCAGAAAGGAAAATAGGAAAATCAAAAAAGAGAATGAAAAGTTAAAAGCAGATGTACAGGAGCTGAAGGTTGCAGTGTCCATTTTAAAAAGTAAAGCGGTTTCTGTTGCATTAAATGCTGATTTACAGTCCCGAAAGAAAAATGTGATTATACTAGGTGCGCAATCTAGAGAAGAAATAGTTAAAGTTCTGAATAATTTGGAAACAAATGTTGTAAATGAGTATATTGAAGTTAAACCCATTCCACCTAAAAGTACTATGAAACCCTTTGTTGTCACTTTCAATATCGAGGCTACAAGGAACATGGTCTTACTGAAACGGAAAGCCGAGGGAAATTTGAACTCCAAGAATATGAATCTTGATGGATAAGATCGCAATATTTATATAAACAAGGATTTACCAATGGACACACGTAGACTATTGAAAAATGCCAACGAATTGAAAGCGGTGGTTTAAAAGTTCATATGGGTGAAGAATCGCGTAGTTTTCTGCAGATTAAGTGATTCTTCTAAATCGGTTAGATTGAATGTAATCAATCTAACATGTAATTCAACATGTCGATCCGTTGAAGGAAAAATAAATTGAATCGAATATTGCTGTAATGGTTTGTTTTCGTGTTTTTCAAATGGACCAGTTTATAAGAGATTTTAAAGTTGATAAAGTAGATACAAAGATCGTGACAAACATTGAATCAGAGTAACCAGAAAGTGCTAGTGGGAGCTTCACTGTCATTCATCAGAACATCTGTAGTAAGGTAGGAATTTTGATGAATTCAAAGTAGTATATTGTCGCGTTTTCGAAATAGTATAGATTGCATAATATTATCAGAAACTTTGAACATTTATGATATAAACTTGTATAATATTAAGGGAAACAATATTGTGTATAACAACAGTATAAATAATCAGAATGACGGTCAGGTGATATTTATCAGGAACGACATACGAAGCGAAAAATTTAGGAAATGGAAAGATAAAGTTGTCGATACTGGATCTATTTTATTTAGAGAAAAAAATTAGAATATATACTGTATGTCGTTCCCCCAGTACATCGATAGCAGACTTCTGCACAAACTTGCTCTCAATACATATAATAGACAGGAACAAATTGATGTAACTCTCTTCATCGGAGATACCAAAATAGATACTTTCAGAAGAACTAGGAACGTTGAGCAGTACCTGAAAATACTCAGCGAAGCTGGTTATATTTCTATGATTAATGATTATACACATGTAACAGAGTACTCTAAGAGTCGTATCGATCATATTTTTGTGAAAACGAAAATAAATGGGGATAACTTTAAGCCTTCAATAGTGCAGATAAGTGTCTCGGGTCATTTTATATTGCTGTTGGAATATTCAATTGAAAGTAACAATAAAAAACGTCATTTGGTCATTTGGGTCTTGATTATATGAAAAAAATTATTGATTATGGAAAGTTGAATTCTGTTCTTGCACAATTTGATTGGGGTTACATATATAGATTGAATGACATTAACCTAGCTTGGAATGAGTTTATTAATATTATACGGACGGCAATAGTAGAATGTACTAGAATGATAAAATTAAAACGTATGGATAGAAAGAGAAATCCATGGGTAACAAATGGTATTTTGCGATCTATTGAAAGGAAAGACCACCTTTACAAAAAAAATGGTGGAAAACCCAGGTGATATGGAAAAAACGCTATAGTTCAAAAAGTACAAAAATAGGTTAAATTCACTCATAAAACAGGCTAATTAATTACTACCATCAGCTAATTGATAAAAATAGGAATTATTCTAGAGACTTATGGAAGGTTCTAAAAAATACAAGAAATAACACCAAGGAAATTGTAGAAATTAGATTAAAAGATTTTGAAATAACGGAAGATAAGAAACAGATAGCGACAGCCTTTAATGAATACTCTTTGAATATTGGACGTGAATTAGCTGAAAAAATAACTCAGAAACCTATCAAAAAATATTTTTCTTTCAGTAACTTAAACTCAATGGTCTATTTAGAGACAGACGAGGAAGAAGTGGAGTGTATCACTTCGCAACTTAAAAATATTAAGTCAGCGGGTATATATGGACTGAGAGCTGAAACTTTTAAAAAAAATAAAAAATATTAAAACAACAATTGTATTTCTCATTAATAGGAGCATCGTAAGTGGCATATTTCCAGAAATACTGAAGGTCTCTGTAGTGGTGCCCATATACAAGGGTCCTCAATATTTGAGAAAATCCTTAAAAAGCGGATGTGTAGTTGTATGGAACGATACGGACTATTGTCGAAAAAGCAATATGGATTTCAAAGAGCAAGGTCTACACAGGATGCTATAGTAGAGCTGGTTACGTTGATATCAGAGGCTATTGAGAATAATGTTCCTGCTGTATGCGTTTTTTGTCGATCTTACTGAAGCCTTCGACACAGTGGATCACGCGAAGCTTCTACAAACACTTAATAATCTAGGTGGCGATCAGCTTCTCTCGAACTGATGAGATCTCATTTAGTAAATAGAAGACAATGTGTCAAAATAGGAAATGAATTAAGTGAAATGCATGTTGTATCATGTGGTGTTCCTCAAGGTGCCGTACTTGGACCTCTGCTCTTTCTGCTTTATGTTAATGAGCTTTTCTCGATTGACGCGAGGGGAGAGGTAATCTGCTTTGCCGATGATACGGCAGTCTTTTTCACGGAGCCTAGTTGGGATCTCTTAAAAAGTAAGGCACAGAGAGAGTTTGGTTCTATCATGAATTTTTTCACAGAGATAAAATTGACTATAAATATAGACAAAAGACATTTTCTACCATTCACTTGTTATGCCACTAATCTTCCAAGCTAAGGCAGGATCAATATTGCAGGATATGAGGGAATTACTAAAGTCAGTAACATTAAATATTTAGGGATTACAATTGATAATCATCTGAGATGGGACACCCAGGCGGAAAAAATTGTGAACAAAATGAGAATGCTATTACTAAAATTCAAATTCTTGAGAAGTATCTGTGATGAACAGGAACTGAAGACAGTTTGTCGTTGCTTAGTTGAACCACATTTGAGTTATGGTGTTATAGCGTGGGGTGGATTATCTGATTGTTTTTACGAACGAGTTGGGATCATGCAAAAATGGATACTTAAGGTTATGTTTCAGAAGAAGATATTCATTGGCGGAGCTGTACGCTCGATCTTGAGTGTTCATGGCGCGGCAGCTGTATGTTTATTGCCTTCTCGTGAGACAGTTCCGTTGGAAGATACAGGATTTCAGAAATCATGGCACTAGGAGTGGCATCAGTATGCCAACACCACAAGTAAGGAAAACTCTAGGTTTTTTATTCCTTACGTTCATACATAAAATTAAGCTCTCCTATTGTAAGTATTTGCAGGGGGTTGAGTCAACTGCAATCCTGGTATATGGTTGAATCCCAGAACCTTCAACATCTCTTTAGTTTCTGGGTCAACTTCGATAATATCATGCTCAAGAGCAGACACATCGGGTACGTAGTTATCAGGTCTTTCACGTTCCTCCTCTTGCAGCTTGATAGAAATACCACGCACCTGGGAATACCTCAATATCTTCATCAAATGGGTCACAAATACAGCGATCTTGTTCCTCGAAGGTTTTGTTGGATTTATAGCGATCTCTTCACATATTCTTTTGTTAGTGTGGAAATCAAGCGTCAAACGCGTATAATATTTTTCAATAGTAACCTTCGATGCTTTTTTCACCGTCTTTGTACGTACGCGTCCCATGATTGTATTTTTAACTCGAAATTACTCAATTACAGAGGCTCTATAACAACGTGGTTGTCCAAACCTGAAAGGTCTCAGGATGTTCACCTTCCTGGGTCCTCTTATGTATATGAATGTCAATGAACCTTATGTATATGCTTCCTATGACAGTCAAAGATACCACCTACAATAACTCATTCAAAAAGTGAGTTAGACAATGGATTAATAACTGTGGAGGAGAGAAGATTAAATTTCTTTTGAATAGACGGAATTTCACATGAGCATGTGTCTGATGTCGTTCGTGTGGTTCTTCATGTAGAGTTATTGGTTAAGTTTATCTCACATTACCTTGGATCAGGTTTTTTTTATTATTTTTTAAGTAAAATATAATTTTATGTAAAAATTTAAATTTAATTGAACTCACCTCACACACAAGTTCCATACTTTTTGTGAGTGAACTATGTTTATTCATTCATTTATTTGTATTATTCACTTATTGTCCAATTTCCTTACTTATGAGTATAGAATCGTTTACATATGTAGAATCATAACCCCAATTGTGAAGTTTCGTAAGCGGAAATAGACCATAGAAAATATAAATTGGAATTATATGGATAATCACAGAAGTCAACTTAATACACGAAATTCAAAAATATGACATGAGAGATTGCTGAGAAATATTTTAGACGAAAAAGAATTAAGAACAATCGAGAGAGGGACGCTAGGGGAAGTTGGAGACTAGTTTTAAGGAGTTCGAAGGGATATAAAATTGTGTAAGACAATCAATTGAAAAAGTAATTTGAAAAATAGCAGTATAAAAAATTTATAAAAATTGGAATTGAGAAGTCTGGAGTGTTGGCGTAAATTGAAATCAAGAGAGCTCGAAGAAAGGGGTAAATTTTTATTAATTATCAATATCATTCAGAGGCTATTACAAACTTCATATTGAGTTTATTTTAAAAAATTGGTTGAGGCTTTCGCGGCCAGTCGTTGAACTAATATTCAACTACTGGTGAAAAGTCTACATTGAGACCACCAAAAGATCAATGGGAACGAGACTCAAGGAACACAAGGCAAGTTGCCAGTTAGAAGAAACTGAGAAGTCTGCAGTAGCCGAACACGCACTGAGCGACGGAGACCACAGAATACAGTTTTAGAAATGTACGCTCTTGGCATCATCAGTCAACGGCTATCAAAACAGGCTGGTCAGTGAAGCTATTGAAATCCGAAAGCATACCAAAAATTTCAACAGGAAGGGGGACACTCTCACTCTCTATTCCATCATAAAGCATACACGAGTGTTATGCATATCAAGAGCCCCCCTTCCGACCTCGCCGAAGCGGAACAAACCACGTCCCCTATGCCACATATATATATATATATATATATATATATATATATATATATATATATATATATATATATATATATATATATATATATATATATATATATATATATATATATATATATATATATATATATATATATTCAAAGTTCATGAGGCTTTGAGATTCTATCAATGAAATGAAAGTTAGCAACCTGAGGCCATCGACGAGTCGCGATCCACACGTTATTTGAACATAAATTACATCTGCGAATGCTGAAAAAAAACGCTACGCTGTACGGAAGAGAAATGTGGTAAAAATGATATTTTTACATCATCCTCAAATAAAATGATTGTTAAAGAAAAACGGAATGACAAAAAATGTTAAGAAGAGGAAAACGAAAAATTGAAAACCAAATTAAAAATACAATACAAGAACAGGAAGGAGAAGAAACCTGAAAAAGTGGAAAGAAGAGGGAGAAACAAAGCCAAGGAACTGAAAAACAAAGAAGAAAATATAACTAATAGAAAACGGACTTTAACAAAATCATCGCGATCAGAAAAAACTACGTTCGTAGAATACTTGGCAGACAACGACGAAGACTGAACACAATGCTCCAGTTGACACAAGTGTGCACACACCACAAGTGGCTTACATTCCAGAATGTTCCGATGCCTATAAATGTGATCGGTTTCATATTTTCAAAA
The DNA here is from genome assembly GCA_030704895.1 of Henosepilachna vigintioctopunctata. Classification (NCBI taxonomy): domain Eukaryota; kingdom Metazoa; phylum Arthropoda; class Insecta; order Coleoptera; family Coccinellidae; genus Henosepilachna; species Henosepilachna vigintioctopunctata. The sequence continues at coordinate 46,655 of JARQZJ010000043.1, forward strand.
TTTTCCGACGCTAGGAGCTTGAAGATACTGCGTTCATTCTTCACCAAGTTCAATTTATGTTTTTGGATACGCAGATGCAATAAGTTGCAATTTCGTTTGTTTACTTCGATTTTAAAAATTCATGGTAGTTGAGTTGTCAATAAGAGCACATTTTTCAGAACAGACTATTAATTTTTTTCCTAAATACCTTGACTTTCTGCCATTGGGGAACATCCCCCTACATTGAAACTATTGCAGAAATGTTATCAGCATTAGATATGTATACACATTATTCTGTGAATCAACGAGACTTTTCTTAAGCTTATGTTAGATTATAAAAGTAGCAATTTCGCTGAAAATGGCACATTATGCCAAGCAAAATCTCTTGACAATTATCGGATGAATTCAATATCTTCCATATTTGGCAACATGAAATCGTTAATCTCTTCAACGAGTAGAACATATTATTGGATAGTAATTACAACAATATAGTTTACGGTGGCATTTCAAAAAGATATTTCTAAATGAATTGTGTAGCAACAGATGATGCTAAAGTGAATCGCACTTTGATTCCAAAATTCAGTGATGATTCAGATGATTAAACATCACTAATCGTCATGGTTGAAGCATAACTTCCATTTAGGGCTATAATCCTGAAAAATATTAAAAACAATTGGCATCATTGAAGGAATGTTACATTAATAATTGTATTTCAAAATTTCGATCACTTCACTCAAATTAGAAGAGGAATTTTTGACGGTATCAGAAATTCTTATAAATTAGAAACGAATTGATTTTTTGAAGCTGCTCCATAATCAAATTATGAGAAATGTCGGTACCCATAAAACTATGAAAGAAAAAAATTCTCGTAAGCCTGTAATATCCATAGAGGAGAAACCCTGCTTCAGTATAATATAGAGAATACACAGCTTCATTCATAAATATAATTATAAGGTAGTAGGTAATTGTTATTTTGGAAATCTCGTCTTATTCACATTTTGGGGCATGTTGCTGACGATTCGTCAATTCCACTCACATAGTTGATGAACATGTCTTTCAAATGTGAATGCTTTCTATCGGAGCTAAAGACTGCTCTCGTAACACCAGTGTATGAAAAAGTGACAGCTGTTGCATTGAGAACTATAGGCCAATCAGTTTGCTGTCAGTGTTCTCAAATATTCTTGAAAAGTTGTTTTTAAAGCGTCTCTGCACATTCATTGAAAGTAGTAAGCTGTTGTCCGAACACCATTGTGGTTTTAGAAAAGGTGAATCAACTCAGGACTCGATTCTGTCCTTGAATGATGCGGTTCTTGGATGCATGGAGGAAAGGAAGTACTTGAGTCGAGCTTTCGACACTGTTGACATTCCGATGCTTGAGCATATAGGTGAATGTAGTGTCTTCCTCAGTTGGATAGGATCATATATCTCCAATAGATAACAAGTACTCAGTGCTTGGGATGGAGGAAAGCGTGTATTTTCGGATAAGGTGGGGTTGAGCACTGGGATGCCGCAGGGCAGTACTATGGGTTCCATTTCGTTCATTTTGTTGATAAATGATGTCATAACTTTATTGGAGGAGTGTGCTGCTGTCTTGATTTACGCGGATGACAGTTCAGTTGTGATATCTTCAAGCTGCATTCATGACCTGGCAAATAGGTGACTATGTGTCTGTCAAAAATGACTGAATATTCTGTATCGAATCGGCTCACTCTAAATCAACATAAAACGGAGTTGTTACTCTTCTCACCTTTTGGTTGCACGAGTAGAGAGAATCCATTAGTGAGAGCGCGTGACAAGAAAAGCTTTCGGATAAGTGCGGAAATCGGCTTTTTATGTTAGTCACGCATTTGTCGTCATCGGACGGAGCGTACGCAACGGACGGATCGAATTCATTTCGACGGCTTCGCGCACAGGTACGTTAGCTCCACACATTACCGATACCGAGGTCTCTCGCCAGTCGATGATTCTGTATATAATATATATATATATATATATATATATATATATATATATATATATATATATATATATGTACATATATATATATATATATATATATATATATATATATATATATATATATATATATATATATATATATATATATATATATATATATATATGTATATATATTGAAATTGATTTATTGCATGTTTAAGATATTTTATTTCAAAAGTTTTCAGCAGTAACAGGCTTTTTTGATATGAAAAAGTTTATTTTTGTTGAAGTTTCGTTGTTATATTTATATTATATTCATATTATTTTATTATTATTTCTTGAAATTGATTTATTGCATGTTTAAGATATTTTATTTCAAAAGTTTTCAGCAGTAACAGGCTTTTTTGATATGAAAAAGTTTATTTTTGTTGAAGTTTCGTTGTTATATTTATATTATATTCATATTATTTTATTATATTTATATTTTATAGTTTTGACAAAGTTGTAATATAACAACGAAACGTCAACAAAAATAAACTTTTTTATATCAAAAAAAGCCTGTTATTGCTAAAAATTTTCAAAATAATATATATATATTTATATATATATATATATATATATATATATATATATATATATATATATATATATATATATATATATATATATATATATATATATATATATATATATATATAAGAAAGTCGTGTCACTATTTATAACTCAAGAACGGGTGTATCATGGTTTTGTAAAGGGCAAGGGAGTGAATATAGCCATATACACTTTCCTTCAGGAAGTATATGATATACTGAATAGCAATGAACTGCATTTGGCCATCATGATAGACCTAACATGAACATTTGACATAGCATATATGTTATGCACTGCTATTGGAAAAACTAGAAAGAAATAGTGTGACAGGCACTCCTTTGCAATTGATGCAATCATACTCAGAGAACTGGAAGCATGAAGTTAAAATACTCAAAAATGGAGTATGCAGCTTGTCAGAACATGCCAATGTAAATGTAGGGGTACCATAATTTCTCCTCTATTTCTTTTTTCAGTTGTGCTACGTTTCTCGCCACGTGTAGACGTATTAAAAATTGTGAACACTATTTTCAGTTAAGCAGATATAATTCAGAGTTTTGCGTGCAGAATTTTTCATTTAGTGATAAGCTTGTGGCTTTCTTTAATAGTTCATCATGACTGATTGTTTTATTCGTAAAAAGTCTCTCGGGGATGACAAAATAAGAACTGTGAAAGCTAGAGGAGTAAAAACGTTGCTTGATCGAGCAGAAGCCAAAAACGATGTAGAAAATGAACAATTTTTACAAACTGTTTCGGAAGTAACTGTGCATACGGAAAAATCATCTTCAGTCTCAGAAATTGTAGAGACAGATTTTGATTTTTCGCTTAATTGCTTCATTTGTGCAGAAACATTTGCAGATCAGAGTCATTTGCGTCAAAGCCGGCAGAGGACAATCTGTCAGGTACGAACATAAGGAAGCCTATTTGGACCAATATTATTTATTATTTTTATTAATGACTTGAATGATGCCGTCATAAACAATAAAATATTGGTGAATTATGCCGATGCAACTAGCATCGTTTTAAGAGTCACAAGCTATGAATAGATTACGGAAAAAGTTAACATGATCACCACAAATATAGAAGAATGGCTTGAGAGAAATAAATTTGCAATGAACAGATCAAAGACAAAATATATATATATTTTTTTAATTCAGTGGACCTACTATTCAATGGCCGGTTCCGAACGGCCATTGGGTTTCTAATCGATGTACATTACCCAGTATATATCATTATCTTAAATCATAGACATACACAAACACCCGTGCCTTCAGCGGGTCTCGAACCCGAGTTCTACCGCACCATAGTCGGGAGTTCTACCGACTAAGCTACGGAGACCGGCGACAAAATATATTTTATATGAGACAAATTTCACGAAAGTTGAGATCCCAACACTCATAGGTCTACAAAATCAGAGCATCCAACTATCACAAAATATCAAACTCCTTGGAGTGCATATAGATAACACCCTGACAGGAAGAACGCATGTAAGCGACCTAGGTACAGATTGACTAGGGTATGTTATACATTGTATGCGCTACGAAGATATCTTCCGGCGATCGAATTGAAAACAGTTCATTTTGCATGTTTTCAAAGCTTATTACGTTTTGGAATAATGTTCTGGACCCATAGCAGTGAGGCGATCAAAGTGTTTCTCCTGCAAAGCGAGCGCTGAGGATCATGACTAACAAATCAAGCAGAACCACATGCAGGGGTGTATTTAGGCAAAATGGAATACCAACGTTGCCGGCTTCAAACATATATGAAACCCTTATGTACTGTCGGAGTAATGGACAGAAGACATCATCTTTCTTCAGTCATTCATATGGAGCAAGACGAGCACAAAGTGTTTTTCCAACTCACCCGAGAAATAATATACGGAAGGAGCCCATAATATGTAGGTATCAAACACTTTAACAGGTTGCTACACGAAATGAAATCAAAATGATAAATAAAAGGTTTTCCATCAAACCTGTTGAAGTATCTAATATATAAGGAGACGTATAGTATAGAGGAATATTCAAATCAATATGTTTGAATTTGAATTATGTTTCGATATGACACAATTTCCCATAAAAGCATGTAATTATCTAACACTTTTATTTGGAAATTTCAATTTTATTTGGAGTTTCATTATTACTATTATATATAATCAAAAAGTTCTGCACCGATTGAGCTGAAATTCTCAGAAGGGGTCGAGAAGGGAATTATGTACTTCGAACAAAAACGCTCAAAGAGAAGCCGATGTCATAAAATTGCTGCAAATAAACAAAACTGTGATAAATTTATAGAGAATATATTATTTAACATTTGCAGTTCAGCGGTGGATATTGTGCAGACGAGGAACCGTGAATTTGGTTTCGATGAACGTGTCATCATTGAAAACGGCGAAGGGCCGTTAGACAATGGTAATTGTAAGGAGTTCGAAGGGATAAGGGATAATACTTCTGGAGGAACTCTCGGAAACATCAATATAGAAAATAATAATGTCGACGAAAATGATTTTACTTGGTGATCACGTGAAGATTATAATGAGTAGGTACATAATTAAAATCGTGGGCATTTCAAAATTTGTCGCTTTTACAATATCACAGAAAAAACTTCAAATTGAGGATACTAATGAACCGAGAAGGATCAGTGGATATCGCATAGTTGATACTGGTTACCTTTAGAAAAAATCAATCACATTGTAATAAAACCACTCTAAAAAGTGAACCGGTGGAAGACTTTCTTGAAGAGAAATGAAAAGGATTGACCTCGTTTATATTTATATGTAATGTCTACAATAAACAGGAAATACTCTATAGTGAAAACCCAAAAAAAAAAACTTTTATAAGGTTGGTGTACATTATCTACGGTAAGTACATATTCTCATATGAATGAATTTTTGAGTATATTGGATATTCCATGTATGAATAAAACAATGTTCTTCGACATTCAAAAGACTCTGGGATATGTGAAATAGAAAACAATTGAGAAACAATGTATTAATTCTTGTAGGTCTGGAAGGAGTCACTTTCGAGAGATATGCAAATAGCAGGGAAAGAATAATATGAAATTTCAGAAGCTAATGGAACAATTTATACAGATGGAGTACCTACATCACAGTCCTTGATGGTGGATGGTCTGAACGAAGTTATGGCCATAGTTATAACGCATCATCTGGAGTTATAATATATATATTTAGATATTTTTTAAAAATTATTTGAAATAATAATTATTATTATTTATTATTTCTTTTGACAACGTTGTGATATACAACGAAACGTCAACAAAAATAAAGTTTTTCATATTGAAAGAAGCCTGTTATCGCTAAAAATATTCGAAATAAAATATTTGTATATTTTTATGTTCATATAGGCTATTTTCAATGTGAAAAGTTCTATTTTCGGTTCAATAAAACTCGAAATTTATTCTCATTTCAAACCAAAATGAAGCTTTTGATACTGAAAATAATGTGTTATAGCTGAAAATGTTATAAATTGTATATATATATATATATATATATATATATATATATATATATATATATATATATATATATATATATATATATATATATATATATATATATATATATATATATATATATATATATATATATATATATATATATATATATATATATATATATATATATATATATATATATATATATATATATATATATATATATATATATATATATATATATATATATATATATATATATATATATATATATAGATTTGCAATTACCATTTCATGCAATTATTATAGGAAGAACTACCGGAAAATTATTTTACCTTGGTTTAAAATAAGTTTTGCATTATGTGTACAAGTGCTGAAAATAAAGGAGAAACAGTGTCACAACATGTTTGCTCCAAAAATTGGACAGTTACTTCAAGTGCAATGGAATCTCATATAATAGAAGAAGGATTCTATAGTAGTGTTTCAATGTATGGTTTAGGATAGAAATGTTTCATACCTTATGAGAGTATGGATTAGAAAAAGAGTTTCCTATGGCCCTTAAGTGAGTTATTATATATATATATATATATATATATATATATATATATATATATATATATATATATATATATATATATATATATATATATATATATATATATATATATATATATATATATATATATATATATATATATATATATATATATATATATATATATATATATATATATATATATATATATATATATATATATATATATATATATATATATATATATATATATATATATATATATATATATATATATATATATATATATATATATATTATATATATATATATATATATATATATATATATATATATATATATATATATATATATATATATATATATTTATCGGCAACCACGAATTCCGGGACATTTTTTATCTGCAACCATAACTTTCGGGACATTTGGCACGTTTGAGGTCTGACCCCAAACATCTCCTGATCGCCAACCATAACTTTCGGTACACACTTGTATTAAGACATTTTTCTGAAGGTTGGGGACATTCGTTCCAACTTTGGAAACATTTTGAAATAGAATAAGAACATGATCATTCGAAAGAAGAACCAACAGAAATATGTGTTATTAACCGAATAACTGAAAATATTGCAAACATGCACAAATAATACGAGAAAAATCGTCATTTATAACGGTATTGAACATTTCAAATCTTCAATCCCTAATTCAATTCGCACAGTTTTGAGTCCAAATCTCATATGATCTGAATAACTGTTTGAAATGAAAATTTCAAATAACAGTATGATATCGTTTAGTTATATTGATGACTCCGACTCAGGTATTAAAACCTTCATTTGATGTCATGCGACAACTTGTGAATTGAAATTGTCAGAAAAATTAGAATGTTGCGATTTTGAGACTTGAGAATTTATATCGCCTGAAGATGTAAGTACTTGATTTGTTGCGTTTGATTTAAAATATTAAAACATCCAAATATGATTAATATTAAATAATCTTATCTATAAACAATAATTTTCATCGAATTGAAAAGAAGTACAACAAATCGATCTTCTCTCATATCAGCGTGTACATCAAATACCTTCTACTGATATCGACTTCGGAATTATATAATTGAGACACTGATAAATTCACTAATGCTTATTTGTTTTCTGTTTCAACTTAATAGAGTATTGAGGAGAAACATATAGAAAAAACGAACTGTCTCAATTGATATTTAGAATAACTGAAAATTTAAAAGTCAACGCATCTAACTGTTATCCATAAAAATGGCATTCTTAAACGTGCTACTAATTTCAGAATTTGAACAAATATTTGGATGACTTTTTCTCCGCTAAGATGTCTATTATCTATAGAAAATTAGGTTTTTTGAGGTTTTCGTATTGAAATATATGTTTTGTCTATATTCAATATTTTTAAAGTGCATGTATTAAATTATCATAGATATGTAGGAGGTAAGCGAATTATTTCGTGAAATAAATTTTCAAAAATGTTAGCGTCTCGATAGACAAGTCTTGTAGAACGAATGGTTCATAATCCAAAGTCACGTACTTGCTGTTTAATTCCCAAAAAACAACAAATAATTTTCCGAATTGATGATTGAAGATCGAGATACTGGTCGAAATATTAGTTAACAAAAGTAATATGATAAGAATGAAATAAAACGATATAACATAAACTATGTACTTATGCATTGATAAAACACTTTGATTCACTAATCATTATTCAATCATTCATGAATCTTAATTTTAATTTTTGTTCAATTTGTATTTTTCTGACGAAAGTGTGACAAAAAAACTTTCAAATCCCTGTGTTGAACTGTTACAAATCGTGAAATATGAGATGTAATCTAGATGTTATTAACCGAATTCCGTGAAAAATCGTCATTCCTAAATGCAATATAACGGTATTAATTATTTCAAATCTTCAATTCCTCATTCAATTCGCGCAGTATTGAGTCCAAATCTCATGTGAGAATGTTAGAATTAAAATCCTCAGTAACAGTACAATATTATTAAGTTATTACGATTCAGATATTAAAACCTTCATTTCATGTCATACGCAATGTATCAATTGAAATTTTCAGAAAAATTAGAATCTTGCCATTTTGAGACATGGTTCATTCATATCGCCTGAAGATGTACATACCAGGTTTACGTTGCGTTTGATATGAAATATTTGTAGATAATTTGGTTTTCGAATAATGATAGTATAATAATAAATAAAAAAACATTGATATACTATAATAATTACTTCACGTAAATCAACTCCTCTTGAAGATTTCTACCTGATGGACTACGGCTACGGGTCTGATTACTGTCAATCTGATATATGATATCTGTGATAAGTGGAAGTCCACCTATAAGTACTAATGGAAATTTTAACACTAAAAATGGGGAATAATACTGGCTTTTATTAGCGAAGTTATTAACGTTACAAAATCAATATATGGATAAAAAATACATGGATCGAGTAGGTGACTATTATACTCTAATTATATTGATTCCCAAATAATATTACAGAAGTTGAATTCTATTCAAGAATTGCATAGACATAAACTTTAGATGGAATAGATAGAAAATTTATTGGTAGAAAAGACGAACCAAATGCGTTCTTGGCCTTTGTGTCAAAATAAAAGGGTAGTATGTACAACACATAGGTTACACTTCCGGTAGAGGGTACCATGAATAATCGAAAGCATAAATCAATTGAAAGTGACTAAGATTACAATACTGGTCAATATTTTCACTGAATATTGCTTTTCTCTCATTTTTTCTATAAATAGATCAATTTGGTGAAATAAGAAATGAAAAGATTTTTATAAACTTTCATACATGCGAGAGTTTTTTCTGTGTCTTGATTTAATAGAACTGAAAAACTTCAATACGCTAGAGGCATAGAGGTAGAGGTAGAGGGTACCATGAATAATCGAAAGCATAAATCAATTGAAAGTGACTAAGATTACAATACTGGTCAATATTTTCACTGAATATTGCTTTTCTCTCATTTTTTCTATAAATAGATCAATTTGGTGAAATATGAAATGAAAAGATTTTTATAAACTTTCATACAGGCCAGATGTTTTTTCTGTGTCTTGATTTAATAGAACTGAAAAACTTCAATACGCTAGAGGTATTTTTTATTTCATATGATCTTAATGAATGTTGAAATCAAGTCTGCAATAACAGTACTATATGAATAATTTGGTAACATGTACTATTATATACTCAATACTCAAAAATGGCATTCTTAAACGTGCTACTAATTTCAGAATTTGAAAAAATATTTGGATGACTTTTTCTCCGCTAAGATGTCTATTATTTATAGAAAATTAGGTTTTTTAAGGTTTTCGTATTGAAATATATGTTTTGTCTGTATAAGATATTTTTAAAGTGCATGTATTAAATTATCATAGATATGTACGAGGTAAGCGAATTATTTCGTGGAATAAATTTTCAAAAATGTTAGCGTCTCGATAGACAAGTCTTGTAGAACGAATGGTTCATAATCCATAGTCACGTACTTGCTGTTTAATTCCCGAAAAACAACGAATAATTTTCCGAATTGATGATTGAAGATCGAGATACTGGTCGAAATATTAGTTACAAAAGTAATATGATAAGAATGAAATAAAACGATATAACATAAACTAAGTACTTATGCATTGATAAAACACTTTGATTCACTAATCATTATTCAATCATTCATGAATCTTAATTTTAATTTTTGTGCAATTTGTATTTTTCTGCCGAAAGTGTGACAAAAAACTTTCAAACCCCTATGTTGAACTGTTACAAATCGTGAAATATGAGATATAGTCTACAGGGCTGTACCTAAGAAAGCTGGCGCTAGACTTAATAAACAATGTCTAAATAGTTTAGAATGGGGCAAATGAAATTCGCTGTTACGAAACCTACAGATGAAAATGGTATTTGAAACCATTTTTTGTTCTGGTTTTGTATTTTTGTAAAATATATGTTTTCAATCCAAACTAAAATCTGTATCAATCAAAAATATATACGTTCTTCTTATCACACAACGTCATTTTAAACATTCAAAAACCTATAACATTCAATGTTCCCATTTTATTATTTCAGTCATTTGTGACTTAAATAATTCATTTTATTAGAATTCTTATATTTAACGTGCAGACTCATTGCTGTGTCAGTTCGGCACTGCTTTCTGAAATTATGTCTATATACTCGTAAATCTTTCACTGCAAGCAAGGAATTTCGGGTATCAGGCAGTTGGGGCCACATCTGCTTCAACAGATTGTACGTTCGTACTTTCGTATTTTCAACAGATCGTGTTTGCAAAAGTTGTCAGATAATTTCAAAATATGTAATATGTTTCCAATTTCCAATTAATAATAAATGAATAAATAAACAAATGAATTTTATACATCTCATACGCTCATCTATATGAGCGAAAAATTAAATTGATATTTTTCATTTAGCTTCACTTAAGAAGTGCAACGCAATAGAACTTCAGTTTCCTGAATAAGGTTTTCAATTGCAATTTACAGAGGTTGCAAATTATTGAATCGTATTCAAGAAAAAGCAATTCTCTGTTGTATACAATTGTTTATCATTATATTGTTAATTATCCATCCAATCAAATGCGTGTGAAACGAATAATCTAGCGAACATAATCTGGAATACAATTGCACAAAATTTTTGAAAAATATTCAATCATTAATTATTGAATGTATTGTAGGACATTCATAGCATAACTCTGATTTTGAAAAATCATTTTTAAGTGCAATGTGTATGTTTGTCGATTATGCCGAATATCATTTACGGATAACGGATGAAAATTTTGTGACTTTCGTGATATTTTCATTTGAAAATACTATCTCGATTATGAAATAACGGACAAATTAGTAATAGAAATACATGATCATGAAAAACCGGATCAGTAGAGAAACTAACACTTCAGTTCATGAATTCCATAAATTGAACACTTCGAATGATAAAATCGAGATTAAAACTGATTTAACAATATTATCGACAAATAATTCGCCAACAAATGATTTCTCGAATTGTTGTTTGAATTAGGACATACTTCCTGAAATATTGTTGGCTAATTAGTAGTATTCATTATAAAATATATAAATAGTATAAAATAATATTAAAACAACTACAAAGGTTTAACAAATCAATCTTCCGAATTCATATTTTGTTTCAAATGTTTCAAAAAAAAATTTCAAAACCCCATACCGGAATTTGCTCAAAAAGTTTTAGAACTCTAACCTAGACAATGTATTAATGCAAATATGAAACTTTTTTTCTGAGTTTCTATCTAAGAACAGATATTTTCCCTTCTCTAGACTCTCGATATGAAGACCGAACTCCATTGATCTCCTACAGTTTTAAAAAATTTTAGAAAGTGTGAAATGAGTTGTCAATTACAATTCCGAACCTTGGATATATGTGTACTTAAATATGTGAAAATGTAAATAAATATGTATTAAATGTGTACTCGAAAATGTACATTTAGTTCATAAGGGCCTAAATGGGTTTCGCTTCCACAAAACGTACATATGAAAATTGTATTTACCAATAATTCTTTGTTTCTGAGGTCTATTTTTTTGAAGTCAATACTGATGAGGTTAATAATTTACATAACATTGAAAATTGTGAGATAATTCTGAGAATTACATTCAAGGTGGTTGAATATTCGTCTACCTAGTAGTGAAACATGCTGAAATATTAATTGAATGAAAACACTTCTTGATAATTGTATCGAAATGCCACCACATTTGCGAAGGTTAAACTTTACAAATTGAATCAATTTAATTTTTGAAACTCAGCTAACAGCTCTCACAACATCGGCCAAAATTATCATACCTTCATGAAACTGTAATAATTTGTTACATTCAATTCATGATAAAATCTTTTTCAATATTTCAAAAATGTTTCAATGCGTACTAGTTACTCCCAAACTTGGAATAAACTTTTAATGTTTGGCTCTGAAAAGAAAATTTCTCTCATGGTTAACGAAATCGTGTAACTTGCGAAGTAGAATGAACTCGAATCTACAGTCATTCTGTGGCTTTGTTCTAAAAGGGCCTAAGTCAAAATAGTTGAGATATTTGAGATTTTTTAGAATGACTTGAAATAGATCTTTCTTATATTAAGATTCCCATTATTATTTTTTGTATTTTTTTATTAATAGTATGAAGAAACATTATTTTATCATATGAATTTTTTTCAACTTGTTTTAACTTGAGAAAAATTGACATCAACTCTTATTATTATAACCAAACCACAGAATTTAAAATATAATATAGAAGTGATATAAAACAATTGCATATATTTGTACCGCCCGATTTTTACAATCAGTGACTTTTAATGTTTTGCACCTATAACCATCAATGTTTAACCATTCTTGTCATATTGAATTTTACCATCTATTTTATTGTCAATTTTTAAACTTAACTTGCACCCCATTTGTAGTTGTATTTCGGCGCTGGCTCAACAAATCATAAATCTTTCACTTTAAGGGATTTCAGTATTCAGGTACTTGGGACATCTGTTTTGTCAGATTCTTTACTCGTATGCACCAAGAACAACTTTTTCACGAGTAATTAGATTAGCGAGTAATTCAGTTTATATTTCCATTATGTTTCACTTAATAAATTCGACACGATAGATTTTTACTTTACTAAATTGATTAGGCTGAAAATTATTCAATCATATTTAGGAAATAATACTTCGCAATTGTATACAATTGTTTGTACAATTATAATTTATTACTGTCTAATTGAATGAATGTGAAACGAAGATTAATCCAGCGAACACAATCTGGAATCAATACAATTTCCCAAAACACTTGAAATAAATTTGATAATTTTTATATATTATAAGACATTCATAGGAGAACTCTGATTTCGGAAATTTTTTTTGTGTTTTATTCGCATGTTCGTCGATTATACCGAAATATTCATTGTGTACTAATAACAATAAATCTTTGTGCCGTGAACTATAAAATACCAAATATAGTTAGCTTAGCATAAATATATTTAGCATATTTTTGATATTTAAAAACTTTTAACTCGATTATGAAAGAACGAGACAAATTGATGAATGAAATCAATGAAAAACCTGATCTGTAGAGAGAACTAACACAGCAGATGGTAATGACAAAATCAAGATATCAATGGATTGAAAAATATCTTGTGATAAAAACAGCAAGATTGTTTCTACCTATTGAAATATACCAATAGAAGAAGTTTTCAGACAATAAAAGTGAAACAAGTGGACAAGAAGTATAAAAATCGTAACCATTTTCAACATTTTCTCTAATGAAGAATTAATATCCGATATTAAAATTTAAAGTCCAAGCAATATTATCAATATTGCTGAAATATATAATTGTGAAAAGTGTAGTTTTCACAATTAAAGTCAGGCGTTAGATGTGGCTGATTTACACAAATTTTTATTACATCTACAAAGAGTCATCGTAAGAAATTTTTTCGTTATTAATGATTTCTCAAGCAACAACTACAATAATATAAATTTTTAAATCAGACCGTGCGCCTTTTTTACAAGTAGAAAGCTAGCAACCACTGAGTCTCCGTAAACGATTATCATACTCATTCATACTGGTATTAGTCTGGTTCCATTTTTTTCATAGAAATAGATTATTCTTCATACATTTTACTCATAAGTTCTTCATTTATATTTATCCTATTCAGTGATAACTATTGATCTCAAAATTTGTGCCTACATTGTCTACTGTACACTGCATTTGTCCAGTCTGCATTCCAATGAACTTTCTTAGGTCTCTACAGATAGATATCTTTACAGATGTTATAAAAAATTGAACCTTTCAAAGCAATTGGAAGCTTAATAACAGATTTTCAATCATGAATACTTTTCATATGATTTCACTCTAACTGATATCACCAACATTTATGTAATATATTCAACTAAAAATTCAATAGCATAATATATAATGGAAACTTTATCATTATTGAAGAATAAAACTTTTTCACTTCTTCATGCTCTTCTTATATACCCACATGTAGCAAAGGTCAATAAATTTCAAAATACCACTCATTCAATTTCATTCAACTTGACCTGATTATGTATAAATATTCTTTCTAAATGTATATGAGTGCATAAGCTCTGAAATGCGTCCATGAGACTTAATGTTGATTAATTGAGCCGAAATTATTTATTTAAATGAACTGAATTCATTTATCAAAGTATCTAATATTAGTTTATATAGAAAAAAATAAAAAAATTTCTACAATCTGCAATAAAAATAATTTCTTAGGTATCAGATCATAATTGATGTCCTATTTTGATATTTACTATGTATCTCTGAATATCATTATGGTCTGTAATACTATTCAACGTTTGAATACGCATGTATAAATTCTCAGAGAACCACATGCGGTATATAGATGCCGCAGACCATGCAGATATCTTTGGAGACAGTATAAACTCAAAAATACGTATCTACAACTATGACTTTCAGGACAGTATATAATATACTCGGTATATCATATACTGTTCCCAAACTTGCAGTTGCCGATAAATATATATATATATATATATATAATGGGATGATATTCTTCGTAAATGGATTGAGCATATTCTGAAAATGAGCAATTCACTTTAGAAATGTTTTTTGCAATGTATTCCATCTGAAATTTTTCAAAATAAATGAAAATTTTCGAAAATATAAGATTAACGTAAAACACTTTGTTCAGTTCTTTACACCCTTCCTTTCCCGAACCGTTGTAACGGGATTAACCGAGTACCCACGAGTCGATGCTCGCGCGCAGCTACCCCCAAAAGGAATCTGAGTACGCTGAGAACTACCCCAGTAGACTCAGTAGAGGCCTCTTCTTAACTTGACCGCCGCGGCGAATATTGCATAGTGAAGTGAGCGTTCCGTAACCTCACTTAAACCAGGTATTTACAGTTTATGTGCGGTACACGTGTCCGTTTGTGCCATAACCTGCTAAGTGCCCAGCCTATGTAACCCAAAGGAGGAGCAACCCACTACGATACAGATCAACAACCAAGAGAAGTACATAATTCCACTACGTGCATTCAAGGTAATTCCCGTTTATTTTAGCCATCCTTTTTCTCTATCATTAATTTTTATCTAATTGTTTTTCGATTGTTTTTACCTAAATAGGTACCGTACACACTTGTCATATATTATACAAATAGGATATTTTTCATAAATGGATAGAAAAAATTCTGAAGATAATTATTTGGTGATGATATTACTCATATACATCTATTCTCATCAAACATTCGTTAAAATGTTGACTTAATTAGAAATCAGCAGAGTAGAGAAGGGAGGGAGATTTGAAAGGGGTGAAACTAGTAGTGAACAGATTGAACAAATTCAAAACAAGTAACGCCCTGTGTATTCAGGAAAAAGTTCCAAAGTACTAATTAATAATAATAAACAAGAGTAAGCGCTCTAGATCAGTTACCCTTATTTCAGGTCTAAATTCCTTGACCAAATTTACAGTATGAGCAATACACAAAACGCACCTATTTTAGCCTAAGTCCTGAAATAACTTAAATTGAATAATAACTGAAAATTACGTTAACTTCCTACCAAGCTCGCACTGTATACTATCACGACAATTATAGGAAACAGGAAAATATCTCTAAACACGAACTAGTATATATATGGTGTTCTAAATCTACATAAAATTTCTTTTTCAATGTCCCATCAAAGAGAAAAGTGTAATTATTAATTACCAAATTAATAAAAGAGTATATTAACTTTGATACACGACTATATTAAACCGCACAAGGTCAGATACGTAAAAGCGTGACGTTAATCACCCAGTATAATTCCGAAAATAAAGTTCTTCCCTCAAGGTCATGAACTAACAGGCAATCAGCCACCCCGAAACTATACTAACTCTAATTATTCAATCAGAAAATTTTAGAACAACGACGTATCCTATGCACACAAACAATTGAAAGCTTCAATTCAACTTTGAATAAACACTATCAGTAATTCAAAGGAAACAATATATCGTGAACGGTATAGACTCCAAATAGACTATCAATAACTTGGAGAAAAATAGAATATTTTTCGCAATCTAGGCTTCTAATTAATAACTCGTGAATTTACCAAACAAATAACAATAAAATACTATTTTCCACAATATAAATTGAACATGAACTATCAGTTAACTCAACGTAAAATAGAATATCCTTCAAAATACAGACCTAAGATAAACTGTCAGTAGGTAGTTACTGTTCTGCGCAGGAAAAAAATCGGAAAATAGGATCCTTATTTTAAACTGTGATAAATCAGCCACCGAAAACTATGCCTGTTGTGCGTTTAATGCAGCGGTCCAGGCAAATATTTCAACTTTTGGAAGATTTCCACTACTAATACGATCAACAAAATATAAGATAGGAATTGACGTAAAATAGGCGACGAACAAAATAACTACTCTCTGACATCTATTCTACTCTATGCTTCCGAATTGTCAATCCGCTTGACTTATAACGGCCAGGTTAGAGTATGAAAATATACAAATTATCAAACGATCCTATTCAGAACCTGATAAAATATTACAGTAATTAATTAAATCATTCAAGAATTGTACGTCTGAATTGAAAATAAATGTGCGAATTAATTGAGTGGAATCTTTATGAATATCGTTTACTGGAGATGTGCACCAGATATAATTTCCAACACAAAAAATATACGAAAACGATCTTGAATAATTTACGTTCTGAAAATCGTATTATTGGAATATCTACCCTGAAATAACTTTTGGGTATACCAACTTTTGATACAATTTCTTGAAATTACTAGTTCCTGAAAACGAAGAAATAAATCCGGCAAATATAATACCTATAAGGATCAATCTATAATCGTTCAATAATTAGCCCTGGAAATACCTTCCAATATATTCCAAATTAAAACATCCAAAAGAAGCAGTAACTAATTAAGTATGATATCAAAATTTACTTTCTTTCCACTGAATAAATTCTATACGTTAAAACGTTCAAGTTATAAAAATAAATGCAGAAAATATGAATGGTAACAGCAGGAGAATTACAAAGGTAATTGACTTACCAATATTTCACTAAACTTCAATAAATCAAAAGAAGCACTAGCTATAGTCTATATATTAATAAAAAACAATATGAGAATGAAAATAAATTTTTAAAAAATATTAATGAGCAGTAAAAATCGAATGAGAAGGTTAAGAACACTGGAGCATTAAGAGAGAATTTTAAGAACTTAAAGAATCATCTAATTTGAGGGTGCAGGCCTATTTATAACCTCTGTGACCCTACTCTCAAATTTTCCACAACTTCTCTGGTATGTGGCTAAGAGATAAGATAACGAACTCCATCTTTGTTTTTTCTAGCAAAAATAATTCATGAAAAACCTCAAGTTTCACGAATTTCTATGAAATAAGTGAGTATTGAAAACATTGACTGTTAACCAAAATATGAACTATCTTAAAAACATTGAGTTTAACCGAGACTGAATTTTCCAATTCCTTTGAACATTAAGAGCCCCCTATGACTAGTCCTATCCCTAGTATTTAGTAACCTATTTACTCTAAAATAACACTGTTTTCTACCAGTAATTACTTCTAATAGCCCCTAGGAAATTGTTGTGTTTCTTACTACAATTTCACTGTCATTCTATACTACATAATGGGTACTATTTTACAATATATTCCCTTTAGCATTATTTTCATTTCAAAAGGTATTTTTGAATGATATAAGTTTTCAGATTTCCATGTTTCCTAATTATCAACTATTTCCTAATAAATATTTTCCTATTCAAGGCCCCAATTATACTTAACAACTTGTGGAAGATATCTAGTTTTATCCTCATTTTACATAGAATCAATTATTTACATATTCCTTGCCTTAAGCATTATTCCTTAGTGAGATATAAATTTTTAAATCAAATAAAATTACACAAAAATTGATGTTTCCCTAATCCAATGAGTGAACTTCCACTCATTCAAAACACCCATTAACGGTTCAGCATAAATGCCTTACTTATGAAAGTCCCAGTTATACTTTATCGCTTATGGGGTATTAACCTAAAAATAATATTTATCGCAAAATGATTATATGTAACTGAGTTCTACATTTTCAATTGCATTTATCCACAATTATCTAATCATGAACTGTTATTTCCAGTCTCATAACAAGCATTTTTGATGAGTGAATTTTCACTTCATCACAATATATGTGATATATATATATATATATATATATATATATATATATATATATATATATATATAGATGTGATGAAAATATTCTAATGGTCTATGTCTCTTACATTTTAACCAACTAAACTAACCTCAGATTACATATTGTCTGTCATTGATGGGGCATCATAGACGGTTTAGGTGGATCTATATTTTCAATGATCTGGCTACATAGGCGACTTGGACGGTTATTTGGATCTATATTTTTATTGATCTGATCGTTTAAGTGGATCTTTTTTTCTATTAATCTAGATTTTTGAGTGATTCTATAGTTCCTGTGATATGGCTACATAGACGATTTGACAGGTTAGGTGGATCTATATTTTTATTGATCTAACGCTTTAAGTGAATATATATTTTTATTGATCTAAATTTTTATGAATCTATTTTTTTAATTGATCTAATAAACTAAAATCCATTTTCACTAAAATTATGTACAAATTGGAAGTAGACAGTTTATGTATTATATTATTCATTATCAATGATAAATATCTAGGAATATATAAGTTATTTCTAATGTTTTAATTAAACAGTTCAGTTTTCTCTGACAGAGAAGATGGATTGGATGTTGGTAGCCCTTTTTATATGCTGAAAGATGAAGTTGGACCGTCCCAATGTTATCACAGAATAGTGATACTTTTCTGTGATATGTTTTATTCCATCTAATGACAATGACACTTCCCTACATATATTTGTGGATCTGTATTCCTATAGAATTCATTTTTATTATTGACTTTTATTATTGATCTACCCGCACTATATATATATATATATATATATATATATATATATATATATATATATATATATATATATATATATATATATATATATATATATATATATATATATATATATATAACATCTTGTATAAAAAAATTCCAGCATTCCTGATGAAGAACTGAAACTTGAGTTCGAAATATAGAATTACTGACGATTAGTCTTGGAATAATTCAATTGCCTAAATCGCCGATAACCCAACAATCTTTTACTTATATTCTCTACCACGGCAACAATTGATTAGATAATAATATTATATATCTATTATTCATTATATATAATAATAAATAATAGATATGTCATGAAAAACGTCAATCTATTATATTATTCATGTTTACATGGTTATTCACATACTTGTCCTTAATTAATTTCACTGCGTTTGTTTTTAATCTATCATTGGATGACTTCTGTATTGTTTTTGTTAGTTTAACAACTTATATGAGATGTAGGAACTTTTCACTATCACTTATATTTATTTAAGATCTTGTAAAACGTTCCAGCATTCCTGAAAAAGAGCTGAAACTTCGTTCGAAATATAGAAATACTGACGATTAGTCTTGGATTAATTTAATTGCCTTTAATTGCCTTAACAGCGCCTTAACTATAACATAACATGAAAAATATGATAACAATAAACATTACCTAACCTAACCTATTTTAGTTAAAATTTTGAAATATAATACCACATCTTTTTGATTCATTTTATATCGTTCACAAGTGTTTTCAAGAATTCAATTTTTCAAATGATGAAAAATTGATCGAAAACGCCTTCGATGAAAATATTGATTCAAAAATATCCTTCCTATACTAATTTTTTAACTAATTGAAATAATGTAAAAAGTCGCGAATAAAAAATTCCAATACTTGCTCTATTATCTATAGTTAGCATCTTTCAGTTTCTATTACTATATATTCATTCTCTTGTTTCAGGTTTGGTTCAAAAATCATAGAGCTAAACACCGTCAACTCGAGCTCCAGAAGAAAAGAAATGAGGCTGCTAGAGCTTCAGAAAGTAATACAGTAACACAAGCAGTACCAACAGCAAGAGCTAATAGATCATAGCAAAGAACTGCTACTGCTAGTAATATACCAACAGCTAGACCAGCAACAACCACAGTACAAACCCCATCGCCGACTCTAACTTTGAAGAAAGAATCCCCCGCACTGAATAGTTATGCTGGTAGTACT
Organism: Henosepilachna vigintioctopunctata; assembly: GCA_030704895.1. NCBI lineage: Eukaryota > Metazoa > Arthropoda > Insecta > Coleoptera > Coccinellidae > Henosepilachna > Henosepilachna vigintioctopunctata. Next base: position 67,351 of record JARQZJ010000043.1, read on the forward strand.
AATGGAAATTCGACTCCACCATCCAATACACCATCACCTCCAATGGCATCTGCTGTGAATCAAAACGTTCTGAGCTACCCGCATGATGCCTACAACTCATTCAATTGGCACTCAAATAACCATAACCCCGCGCCACATCCTTACTATGGTCCGAACTACAATCCGGCGTACTATAATCACATGGATTACTTCAATCAGCCAGTTCCGCAAAATCAGTTAATATTGAATAATCACATGAGTGGATATCAAATGGACGGATATGGGTGGCCTGCAGCACACCCCCAAAATATTGACTTCATGAATCAATTTGGCTCAAGCTGAATATGCTGAAAGTTACTAAGCGTTGACAATTGAATGTTGTAAATACAGATTGTAATAAGTTTCCCTCAAGTGACTTTAAGGTATTAAGACTTTGCAAACGTGATAATATTCTCAGCATGAGTTGATTGTTTTTTCAAAAAATAGTTTAGGAAGCGAGAAAACTCATTACAATTTTGATTTTCTGTGATTTTTAATAATGTAGTTTTATATATGTAAAAAGTGATAAGGTATATTTTGATCTTTCAATTATTATTTCCATATTATGTTCGTGATTAATTCTTAACAATTCTTCACTTACTATTGTAATTTTTATGGAAATTAATTTATACCTTTAAAATTATTTTTATACATGCGGATCATTTGTGGAATATAAATGGAATGATATTGAGATGAGAATATAGCATCAAATTTACCTTCACTAGCACTGTTTCGATTATAGTTTTTCATAATGATACAAACTAAAGTTCTTAGAAACTATAGCATAACATGAAAAATATGATAACAATAAACATTACCTAACCTAACCTATTCATAACTATACTTTAATTTATCTGAAACTTCTTTAGTTATTCATTTTAAATTTTAATTATTTATTTATGTGTAATTCACGTTCTTTCATATTGTACTGAGTTTATGGATATTTTGGTATGAATGGAATGTATCTTGAAATGTATATTGAAAAAACTAATCATTTGATTTTTCTTTCAGGAGGAAGAGTTGAAAGATATTATAGAAAAAGCAAGGGAAATGGAGGACAAGTACGGTCATTTTTTCGATATGGTTATAATTAATAACGATACTGAAAGAGCTTATCATCAACTTTTAAGTGAAATCAACAGCTTGGAGAGGGAACCCCAATGGGTTCCCGCCGCCTGGGTGAAAGTCAACTAGTTCTCGTCTTTCCAATTTTGAGATTTATCTCCAAAAAGCATAAACTGAGATTTTTAACGACTGAAATATTCAAATGGTGTAAATAAAAAAAACTGTAAGTCGACTGATATATTTTACAAACAATATATTTAGTAAGTTCATCTACAGAGTGTGGATGAATTTGAAAAAGCGTAATGTTTCCCGCAAATCATTTGATATTGAATATATTTTTTTGATATTGAATATAAATTTTGATTTGATATAAATTATAATTGTCTTCTATGTACTATTTGTGTAATATTAATTCAAACCATTTTCCTTCAACTTATAGAGGTAGCGATATTTAACTTGCAACTCTATCATCTTTCAGTAGCTGAACTATTTTCGGGGATCGAAAAACTCCAAATTTAACTCAAATATATAGCGATTATAAGAAATGTTTCGAATAAGTGCAGTTCACTAATCAAACAAAATTTTATGGAGTATGCTTTGTGTACCTATATAAATCTATTGATTCTTATACAAAGTTCGTTTGAAAAGAGTAGAGTTAAGAGATGTAGCAATGTCTTGGTCATTTGTTCCTAAATAATGATTTGTCAAATTTAAATTGTTGTTTGACGACCGTGGAAGAAACGTTACCGTCAACGGCGAACGATATCGACCCATGATACGCAACTTTTTTTTGCCCCAGTTGGCCGAGTTGAACTTGGTTGACATGTGGTTTCATCAAGACGGTGCCACATGCCACACAGATCGTGAAACAATGGACATGTTGAAGAATGAATTTTGTGAGCAGCTTATCTCTCGAAATGGTCCTGTGAATTGGCCGCCAAGATTATGCGATTTGACGCCTCGGGATTATTTCTTGTAGGGTTATGTAAAGTCGTTGGTGTATGTGGACAAGCCGAACACGATTGAAGCCTTACAGGATAACATAATACGCGTAATTCGTGGGATACAGGCCGAAATGCTCGAAAAAGTGACGCAAAATTGATCTTCCGAATGGACCATTTGATACGGAGCCGCGGACAACATTTACATGAAGTTATGTTCAATATGTAAATGGCAAAGGCCAAGTTATCAATTTCAATAAACATTTTGAATATATTATGCAAATTGAGTGTTTTATTCGATTAAAAAAAAACTACGCTTAAAAAAATCACTCTTTATATATTATATATATATATATATATATATATATATATATATATATATATATATATATATATATATATATATATATATGATTCATAACCTTGGTTAGATTCGGACATATTGGAATAACTGCCTTGTAATTGCTATCATTTCTGAAGGACACTTGAACAAGTGTTGTAGATATCTTCATTTTCACTTAGTTGGTTATTTTTCTGCAGAAACTGATTTCTACATTTACCAACCAACTTCGCTGTTTCATTTCCAGATGTCGCTGTGCGCTCAGGCCATAAAAGGTCGCCCCTGTCTTTTCTCAACGCGCCAAATACATATGATATATTAAAGCCGATAATTTATAATTAGTGTGACAATTTCATCAGAAATGGTGATATATAGCAAAAAATTTAATTATTTGCAAAATCTATATTAATTTTTTTTTAGGTTATGGAGATCTTGTTGCTTCAGTACAACGTTTGCAACTTCAGCTTGAAAAAGCAGGTACTGGCGGAGGTTTAAGTGGTATAGAAGGGAGAGTAGTTGCCGTACAATCTTTACTTTTATCACCGCAATTTGGAAAAGCTCTAGCTGTTCACAATAAGGTGCAGACTGTACGTAGCAAGACTATTCCCCGCCCTCAATGTAATGCTCAAAACGCTCTAAGAGACTGTCTTGATGTTAGCTTAAGAGACGTTAGCTAATGTGGAAACGGCTTATGCCGTAGAATTAGGCACACTTCTTACAGGTAAGTACTAGTTACTAGGCTTTCGATCTTTAAGCTAATCGGGTATGTGTACAAAATTAAAATTTATAGTTCTCTGCCTATCCAAAAGATGGCACTGTTATAATTTTCCATCTTGGCGCATAGGTGTAAAAGGGATCTCAAATTTCACCTTGTTCGATTTGATATATACATAACAATTTTTGTACGGTTTAACTTGTAATTATGTACCTATACATATTTAATCAGTTTCAATTCATGAGTTGAGAAAGCGGACTGTAATTTTATATCGGAGATCCTGGTGAATCAGAAACAACAAGATAAAAAATTCATGAGATATCAAACCGTATTGTATTTACTCTATGTACAAATGAGAGTTAATCTTTACTTACCACTAGGAACGATTCAAATTGAATTATCTGTACCGTCTTCCATATCCGTTCTTAATAAAATCCAATAATATATCCAATTTCATATTAAATATTAAAATCCCCAGGAACATCCAAATTACTATTAAAAATGAATAACTCTAAAAAATTTAAGTAACACATTAATTTAACCATTTTAATATCAATTAATTCTACGCAGGATATGAATTGGAAGCTCTTATGGTAGCCATGATGGAGTAATTTCAGCTCTACCGAAAGACACGTCTACGTCATCGCATTTTGAAGAAACGTCTCTTCGAACAACAATACCTGACCATAGATACAGTGAAGATAATATCAAAATAATCAAAATAGAAAAAAGTACCGAACCACTTGTCGCCACAGTGAGGAACGAAGGAGATGCAGTTGTCATTGGTGAGGAAAAATTTTTTTTTTCAATCATCGATTGAACAATCGATTTTTATCAAAATCGGAGGATTTGGTGCGATAATTTTTATTCCCAGTTGCTCCCACAGTAGGCAAATTCGATTATTCAGTTTAATCATCGAAACACTAATTTACTAAAAACTATTGCAAATCGTACCCGCAAATCTACTTCCGATTCCAAATTTAATTGACCATCTGAAAGATGGACAAGTCTCTAGAGTAATTTTGAACCTCAATTCTCAATGGACAGAAGAGAACAGTATCGGAGACAAGTAATCTCGAAAGCCCTTATCACAAGTGGGCACGCACAATGCGGCCCTCGCTACTTAGTCTTCAGTCTTCAACCCCTATATAAAGATTTCTACAAATATCAGAGAATACAAAATAGACAGAAAAAAGATGTTTGCAAATCTACAAATTACTGCTGGAAAGTACTACTTACTTTGAAGACATTTGAGCTGAGAGATTAAAGGCATGCTAAAACGCACTGTTTTATCATATCTTCCTATAATAAACATGCATATGGAAACGATTATTCAAGTAATGAATTGAATCTGCGCGTTAAATAGGTAAATTCATCAATTACTTTCCGGTTTCTATTGAATTCACACCGTTCTTACCATCTTATTGTGTTTTTTTATCACAAAACACAAAATTTTATCAAAACACAAAATTGAAGTTTTCTGAAATATTACCTTATCTTTTCTCTTATAATTTATTGTTTTTGTATTTCAGGTCGTGTTGTTATAGGTGGGGCCGCACATCAAAGTGGACTTTTACACGAAGGCGACGAAATTCTGGAAGTGAATGGTGTGGAAATGAGGGGTAAAAGTGTGAATACTGTCTGTGATATACTCCAAACAATGGATGGAGAGTTGACATTTTTAATAGTACCTGCTTCACAAGCTAAATCTTATTCTGGTAGAGATTCAGTTCTCCACGTGAGAGCACCATTTTGATTACGATCCTGAAGATGATATGTATATACCTTGCAAAGAATTAGGAATGAGTTTTCAAAAGGGAGATGTTCTACATGTTATAAGGTGAATTTCCATTATATTTTACCTCTTTAAATACATTAGTATATGGCACGATAATTTGCCTAGGGAAACCCTTCATAAATTATTATTCCACTACAGAAGATATTGAAATTTTTAATTGATAAATCATAGAATAGGCACTTCAGAGTTTTTGAAACGAATTTTCCCCAAAAAAATTTTACATGTCATTTCAAATTTATACTTTTATCATCGTTATCATCTGTCATTTGTATAGGCAAATTGCACTATAGACCTCCTGTAGTTATCTGTCTGCACAGACAGAAAGAAATGTATATAACAAACTTGTACGTCCAGATGAAATGGTATCCTGAATCAAGTAGCAGATACACAAAACGGTTCGGACTTCAACCCGGCTATGAGTTGGCGTGAAACCATCCAAAAATGTATTTCCAGTGCTAGTCAAATGTTATCATCGCCAACTAATTTAAATCAAATTATTCCTGCCTCTCCTTCAAATATCAATCAGTTATTACCATCTCAAAATCTTAATATGTCACCTCCAAGTATTAACCAGTTTATATATTCGCCTTTGAGTTTAAATCAGATAATTCCTTCTCCTGAAAACAAATATGAATCAAATGTTACTATCTCCTTCAGCCAATTTGAATTCCGTAATAAGTTTTCCGAACTTGAATCAAGTAATACCGTCCCCAGCATCCAACTTGAATCATATATCATCTCCGATGTCAAATATTCATCACATGGTTGCATCTCCACAAAGTGTGAATCAAGTGGTGCCTTCACCTGGTTACAATAATAAGTTCAAAATGCCAATCGGATGGTAATGTTTCCAACTACAATGGACCAAATCATGCCTTTTCCACGGCATTGCTGTTCTCAATCAATTGTGTCCATAGACAATTAAAATCACATAAATCAAGCAAATGACTCATCCATTAATGGTCCCACGTCAGCAAATGATGTCTCAAAATATGCAAGTCAACAGTGACCAGCAAATGGGGAAAACTATTGATATAGCAAAGGAATGGATAATCATAGCTTCTGCTCTAATATGCAACATAGGCATGGTAATAATTGGACTAATCGAACTTCAGGCATAATGCAAAATCAACTATGCCATCAAATGTCAATCACTCATCCAAATAATCATCACAACATATGTTCTCAAACTCACCAATATATGAATCAACGTAATCAGACAGAAATGTCGTCTACAAATAATTTCAACATGGCCATGAGAGTGCAGGAAAATATGAATCCGTGTGCAAACCATTACTCACTGATGTGTAACCAGAACGCACTTATGCAAAATAAATTTCAGAATGAACCTAGTAACTATTCAGGTAACAGGAGTTCAAATATTTATCAACCACTTAGAAGTCCAACACATCACAGTTGCGCTTCTAATTTGAATAAACCCCCCTGTTCACCATCCATGACGGCTCTATCTCCAATGGAACATGCTAATCCAGTACAACAAGGTTTTATAGCAAGACCTAAGTGAATTAATTTTCAAAGTAACTGTTACAAGCCGCCAGCATATTTATGTGTCCCAAACTCTCAGAATGTAATGCCCCAAACTCTCAGAATGTAATACCCCAAAATCAAATGTGCAACAATTGTAATTGTCAACGAAAACAAAATTATCAGCAGAAATGCTTTGACGATAGAACTAATAATAGTGAAATTCAGTGTAAAAACATCAGCCAATCTCAAATGTCGCCGGGTATAGTCAGCTACAATCAACCAAAAGAAACACAAAGTAATCACCTAAACACAAATACCAATAATATTCAACCAATGAGAATGCGTCAAGATACATATCAAAGAACATTGGAGTATGTGCAACATTGTCAATCATGGGTAGGTAACTCTGAAAGAGTAACGAGTAGTACTCATCCTCTAGCTAGAACTGAGGGAGAAGAAACCTGTTCCAATATGGAAGTTGTAACGTGTGAATTCCCCACATTACCGCCGCCACTGAATTGCTGATTTACTTTTTATGTTCTTCGTCGCTGGACCTTGGCATTTCTCTCATTAAATGCATGTGATCACCCCTCATGAATGAACTCGTCCAGTTGTGACGATAACTTGCGCACATCTAAAATGCAGATATAGTGGGCAGAATTCACGTTTCACCTTTCTTTTTCGTTAATTATCCATCTAAGAAGTAACATCGTAATCTTAAACATAAGATTTTGTAGATTATAATTAATTCGATTATATTCTTATATTAATTTTATAACCAAGTGGTTTAATTAATTATCTGTGGCGTCTAAACTGACGTCACCTCCGATGGAGCTAAAAATCACCTCCGCGGGAGCTGTAAAACTACCTCCGCGGGAGCTGTAAAACTACCTCCGCGGGAGCTGTAAAACTACCTCCGCTGGAGCCGTAAAATTACCTCCGCTGAAGTTCTAAAACTACCTCCAATGGAACTGTAATTCAACATTCACTGGAGTTATACTTCAATCTTGGCTAGAGCCTCAAATTCACCGTTGTTGAAGCGTTGGAAACAACTCGCTGGAGTTTTAAGCAGCGAATATTAAAGGACAACGTGGGAATTCAATCTCTGTGAAGACATGTAGATAAAATAGTTTATTTTATTGTAAATGCAAGAAGTTTAGTAAATTCATACATTTTAATTTTGTTATTACTGAGTATCGATCAGAACGAATGTGTGACCCCTCGTTATTAGCTAGCCTGGGTTATTTTTGAAGAGAAAACGGGGGTTATACAATTATTCGTTACCAAGCCATTTACTAGACGACATCGTTCGAACTTGTTTATTTAAGCAATGTGCAAATTTATTTTGGATGTATTTATCCAATGCTGAAAAATTATTTGTACTGTCAAAAGATTTCAGTTTCGTAACAATTAATCAAAATTAAATATTTTGTTTCTTCGATTGATTCAAATTACGAAACGTGGAAGATTACGTTACCTTGAATGAATTATTATCGAAAGCGAAACAGTATCTATTGAGCAGTACTGTAGTTTGGAAGAATATCCGGTCATTTTGCAGTGAATGTTGTATTTGAGATAAATTTAGTGAAGAGATTACAGTGTGCTGTTTCATAAATGAAACTTAACAAAATGAGTATATATGTGTTGAAGCGTGTGTTCAGAGAAAACCGTTTTTACAATCTTTCGTACAAAAAAATTACCCCAATATGTATGTGTACCAGAGTGCAGAAACGTGGAACTTATACAGTCGATCCAATAGATAATAATGAATCAACATTCAGCAAAATATTGATAGCCAATAGAGGAGAAATAGCTTGCAAAATAATCGATTCTTCCAAGAAAATGGGAATTCAAACTGTAGCAGTGTATTCAATAGCGGACGTTCAATCGAAACATGTGAGCAAAGCCGATGAGGCAATATTTATTGGTCCGGCGGCTGCATCCGAATCCTACCTCAACATGGATAAAATACTGGAGGCTGTTAAACTCACAGGAGCGGAAGCTGTTCACCCTGGATACGGATTCTTATCGGAAAACGCACAGTTTGTTCGGTTACTGGAGGAGAACGGAGTAAGTTTCGTGGGTCCCTCGGTGGAATCGATAACAGGAATGGGCGACAAGTTGGAATCGAAAAGGCTGGCGGCGAACGCTGGTGTGCACACGATCCCAGGATACGACGGCATCATAAAGGATGCAGATCATTGTGTGCAAATATCTCGAGAAATTGGATATCCTGTTATGATAAAGGCCTCGGCTGGCGGTGGCGGCAAAGGGATGCGCATCGCCCGTGACGACCAGGATGCAAGAGCAGGTTTTAAACTCTCCACCCAGGAGGCCATGTCAAGTTTTGGAGATAGCAGAATGCTGGTGGAAAAATTTATCGACAATCCGAGGCATATAGAAATACAAGTTCTAGGAGATAAGCATGGAAATGCCATTTATTCAAACGAAAGAGAGTAGTATACAGAGAAGAAATCAAAAAGTAATCGAAGAAGCACCAAGCGTGTTTTTAGACGACGAAACTAGGAAAGCTATGGGAGAACAAGCAGTAAGGCTCTGTAAAGAAATGGAATATTATTCTGCTGGAACCGTGGAGTTTCTTGTTGACGAAAATCGTAATTTTTACTTCCTTGAAATGAATACGCGATTGCAAGTAGAACATCCAATTACTGAATGTATAACAGGTATAGATATTGTACAACAAATGCTTAAAATTGCCAAAGGTCACAAGCTCAAAATCAAACAGGATGACGTGAAAATCAAGGGCTGGGCGATTGAAAATAGGGTTTATGCTGAGGATCCATACAAAAATTTTGGTCTTCCTAGTGTTTGTAGACTTTTCAAATATAAAGAGCCGACTGAATTTGGCTGGAGTAAGATGTGACAGCGGAATAGAAGAAGGAAGTGAAATTAGTATCTATTACGATCCAATGATATGTAAACTTGTATGTTATGGCAAAAATAGGAATAGGACTTTTTAAATATAAAGAGCCGACACTTTTGGCTGGAGTAAGATGTCATAGCGGAATAGAAGAAGGAAGTGAAATTAGTATCTATTACGATCCAATGATATGTAAACTTGTATGTTATGGCAAAAATAGAAATGAAGTTATATCCAGAAGTATAGCAGTATGATCAATATATTATCAGAGGTGTGACCCATAATGTACCTTTATTAAGAGATATACTGACAGAAAGACGCTTTCTCGAAGGCGACATTAGTACTAATTACCTCAACGAAGTTTATAAAAAGGGTTCAAAGGTTCAACTCAAGACTGTAGATGAATATAAACTCATAGCAATAGGAGTTTGTTTTTATGCGATATGGGACTCCAGAAATAGACAATTTTTGAACGGCCCTACAATAAAAATACACGAGAAGGTATTAGATTCATGGGAATTGATTGTAAAGGTAGAAGACGAGGACATAGAAGTCAATGTTTCTCAGAACAATGGCTTTTTTAACGTACAAGTAGGTCAAGAAAATTTAGAAATCAGTAAGGCTGATATAAACTTCATGAATTCACTCATTTTGACCAAAATAAACCAGAACGAGCTAATCGCAATGCAGTTGGTCTTCAGAAATGCCTATGGAGAATACCAAATCATTTATCAAGGCACAAAATTATTCTTCAAATTTTAACCGAGGATTCTGTAGATTTATTGAGGTTCATGAAACTAAAACCGAAACTTGACGTTTCTAAGCAAGTTATTGCCCCATGCCTGGAGTTATAAAAAGCGTTTCTTGCAAAGTTGGTGACAAAGTAACCGAAGGGCAAGAATTGTGTGTCGAGAGGCAATGAAAATGCAGAATTCTATGACAGCTGGAGCAACAGGAACAATCAAAGCAGTGAATATCGATAAGGATCAGACAGTAGGAGAAAATGATGTTCTGATAGAAATCGAATAATAAACACAATATAATTTTTCCTGCTCAAAAAAAAAAAGAAAAGAGTGTAACGTGTGAATTCCCCACACTACCGCCGCCACTGAATTGCTGATTTACTTTTTATGTTCTTCGTCGCTGGACCCTTGCATTTCTCTCATTAAATGCATGTGATCACCCCTCATGAATGAACTCGTCCAGTTGTGACGATAACTTGCGCACATCTAAAATGCAGATATAGTGGGCAGAATTCACGTTTCACCTTTCTTTTTCGTTAATTATCCATATAAGAAGTAACATCGTAATCTTAAACATAAGATTTAGTAGATTATAATTAATTTGATTATATTCTTATATTAATTATATAACCAAGTGGTTTAATTAATTATCTGTGGCGTCTAAACTGACGTCACCTCCGTTGGAGCTAAAAATCACCTCCGCGGGAGCTGTAAAACTACCTCCGCGGGAGCTGTAAAACTACCTCCTCGGTAGCTGTAAAACTACCTCCGCTGGAGCCGTAAATCTACCTCCGCTGAAGCTCTAAAACTACCTCCAATGGAACTGTAATTCATCATTCACTGGAGCTATACTTCAATCTTGGCTAGAGCCTCAAATTCACCGTTGTTGGAGCGTTGGAAACAACTCGCTGGAGTTTTAAGCAGTGAATATTAAAGGACAACTTGGGAATTCAACGTCTGTGAAGATACGTAGATAAAATAGTTTATTTTATTGTAAATGCAAGAAGTTTAGTAAATTCATACATTTTAATTTTGTTATTACTGAGTATCGATCAGAACGAATGTGTGACCCCTCGTTATTAGCGAAAGCGAAACAGTATCTATTGAGCAGTAGTGTAGTTTGGAAGAATATCCGGTCATTTTGCAGTGAATGTTGTATTTGAGATAAATTTGTGAAGAGATTACAGTGTGCTGTACACTTTGTTACAGATTACAGTGTGTGAATAAAATAGTTCAATAGATTTTTTACGAAATATTATGTTTTTTATCAAAATATAATTTTTTCAGGCACAATATCTACAAAATTGAACGGATTGTGGGAAGTAAACACAAATTGCGAATAGCGAAATACAAGAGATCAACTGTTCCAGGTGTGACGTATTCGTTAAATCGCAAAAACAATCGAATGTGTAGTTCAAACTACCAATAACGATTTTAAACAATCGTAGTTTAAGACAAAAACAAGACTATAACAAATTGAACAGTGCTGTGCTTTTGTATATATTTGAACATACTTGAAACAAAATATGCTCAACTAGATTTGTTTGGTTTGTAAATAGTGAACAATTGTAATTATTATATAGTCTATTTCAGACAGATACCTAGGAAAACATTGTCTTGAAACTTTAGATATTTCTGAAGAAGAAGATATTTCTTCATCCAGATATATCAATCGACAAAAATAGCTTTAATAACACTCGATAAAAACATTTGCTACCAATATAGTAAAAATAGGATAACAACAGATTTTTGAAAAATGATTTGAACACCTTTATGCATCACTTTTTATTTAAATGCGATTAGCTATCTAAAATTGATCGGATTATGGGAAGCTAACACAAATTGCTGATAACAAAATACAAGAGATCAACTATTTCAGGTGTGACGTATTCTCTAAATCGCAAAAACAACCGAATTTGACTTCAAACTACCGATAACGATTTTAAATAATCGTGGTTTGAGACAAAAACAAGACTGTAACAAATTGAACAGAGTTGTGCTTTTGTATATATTTGAACATACTTGAAACAAAATATGCTCAACTAGATTTGTATGGTTTGTAAATAGTGAACAATTGTTATTATTGTATTGTCTATATCAAACAGATATATAAGAAAACACTGTCTTGAAACTTTTGAAGATATTTCTTCATCCAGATACAACAATCCACAAAAATAGCTTTAATAACACTCGATAAAAACATTTGCTACCAATATCGTAAAAATAGGATAACAACAGATTTTTAAGAAAATGATTTGAGCACCGTTCTGCATCAGTTTTTGTTTGAGTGTGATTACCTATATAAAATTGAATTCTTGAATTGGACACTGGAAAGCAAACACAAATTGTGATTAGAGGAATACAAGAGATCAATGGTAAACAATGGCATGTGTTTAAATTCGCAAATGTTGAATTCATAAAAAAATTTATTTGTATCGTTTAATCCTTATTTGGAAGTGCGCGACTCTTGCCTTTGGGGTAAATATTTGCTGGTGACGGCACTGTTTAAGGCATTTACATTTTACAATCTTCCATGTAAAGGCTTCTTTCTCTTCTCTTCGAAAATTTTTGTCAAGCTTTGATATTGTGCAAAAGATTACCTTGAATGATGATAACCTTAGTGCCTATTTCTACATAATCGTGTAATTACAATAATGGAGTAACAGAATAATATAATTTCCAAATCGTTTTGAGATACCTGACAATTATATTCGAGTAGTCTTCAACTAAATATTAGTTGTTATGGTCGTTGTTAATCTAGTGCATATAAATTAAAATAAACATGGAACTTACATTATTAGGTTATTTTAATGAATCTCATTGCGAGCACTTGGTACTCTCTATGCCAGCAAGGAGAAATGCAGTACCTATTCAGCAGTATCCATTCAGATCTAATTGTCAAAATGAATTTTCGACTTGGAGGAAATTTTGGTCTCAATTAGCTATTGCTGGAAAGGAACTGGGACTCTTGTTTACGGATGAGCAAATTGATGAAATAAAAGCAAATGTTCATACCATTGATTTCAAACAAGCTGAAGAAGAGGAAAAATTGACTAGGCATGATGTAATGGCCAATGTTCATATATTTGCCAATCAGTGTAAAAAAGCAGCTTAATACATTCCTGTTTTGTAGGAGATAACCCCGATTTAATCATAATGAAGGAAGGTTTAAGCTTGATCTTAACGAGCTGTTGGAACTGAAAGTTTAGCGGCTTTTTGTGAACAGTATACATCACCTACATTAGGTTTTACACATTTGCAACCAGCGCAGTTAAGAACTGTTGGTAAGAGAGCTTCTATGTGGTTATATGAACTCTTAATGTATGAACGCGCTTTGAGAAGAGCAAAAATTTAATATTTAGGAGCGTAAAAGGAAACATAGGTAAGAAACGCCCTATAATTGGACATGTGTATTCTTGATTAGTAGATATAGAAGCTGTAAATGTAATGTCTTCATTTGGTTCAACTGCACATACAATGTGTAGTTATATGCGATTATTAGCTAATATGAATGAACTTGAAGAACCATTTGAAAAAATTCAAATAGGAAGTTCTGCTATGCCTTATAAAATCAATCCAATGACATCAGAGGGATGCTATGCATTAGCAAGACATTTGATTACACTTTCTGATAATGCTTCCCATACACATGCTGTTCAGTGGTCAGAAAGGACTCTAGATGATTCAGCAAATAGGATAATTTCCCTTTTTTACTTTTCACAAGAGGCATTTTCAACTAGTGATGGTTCTAGTATTATTATTTCTCTCTAATATAACTTGTGGTTTGGTTGTATACCCAAATGAGTAGCAAGTGAATCCAATAGAATTCTGTATTATTGTGAAAATCGCACAAGCATTACCATTTGTCAGCTGAGAACATAATTATGGAGATGATTAAAGAAGGTGCCGATAGACAGATATGTCATTAAAAATTAGAATACTTTCTCAACAAGCAGGGGAACAAGTAAAAATTCATGAAAAAGGCAATGACTTTTTGCTAAGGGTTAGAAATGATCTATATTTTAATTTAATTTAGCCAGATTTAGATTGCATTCTAGATCCAAAAACAAACATTTGAATTTGAAACTGAATTAAATAAATATATTATTTCAAATGAAATATGTAGAGTACAATTGTGTATATAAAATTATCTTCAGTGATTCCAGAGAAGCCTTGTATTTTGTAATTGATAAAAGGTGATTAATATTTATGTTTATGTTAAATAATAAGACAAAAACAAGGCTATAACAAAATGAACAGTGCTGCAGTGTATATCTACAAAATTGAACTTTGCTTGTCGCCAGATTTAGCATATCTAAGAATTCCCCATACTGCTTTAGATGCGATCGTCCAGTCTTCAAATAATAAAATCAAAATAAAAAACATAAGTCATTATCAACGAACAGAGGTTTCGGTCCTCAAATACTTTCTGAGCAAGTTCTACAATTTGATAGAGAAACCCTGGATACATTTCCTGTTTCAACTGGAACAGTTGATCATATTTTAAAAAATTTGATTGCTGCAGAAGAACACAGTGAAAAAAGTTTGAGAACAGTAAGAGAAAACGTTCAGAATGTGAAAGCTTCTAGTTTTTTTGCTGCCGTAGACGAACTAAGAATTCAATTGAGTTCTGAATTGTTGAGAACTATTGGTTCAGCCATGGCGTTCGTCAAATAAGTATATTTGGCTAGGGTGAAATATTGAAACAAATTATCTCACAAGGAGCTGTGGTAATTGGGAATGTAATGAAAAATGAAACGTTGAACGAGTGATTGTCGATAACTTCAGCGAAGTAATGGAATTGGTCATGAGCCCATTTATTCCACAAGTTGTGGAGATATATCCTCGGCTGAGAATATATAATATTCTTAACCTTATAATATATATAGATAACGCCTAATTGGCGTTATCAGGCGTGAATAGATGCTACATTTGCCCCAACACGAAATATTGGTGCCGAAATATTTTTAGTAATGTCAAATAAAAAATGTTAAAGGTAAAAGATTAAAGAGAGCTGAAAGGGCGAATATACCGACAATGGGAATCAGCCATGTCTGTTATGGAAGCAGAGATGAATATCACAGAATATTAGATGGCGAATTGCAATCTTTCCAAGTAGACATCGTTTGTTTTGGCAGGCTTCATGCGAATACTAAGCGCAAAATTCATGAAAAAATGGAGCGGTGAACTAATCAAGATCCACCCAACACTTCTCCCTTTTTCAAAGGAACGCAAGCTTTGGAAGCTGATGTCAAAGTGAATCCATGTACTGCACATTTTGTAGTAGCTGATGTGGACGGTGGTGCAATAATAATCCAAGAATAAGTTTCTGTAGATGTTGAATAAACTTTTACCGAAAAAATAAAAGTTGCTGAACATAAAATCTTTCCATATACACTACAATTAGTAGTTAGAGAAAAAGTTAAAATTGGATCTAACAATAAACTTATCTGGTCACTGTGATAATGTGATTATTTTTACAGATTAAACGTATTTTACGGATTTTACGCAGATTAAAAATACTCTACCACACACTGTTTCAGACACAGTTGACATATGGCATACTGGCATGGGGAGGAGCAAGGGAACATCACGTGAAAAATCTAGAGATACTGCAAAAATGGATGTTAAAAATCATAATGAAAAAAAGAAGAACATATTCCACAGATAAATTGTATGAAGAAAGTAAAGTGTTGGATATTCGTAAGCTATACTTACAGGCAATATTAACCTACCAGTATAAGAATAAAATTAACATACCCTATTTGACCCATGAATACGACACAAGAAACAAAAAAAATAATTCACTTAAAGAGAGAACGAGTAAGCTGATTGGCCGAAGGAATTACGCATACATCCTGAAAAGACTTCACGATAGAACACCTTCTTCCTTAAAAAGTGAGAAAACCTTCAACAGTTTCAAGAAAACATCACAGACATGGTTACAATCGTTACCAAGGGAGGAAATTAGAAGTATAATGGATAGAAGCAAGTATTTTCCCGTCAATGTAATAAAATAGAGGAAAAATAATTAACATTAACAAAAAATTATTGAACAGAATTACTTTTATTTTTCATGTATGAACAGCTCTCATAAAAGTATGTTGTAATTCTGAGAGTTCACCTTTTGTCTAAGATCTTTTGTTTTGCCCTATTATAAGAATGTAAAAAAAAATTTTTTTGTTATAATGGATTATTATAAGTATTGTTTCTGATTATTATAAATTGTTATTTCAGTTCGGTATATAAGCATTATTATTATTATGTAAAATCGTTATGATAAAGCAACGGTGTCGAAGATGATTGTAAATACAAGCAGACAAAAGAAGATAAAAATATCAAGGACAATGATGCATTAAGTGTAAGGTCTGATACAAAAGTAATGAAAGATGTGATAAAGGCTGGTGAAAATTTAAAAGGGATAGGAAGGGCAGGTGCAGGAGTAGATAATATTGATATTAACGCAGCTACAACAAATCCAGCTTTTTCCATCCGGGTTTTCTAGTCCCAATAACTTGGCCTCCAAATTCTCCCGAGAAGCTAAACAGTAATCCATAATTATCAACAGCAAGGAAGCACAATACCAAAAATAACAATAACATAGTCAGTAGCAGTAGCAATTATGTAAAACCATTGAACAAGAGGGGATGGGAAGAACATTCAGAGATTGCTTTGCCAACTTCATAGCGTTCTTCTTCGCCATCTAGTACAGATGTTAGCTCTAAACATGTTGGTTGAGATGAAAAATTTACATGTACTGTGTGCAACCGATCATTTGGTTACAAACACGTGTTGCAAAATCACGAAAGAACTCGCACTGGAGAAAAGTGAAAGTGTTCCGAATGCCACATGAGATTCACAAGGGACAACCACCTGAAAACCCACATGCGTCTTCATACTGGCGAAAGACCGTACCACTGCCACAGACAGTTCGTTCAGGTGGCTAACCTGCGAAGACATGTGAGGAAAGCTGGTCGGTGGGACAAGAAACTATACGATGGATAGTTCATATTATAGTTCATCATAATGAACTATATGGAAAATCTCTAGGAATTGTTGGATTAGGCAGAATTGGAAAAAAAGTTGCTTTAAGTATGCAAAGCTTGGGAACGAAGACGATCAGTTTCGATCCCATAGTAAGTGCTGAGGAAGAGAGAAGCTTCAATATAGAGTCGATTGAATTTGAAAAAACTTGGGCATTGGCGATTGTATCACAGTTCATGACCACTCATTTCTCAAACAAGAAATATGATTAACGACAAGGTTTTTTGTGCTTGTAAAAAGAGGTTACGTATAGTAAACGTTGCGAGAGGCGCTATCATCCACGAAAAAGATTTATTGGTGGCTTTAAAAAATGGTAGATGTGGAGGAGCTGCTTCAGACGTCTTCGAACAAGAACCTTCAAAGGACCAGTTACTTTAAAAATAATTCAACATCCCAATGTAATTGCTATATGTAATTTAGGAGCAAGCACCTCTGAAACTCAAATAAGGGTAAATGTAGAGGTTTCGGAACAAATATTAGCTTTGAGAGGAAAAAATGAACAGTTTAGTGAACGGATTGTGGGAAGAAACACAAATTGCGAATAGAAAAATACAAGAAACAACTATTTCAGGCGTGACGTATTAGCTTAATCGCAAAAACAATCGAATGTGTAGTTCAAACTACCAATAACAATTTTGAATAATCGAACATTGCAGTGGTTTTGTATATCTACAAAATCTACGATTCTACAAAATCGAGAAGCAGCTGAAAGTTGCAATTCGAGGGGTAATGGTACAGGACCTCCAAAATCAAGGATACCCAGTGACAAAAGTGACATGAATGATAGAGAAAAAAAGGCTACCCCGCACCCCTAGTAACTATCGAAATTTGGAAAGAATATAAGTCTATTTTCAACAAGTTGGAGTTTGTATGTAGACTGTCCGTTCAAGTAGAAATGCTTCGAGTTAAAACTAAAGTAATCCAGTGTAACCGATTTCAGTTGTTTGGACACGCAAAGAAGAATTGCCATGCAACGGCCAAATGCATGAAATGTGGGTAAGACCACAGCACACACGAATGTACAAAACCGAGTACGTCTGCCCTAAAGTAAGCCAACTGTGGAGGAGAACATATCTCCACAAACATCAATTTGATTTGAGAGGAAATTTCAGTAAGTAAATATCTTCAATTAATTCAAGATTAGTTAACTATACTGGCAGTACAAATTATATGGGTAATGAATTTTTTGAAACCTGAGCATTGCGTACACTTTCAGTCCTGCTACCGGTTTGTTAAATCACATTTACGAAATTTTATTGATGCTAGCTATGCGTGTTTGTCAGATATATTCTGTAGAGGGTGGAGGCTCTGATATATTTATTTATTGATTTTTAATCAATATAATGTGAATATATATATATATATATATATATATATATATATATATATATATATATATATATATATATATATATATATATATATATATATATATATATATACCTAGTGAAGATGGTATATTGGCGCACATGAACAACCAAATTATTCGTCAAATCCTGATGGTAGTCAATTTACTAATGTAGAAAGTGCAATTTTGCATGGCCCAGAACCTTATGGAAAGGACTATCTTCTATATATATTCACGAAGGATATGCATTGGAGTTTTGAGATGGTCAAACAGTTTTTGGTACTCTCAGTCGAATTTTCATCATAACTGAAACAAGAACAATGGCTTATTCAAACGGAATCTCTCTGGAAGGTGGTTTTTCAGCAGAAGAAATCATCAATAAAGGCAATTGCCTAACTCACAACGATTTTATCATCCTCCCTGGATTCATTGATTTCTATCCAGATGAAGTTGATCTTAGTTCTCCTTTAACGAAGAGATAACTGTGAAAACTCCTCTTGTGTAATCACCAATGGATACAGTGACTGAGTCAGATATGCAAATTGCAATGGATTTGTGTGGTGGTATCGGAATAATACATCACAATTACCTTCCCACCTATCACGCAAATGAACGGTTTCATTCACGATCCAGTAGTTATGTGCCCTGCAAACACTGTTGCAGATGTTCTGAGGGCGAAGAAGGAAAAAGGATTCTGTGGTGTATCTATTACAGAAGATGGAAAGGTTGGGGAGAAATTAGTTACCATTGTCACATCAAGAGATATTGATTTTATGAACGACAAAAGCGGGAGTAGTATGTAGTTAGAAACTGTAATAACGAAATTTGAAGATTTTGTCACAGCAATGTTGGGCGTAACATTATCTGAAGCTAATTCAATATTTTAGAATAGTAAAAAGAGCAAACTCCCAAAAGTTAATTCACAAGGAAACCTTGTTACTTTAATGGCAACAACTGATCTCAAAAAAGCGAAACGTTACCCAATAGCTTCAAAGGATGACAATAAACAGCTGATTGTTGGTGCAGCAATCGGAACAAGGGAAGTGGATAAGACTAGATTGGCTCTTTTGGCACAATACGGAGTCGATGTTGTCGTTCTTGATTTTTCTCAAGGAAATTCTATATATCAAATTGAAATAATCAAACACATCAAATCTAAATATCCAAATTTACAAATCATCGGTGGAAATGTCGTAACTACGAATCAAACAAAAAATTTTATAGATAGTGGAGTAGATGCTATGAGAGTAGGAATGGGCTGTGGTAGCATTTTTATAACTGGGGAAGTGATGGCAGTGGGCAGACAACAATGTACTGTTTATAAGGTGGCATCTTACGCTAGGAAGTTTGGAGTACCAATTATTGCTGATGATGGTATTGCTTCAATTGGACATATTAGCAAGGCACTTTCTTTAGACAGTCATATGTGGTCATTGTTGGCTGGCACTTCAGAAGCTCCTGGAGAATACTTCTTCTCTGATGAAGTACGATTAAAAATATATAGAGACATTGGAAGTATAGAAGCTATGGTTAGAAATGACGCTTTCGTTCAGCTTTGAATAGATATTTCCACAGTGATGTAGATAAATTGAAAGTTGCCCAAGGAGGTATTGCAGACAAGGGTTCAATATTTCGATTTGTTCCATATTTACAATGTGGTTTACAATTACAATTTACAAATCAGACATAGCTGCCAAGATATAATGACAACATCACTGCAATCTCTGAGGGGAATGAAGTAAGATAGTGAACTGCGATTTTAACTTAGAACAGAATCATCTCAGTTGGAAGGAAGTTTATGAAAAGAATACTTTTTCTCTGATGGAGTACTATTTAAAAAATATAGAGTCATGGGAAGTAAAGAAGCTATGGACAGAAAAGACGCTTCTGTAGTCTTTTCTGTAACGCTTTTGTTGTCTTCCGCAGCAGGACAGAACGGAAATGTGGAAATCTACAAACCGGGCGAAGAGTTGACGTATAATTACCATTCGACTGTGTTACTAAATGAAAAATATGGAAATTTTAAGAATGTTGGATTTTTTACATCGGCGAAATTTGTGGTGCAGGTCATCTGGGCGCAGCAGGATCAAAGGATTCTTGAATTATGGGTGAGTTTTTCCCCCAAAAATGTACATTCATAATAATAAGGATTATAAAATTGCTTGTATTATATATTATTATATGCTACTACTGTACGATATAAGAATGGAAGTTTGATAAGAAATTTTACATATTTGTGAATCTAATAAAGTACAGGTGCTTGAAAAAATGGAAAAAATTTAAGGGGTGTATTCCTTGTTGAAAGTAATGGGTAGTTTTTTTATGTAAACGTTGGGTCAGAAACCTAAGAAATGGGATAAAAGTAATGTTTTTATCGTGAAAACAAAAAAAGAACAATAACATATTCCGGAAATATTACTATAATAAAAACAAAGCTTTGCAAAAAAAATTTTTTTTCGAAATGAGGGAGGGGGATGGAATCAGAATGCCCCTCTCATTTTTTCCAACTAAATTTAAAGAGAAACTTACGCAAAGATATGGAAAAAATAGGAAAAATTAGCAATAACGAGAAATTTTAATACAATGATAGATTTTTCTTTATCTATCAAATTTTTTTATATGCCCATGTGCTTCATTAGATTTAATTATTTCAATTGGAAACGATAAGTTTCATGAAAAATTGTAAGAAAGAAAGAGTTAATCAGACTACCCCTTTCATTATTTCCAACTAAATTGAAAAAAAATTTACGCAAAGATATGGAAAAATATAAAAAATTAGCAATAATGAAAAACTTTGAACAAAAGATATAAACATTGATTTTTAAGATAAAAACAATTGGAAGAAAGAAAGAGTTAATCAGACTACCTCTTTCATTCTTCCTAACTAAATTGAAAAAAAACTTACACAAAGATATGGAAAAAATAGAAAAAAGTAGCAATAATGAAAAACATTGAACAAAAGATAAAAACATAGATTTTTCTTTATCTCTCAAATTTTCTTATATGCTCATGTGCTTCATTAGATATAATTATTTCAATTGGAACCGATAAGATTCATGAAAAATTGGAAGAAAGAAAAAGTTAATCAGACTACCCCTTTCATTGTTCCCAACTAAATTGAAAAAAATTTACGCAAAGATATGGAAAAAATAAAAAAATTAGCAATAATGAAAAGCATTGAAAAAAAGATAAAAAAACCACTAATTTTTCATTTTTCAGCAAATTTTCTTATATGTTCATATTCATGTTTTATTAGATTTAATTATTTTAATTGGAAACGATAAGTTTCATGAAAAATTGGAAGAAAGAAAAAGTTTTCAACTAAAACTTGCATTAAGAAAAATATTTATTTCATTTTGATTTTCTTTAATCAGATTTTTTAAATGCAAATAACTAGTATCTATGAATAAGTTACTGCGTTATTTCATCAGATTTATAATTCTCATGAAATCTTAGAGGAATTCTTCATAGAAGTATTAATTACATTGAGTGTTTTTCATAATAATTGTATTAAATCAATTGCTGGACAATTATTACCTCATTTCCAAGCCAAGCATTTTTTATTTTTTTGTTTAATGTTTTCATTAAGCATAATTGTATCTGGTTTTTATCATTTTAATACTTCAGTTCCTAGATTCTATGAGAAAAAATTAATTATTTTCAACTTTTACTGTATTTCATATCTACAAGAAATCATGGGACGACAACTCATATTATTTTCCAGTATATTCACTTCAAATTTATAAAATCGCTTGATATGAATTCATTTCCTCTGAAAAGAATTTTTTTTTACATAACACAACAAAAGACTACCGAAGACTAATTAACTAACTAAGAAACATATCAAAAATAACAAATCTAAGGTCAACAAAAATAAAAAATCAGGTGTTTATAAAATTAACTGTGGTAGTTGATACCACAGTTAATTTTAAGTGATAAGTTTTATATTGGTAGAACGTTTAGAAGTTTTCAAATAAGAATTTCGGAACATAAACGTAGCTTTGATAATCAGAAGACAGATGATTCACATTATGCAAACCATTTGATTAATGAAAATCATATATTCAATTCCGATTTTGACATTTTGAATACCGCAAACAAGGGAATGAAGCTTAATTTGTTAGAATCACTTCAAATTAATAAATACAAATATTCTGGCAACCTTTTGAACAGCCAAATCGATCATACCTCAAGCCCCCTTCTCAATCTTTTCAAGATTAATTAGTTTACTATATAGTAGTTCAGTATGAATTGATGCCTTCTACCTGTTCTCTTGTATTCTCTGTATTCATAATTTAAGTTTATATATTGTATTTATTCGAGAAATTGTCATTAGTCTGCACGTAGCATTTGAGAAAGGCGAATCTCATCGAAACGTACGTCATGCAGTATTCTTTTTAATATATGTGTAAATCAGTTTAGCAATTGTTTTATTATGTTTATCGATTTTCATTAAGTATCGGCCTCATCAATTATTAATTTGTATTTGTTTTATATATTTAAGTTGGTTGTTACTTTATTCTGTGTTCTATATTTGTTAAAAGGGGGTTTCCCGTTCACTAGGTATTTATATATATATATATATATATATATATATATATATATATATATATATATATATATATATATATATATATATATATATATATGTATATTAATATATATTGTTATGATTTTTTTGTTATGATAATATTTATCAAAGTTTTATTGTTATAATTATTTGAATTAATTTTCTAAAGAATTTTGAATTTTATTGAATTTTAATTTAGTTGACTCTCTTTCTCAGGGTGGATTCTTTTTTTTTAATTGAAATCATAAATTTTTGTAAATAATATTTCTGATTAATTTTTTTAAACATACTAACTTTAATTACAACAAGAAATAAAAAATTGAACAAACTCTTAAACTTCTTACAACTAAAATAAACTTAAGATTAATTTTCATGAATTTTTATATTTCAGCTTCAATTTTAATTTCCAATATTTTATTTCCGCTCCGATTTCTTTTCAACTTCTCTTCGAAACTTTTCTATACTTCTTATAAATTTGTTATACTTATATTTTTCAAATTATTTTTCATTTTTCTATTTATTCTTACAAATTTTATTTTCCAGTTTTTCAACTCAACTTCTAAAAATTTATTCTTGGCGTCCCTCTATCGATTGTTCTCTAATTGCTCTCATTTCTTAGTCTCATATATTTCAAAGCAATCTCTGATGTCGAATTTTCAAATTTCATGCCTAAAGTTGATTTCTGTGATTCTCATCTATTTTAATCTGATATTATCTATGGTGTGCTTCTGCCTCCGAACGTCCGAACTTCATATTTGAGGTTATATTATGATATTACACATGTCAACAATTTTCATACTTATAAATGAAATCATGTATACAATATATTTGAATATCTTAAATAATTATACCATTTTGGTAAGGTGGAATATTTTTTTAATTATGTTTATTATATATATTTCAATTTTCAGGTTACTATTGAAAGTTAACTATTCTTTACTATTGATTAGATAATTAGATCGATTTCATGAAATTTTGGAAATGGATTTTACAATTATACATTATGTGAATACTATTATTTGAGAAGAAATGAGTTATTTATTTATTTATTTATTTATTTAACATACACTGTTTTACAGGACAAGTCCTAATTACAAAACAGGAAATACAACATATACAAAAAACAAAATTGGTAGTACAAAAAATTCAATTTTGTTTCATTTTAAATGAAAGAGTTTGTGATATCAATCACAACTGATGGTATGAAATAAAATAATTATAGAAGTAAAAAAACTCAAATGCTGACCAAACTTATACATACATATAAATTTAAACACACAAATACATATACATGCACATATTAACACTTATACAAACATAATTATATGAGTAAAGAATTCTATTCGTGAATACATATAGATAATTGTTTTATCATAGATTATGTATATCAAGGAAACTTGCCTTAATATCTGTAACAGAACAGTTGAAAATATCCACCTTAGCTCCTAAAATATTACATTGTTCACACATCGTGTGCAATGGCGAAAATTTTAGAACATTCGTTCTAGCTGCTGGAAGGTAGAAAGTGAATGCGCTTCGGGAAGAAACTCTTGGGACAATAAAATTAAGCTTTTGCAATAATTCCTGACATTTCACCTTATTGTTGATTATTTTATGCAAGAATATTATTGCATGGCATTTCCTTCGCGTACTGAGTGTGTCCACATTATGTCGACTTGTAAGTTTTTCATGTTGTACGCCTATAGGTGGATATATACAAGATATAGGTGGTTATACAAGAAATACATAATTATAGAACTCAAAATAAATGAACATTACATTCTTAACTAAATACAAGTGATGTTATTAAATTGTGATGTGTTGAACTGTGAATAACACAACATGAATTATCAACTTGGAAAGAAATTTAACTAAATAAACATATTATTTTAAATGGAATTACCTATATCTACAAAACTGTATGTATGTTTAAAATCTTTCATAATTGCATGAAATATGACTTTGTCGAAACAATCAGTTTAACAAGTTAGACGCATCACCTTGGGAAAAAGTGAACTTTATTTATTTATGTATCATTTTAAAGATTGCATGAAATTTTACCATAACAATTCCCCTAAATTTTGTTTTTATTTTATATAAAAATTATACATTTTTCTAGAAAAGAAAAACCAAATTTATTTATGTTTTGAATTTGAAAATATGTTCTACATTGTATATACCTTTAATTTTATTAGTTATAGGATCTTTCAATTGATAACTATTTTGTGCATTTTCATTTTCTACTATGTATGGACCTTCAAACGGAAACATAAATTTTGCACACTTATTTTTTTCTCTGTTAGACAACCTTAGCGCTTTTATTATTACTAAATCTCCTTTCTGAAATATAGTTTTCTTTTTTCTAGTTTTCCACATTTTTTTTTAAAATATTTTTCAGCATTTCTACGAATTCTTCTGTTTACTTCTTCTAATATTTTGTCATAGCATCTAGGTTCTGATATTTGCCATTTTCGTGTTGGTTCTCTACCAGTCACTAAAACTATAGGACTCTCTTCTGTGATTGTATTCGGAACATTATTCCGAATGATATTCTTAAAAATTTTATTACCTCCCTTATATATCTTTCAGCTGGATGTCTTATGCTGGTGAAATTTATTTGAATATCATTAGATTCACAAAATTGTTCGAATCTGTCATTTCTAAAATATGTAGCATTATCTACAATACATGCCCTTTGTTTTCCGAATTCTTCCATGAAATTATTTAATTTATTCTTGATTTCTTGAGTATTGGTTCTTTTTATAGCATATAACTTAACAAATTTTGTGAAGACATCTACAATCACAAAAATATGATGATATCCATCATAACTAGGAATTAGATCACTGAGAAAATCTATTGCAACAATTTCTAATTTCTTTTTTGCTATAATCGTTTTGTCAATATTTTTATTAATTATATTTTTGCTTTTTACAAGTTGACAAATTTTGCATTTAGATGTTATTCTCTTTGTTAAACTCTGATCATTTTTAGTAAAGTAATTCTCTCTATATAATAACCATAATTTTCTAGCACCAATATGTCCGTATTGTTCATGTAATTCTTTCAATATTTTTACAGCCAATTCTTCTTCAATTATATATAATTCCATTTCACCAATAATTTTGATATAAATGTTCTCTTTTAAAATAGCCTTTTCTTTTTGTGCTTCACTCAATTTATTCTGCGATTCTTCTATAGCTTTCAATGAAAATTTTCCTTCTTCTTCCTTCATGATATTAATTCCTATCTTTTGATTTCTATTTTCTTTCTTGTTTCCATCTTCTCTTGTTAATGCATCTGCTACAATATTCAATTTTCCTGGTACATATTTAATTTCAAACTCATACTCTTGTAATATCAATGACCAACGATGTATTCTGCTATTACCATATCTATTTTCCATAATACTTGTTAAACCTAAATGATCGGTTTCTATTATAAACTTACTACCTAATAAATAAAATCTTAATTTGTTAATACAGAATATAATGCTAGCAAGTTCCAATTCTGATGCACTATAATTCCTTTCATATAATTTCGTAACTCTAGAAACAAAACAAATAGGGACTTCTACATCATCGTATTTTTGTAACAAAACCCCTGCAAATTTTTGTATAGATGCATCTGTCTTTAAAATAAAAGTTTTGTCATATCTCGGATGATAAACTTTGAGATTATTTGAAAATTCCTCTTTGATATTTTTAAATGCTTCTTCTCTTTCTATTGTCCATTTCCACGGTGTTTTATTTTTTAATAATTCTATTAACTTTTCTAATTTCTCACTTATGTTAGGTATCAATCTTTTAAAATAATTTATCATGCCAATAAATCCCCTTAAAGTCTTTAAATTCTTGGGTCTTTTGTAATTTTGTATAATTTCAATTCTCTCTTCATCCAGTTCTAATCCTTCTTGATTTAATTTATATCCTAAATATTTTACTTCTTTCTGATAAAATTTACATTTTTCTAGATTTATTTTCAAACCAGCATTGTCCAATTCTTTTAAAACTATTTCTATATGCTCACTATGTTTATTTTCATCATTTGAAAAAATAAGTATATCATCTATATAATGTAAAGTAAAATCCTCATATTTGTCCAAAATCTTATGTAGTGCTCTCACTAAAGCTGAACACGCACTCTGCAAACCAAATGGCACTACTGCAAATCTATATATTACACCATCTATTGAAAATCCTGTATAATCTCTACTTTTTTCTTCTAAAGGTATTAGCCAAAAACTATGTTTTAAATCTAATTTTGTAAATAATTTTGCTTCTGTAATTCTACCAAATATTGCATCTACATTCATGGGAGCTTCATATTGCGGTACTGTGCATTTATTTAAATTTCTTGCATCTAAACATAATCTAATATCTCCATTCTTTTTCTTAACAACAACAATTGGGTTTATATAACTACTATTACATTTTTCTATTATTCCATTTCTTTGCATTTCCTGTAATTCTTTATATACTTCTTTTCTATATCTATAGGGAATTGGATAATTTTTTGCTTTAAAGTTTTCAATGTTGTGCATCTCCAATTTGTGTACATATGCTCTAGCAATTCTGTCTTCCTGATCAAATAATCTTTTATATTTATTTAGTACATTTTTTATTTGTCTCTCATATTTCACAGGGCATATTAGATCATTATTTACTTTTCTTTGTTCATTATTCTCCATATTCATATTCTCTTTTTCAGTGTTCATTTTATTTATGCCGTATTTATCATGATGTGCCTACATCAAATTTCCCTATATGTTGAAACTCTTTATTTTCTAGTTTTATCGTTTGTTTATTAAATGCTATTGATATATCTTGAATGTTAAGTTGTTGTTTTTCATAATCAATAATTATTTTATGTTTAGTTAACTCATCATTTCCTATTACCATATCATAATCTATATTCTTTACAATTAACATTTGTACTTCTAAACTTTTGTTTTCCATCTGCACATGTAATATAATCGCATTATGTACTTCCATTAATTTCTTTCCATTTGCACTTATTAGATTAATTTTTGGAATTTTAATAATATCTTCTGTTTTATTAAGTTGTTCTATAAACTTTTCATTTATTATGGATACTTCTGATCCAGTATCAATTAATACAGATAAATTTTCCCCATTTATTTTCCCATTGACAAATACTAATTTATTAAAATTTTCTTGATTGTGATTTTCATCTTCTAAAGTTATAAATTCTGCAGGATGTTCATAGTGTATAACATTGTTTGTGTAGTTTGTCTGGTGCGGTTTTAAAAATTTTGAGTCATCTCTGATTGTTTTGAGGTGCTAGGTTGTTGAAAATCCATCTCCTGTTGACATGCCATATTTAAATACCTTTTTCCTTCAGATTTCTGATTATTTTCCATTGAGATTTCTTTCCATTTTTCTTGATTTCTAAGTGTTCCTTGTTCATAATTGTTATTACCGTATCTTCTATTGTTATATCCCCTATTCTGATTAATGTATTTGCTATTCCTGTTATAATTATCATGAAAATCATTATTTCCTCTCCCATTATTTGTTCTTAAGTTTCCTTCTATTTCCAAAAGATATTCCATAAATACATCCAAATTATTTATTTGATTATACAATATATGATTTTCTACTTCTTTTCCAAAATGCTTGCTAAGGCATTTTATTATACTCTCTTCTGGTATAACTGGCTCTAAATGCTTAGACATATTATACACATTCATGGCATAATCACATAAATTTTTATTCCTAGTATAATCAAATTTTCCCCAAAATAATTCGTGCCTGCTTTTATTTTGATGTACGTTTCCCCAAAAATAATCCATTAATTTTTTTTCAAATTCTTCCAAATTGGTGATGTTATCTTCTCTACTACTGAACCATAAAAAAGCACTTGAACTCAATTGTGTTTTTATAAATGATTTTTGATCTTCCCAGTTCAGTATATACTTCAATTTTGTTTTTAAATCTTTAATAAATTTCTTTGGGTGTAATTTTCTTGGATAACCATCAAATTTTTGTGAATTGTCATTCATGATATTCATAGGATTAATTTCTAATTTGTTTTTATTGATTTCATGTATCATACAATTAATCTGCTCACTTTGCTTCTGATTCATTTCTTCAATTTTTTCCTTAATTTCAGTTTTAAATTTCTGCTCTAAATGTCCTATTTTCTCTTCTTGTTTTTCTCTGACCTCTTCTATTTGTTCATTTACATTTTCTATCCTTTCTTCCACTTTATCAAATTTCATATATATATCTTCAAATGTTTTATTTATAACTTTTATTTCTGTTTTTACACTATTTGTGAATTTTTCAAATTTATTGTCCATACTTTCTCTCATTTCTTTATTTCCTTCTTTTATTTCATTTTTTATTTTGTCCATATTTTCTCTCGTGTTTTTATTTTCTACTTTCATTTCTTCTTTTATTTAATTTTTTAATTTGTCCATATTTTCTCTCGTGTTTTTATTTTTACTTTCATTTCTTCTTTTATTTCATTTTTCATTTTGTCCATATTTTCTTTCATTTCTTCACTTAATTTGATTATAAATGCCAATATTTCTGAATTTGTATTTCCTGATTCTTTATTTTTGTTAATATTTTTTTTAGAATCTATTCTTATTAAAATTTCCCTATCTTTATTATTCTCCCTATTTTTTTCTTCTATTCCTGACTCATTTTGATTTAGTTCATCTACTCTCACATTCACCCCATTTTCACTCTCATATTCACTTAAATCATCTTTATCATTATTATTACAGAGTTTCTTCTGATCAGACATTTCAAATTAATTGATTTATTTATTATCTTTTTTAATATATATATATATATATATATTTTTTAAATACCTGTTTAGTACCTGTTTCTAAATTGCCCTACGTTGCGTGCGCCAATTGTTATGATTTTTTTGTTATATTATTTATCAAAGTTTTATTGTTATAATTATTTGAATTAATTTTCTAAAGAATTTTGAATTTTATTGAATTTTAATTTAGTTGACTCTCTTTCTCAGGGTGGATTCTTTTTTTTTTAATTGAAATCTTAAATTTTTGTAAATAATATTTCTGATTAATTTTTTTAAACATACTAACTTTAATTACAACAAGAAATAAAAAATTTAACAAACTCTTAAACTTCTTACAACTAAAATAAACTTAAGATATAATTTGAAATGGCCTTTTTTATTCGATATTAATTTTATAGTTAATGGAGGTACCTTGTTTCTTCGAGCTCTCTTCTTTATACTAATTTTCATGAATTTTTATATTTCAGCTCCAATTTTAATTTCCA
This sequence comes from Henosepilachna vigintioctopunctata, assembly GCA_030704895.1. NCBI lineage: Eukaryota > Metazoa > Arthropoda > Insecta > Coleoptera > Coccinellidae > Henosepilachna > Henosepilachna vigintioctopunctata. The sequence continues at coordinate 97,588 of JARQZJ010000043.1, forward strand.
ATATTTTATTTCCGCTCCGATTTCTTTTCAACTTCTTTTCGAAACTTTTCTATACTTCTTATAAATTTGTTATACTTATATTTTTCAAATTATTTTTCATTTTTCTATTTATTCTTACAAATTTTATTTTCCAGTTTTTCAACTCAACTTCTAAAAATTTATTCTTGGCGTCCCTCTATCGATTGTTCTCTAATTGCTCTTATTTCTTAGTCTCATATATTTCAAAGCAATCTCTGATGTCGAATTTTCAAATTTCGTGCCTAAAGTTGATTTCTGTGATTCTCATCTATTTTAATCTGATATTATCTATGGTGTGCTTCTGCCTCCGAACGTCCGAACTTCATATTTGAGGTTATATTATGATATTACACATGTCAACAATTTTCATACTTATAAATGAAATCATGTATACAATATATTTGAATATCTTAAATAATTATACCATTTTGGTAAGGTGGAATATTTTTTTAATTATGTTTATTATATATATTTCAATTTTCAGGTTACTATTGAAAGTTAACTATTCTTTACTATTGATTAGATAATTAGATCGATTTCATGAAATTTTGGAAATGGATTTTACAATTATACATTATGTGAATACTATTATTTGAGAAGAAATGAGTTATACAAGAAATACATAATTATAGAACTCAAAATAAATGAACATTACATTCTTAACTAAATACAAGTGATGTTATTAAATTGTGATGTGTTGAACTGTGAATAACACAACATGAATTATCAACTTGGAAAGAAATTTAACTAAATAAACATATTATTTTAAATGGAATTACCTATATCTACAAAACTGTATGTATGTTTAAAATCTTTCATAATAAAGTAAATTGCATGAAATATGACTTTGTCTGTCGAAATAATCAGTTAACAAGTTAGACGCATCACCTTGAGAAAATTTGAACTTTATTTATTTATGTATAATTTTAAAGATTGCATGAAATTTTACCATAACTATATATATATATATATATATATATATATATATATATATATATATATATATATATATATATATATATATATATATATATATATATATGATAAATTCAATGAACGATGAATCTACTCTGTGATGGTTCATATTTAAATGAGAGGTAATAAGAAATACTTTTCTACAAATCACTGACTGGTTTCGGCTTTCACAGCATTATCAAGAATGATAATGCTGTAAAAGGCGAAACTAGTCGAATAAAGAATTCTTCGTTCAGTGATTTTTAGACAAGTTTTTATTATTACCTCTCATTTATTTATATATGTGTTCATATTATATATATACATTAAATATTAAAATAAATTAAACTCTTGGCTTAATGTTTCACGATTTATTTAACAATATGTATAGTCAACATGTTTCGAGCGTTAGCTCATTTTCAAGACTAAACTACTATAAGAGACGTACAACAAATTTATATCTACAAAATGGATGTGAGTAGGGAGGATAGTTGAAAATCTAATTGTTCGTTTACAATTTCTTCTTTTCTCTTCCAAGAACTGCTAATTTCAATTGCTTCCAGAAGGTCTAAACGTTTACCTTTATTACCTGAGTGTAGGCATTTAGTTTTATCAGAATCTATGAAGTGATTAGAGCTAATACAATGTTCTGAGAATCCAGTTTTATTAACATTGTACAAAATCGACCTTTTATGTTCATCAACCCGAGTTTTTATTTTTCTACCTGTTTGGCCGATATAAAATGCTGGACATTCATTACAAAAAATCTTATAAATACCGCTTTTGTCTTCAACATTTGTCTTTTCTTTATTATTTACTAAAAGTGACTTAATATTCCTTTTGTTTGTACAAATGGTTTTAATTTCTCTCTTTAATCTTTCGCAAATTTTTTCACTCAGATGAGGTATGAAATTAATAAAATGATATTTTTGTTCGTTTTTAATAATTTGAGACGGATAAATTGATTCTAAAAGAATTTGTTGTTGTTTTTTCCTTATGAGATTATCTATTGTATTTTCGTCGTAACCGTTATTTTTCGCTAAAAGTTTCAAAGTTTTCACTTCTTTGTTGAAATTTTCTTCGGAAAGCGGGATAGTCGTGAGTCTATGTATAAAAGAATAAAAAGAGCTGAGTTTAATGTTAAGCGGTTGACTGCTATCTTTAGGAATTAGGGTATCTGTGCATGTAGGTTTTCTGTATATATCAAATGTTAGAGAATCATCTTTCCTCATAATAGTCAAATCTAAAAAGTTTAATGTTTTTTGGTCATTTTCTATTTCTTTTGTGAATTTAATGGATGTATAAAATGAGTTGATATATTTTAAAAAGTTATCCAATTGTCTGTCGGACCCACTCCAGATACAGAAAACATCATCCACATACCGTCTCCAAAGAAAAACGTTTTTTGTTAGCGTGATGTTAGAGCTGAAAATTTTTTTCTCTAAACTATTCATAAAAATTTCACTAAGTAGGGGTGATAAAGGTGAACCCATAGGTAGCCCGTCTAACTGTTGATAAACCGTGTTATTGAATTTGAAATAACTTTGCTTCAAACACAAGGACAATGCTGACATTGTTTCTTTTTTAATTACTTGTGAAAGATCATTGTTGAGATCTAAAGTGCTATTAATAATATTTTTTATTTCTGCATTGGGTATAGAAGGAAACAAATTTGTTACGTCAAAAGAGATCAATTTTGCTTTAATGGGAATTTTTAAAGTTTTCAATTGATAAGTTCGATGGAGTTTTTTATACTGTGAACCGGGTTGAATTTAATTAATATTGGTAATTTTGAGTTGAGATATTTACAAATTTTATAAGCTGGTGCATTGATATATGAAACAATTGGACGCATTGGGCAATCGTTTTTGTGTATTTTAGGTAGAATGTATAAGCTGGGTATGTGCGGATTCATAATTGACAGAAATGATTTGTTAGTGTCTTAGAAGATACTATTGCAGTTATTGATAAGTGATTTTACTTCTACCTGAAATTTATTTGTGGGGTCAGTTTTGAGTATTTCAAAATTTGAGGAATCAAACAAATTTTCCGATTTTTCTATATATAACTGTTTGTTCATAATGGTTACAGTGTTTCCTTTGTCCGCTTTACATATTATTAACTCTTTATCTGAAATTTTCGATTTAAATTTTTTGATGGTATTGAATTCATTGAATTGTTTTTTAATTAGAGGTTTTGATATAATATTAGCGCAAATAGTTTTTTCTAAGTTTAAATTGTTCATAGATGTTGAATTTAAAGCCAATTCGGTGTTGACCGCTAAAAGTTTTCTATCATTATTACTACAGTTCGATTTAGGGCAATATTTAAGGCCTTTATTTATAAATAAATTCATAAATATAAATAATAAATAAATATTCAGAAAAATAAAATGTGAGACGTCACGTTCATATAGCCAAATTTCTCATTAATAAATATTCGAATACCGATAACTTTCTCAGTTATTGAATAAATGTTTAATCCTTCATCCTTTAAATTTGCAAATTACCACTAGAAATTTCTAAATTACTACTGGTTTTTTTTCAAAAAATTGAATATTCATTCAAATTATATACATTCGAATATAAAAAGAATTTGTTTCACACTTTTTTTATCTCACTTTACAAATCCTTACTATAGTGTGTAAGAAATTTAAAAAGTACTTCTTGTTTTTCCTCAGGTGCAATTTTTAGATGGCACTTCTGAAGAAATCGACTCCTCTGGGAACTGTCATGTGGAGTATATCTCGACAAATCATCAAAAATTAACAAAACAGATTTTCTGCTTTGATAGAAATTGCTTGTCGCCAGATTTACCCTACCTAAGAAACCCTCAAACTGCTTTAGATGCGATCGTGGAGTCTTCAAGAGTCATAGAATACGAGTTCAACCATAACCTTCAATTCTTCAAGACAATGAAATCCAATGAAAAACATGTTATGTCGGTATCAACGAACAAAGATTTCGGTTCTCAGATACTTTCTGAACAAGTTCTAGAATTTGATAGAGTAACTCAGGATAAATTTCCTGTTTTAGCTGGTACAGTTGATCATATTTTAAATAATTTAATTGCCACAGAAGAACTCAGTGAAGAGAAAGCTTGAGTACAGTAAAAGAAAACGTTCAGAATGAGGAAGCTTTTTTGCTGCAGTAGACGAACTAAGAAGTCAATTGAGTTCTGAATTGTTGGGAACTACTGGATCAGCCAAGGCGTTCGTCAAATTAGTATCTTTGGCGAGGAAGTCTAATAAAGAAGACATCAAGAAGACCTTAAAAGCAAAGAAGAACGTAAATATATTGTGAGTTCCACCAAATTTGGATTTTATCTTGAATAGAGTCACTCCATGGTAATTTAGAGGTATTCAAAACCAAAATTAACTTATCATCCTCCTGCTGCGTCTACTGGTGGTAGAACTGGTGGTGATTTTAGTGTCAATTAATTCTTAAAAAGAGTAGAGAAATTTAATACTCATCTCTGATGTATCTTTAGTAATATTCGCTTTCGTTTCAGGCCTCAACTTGTCGATATACTGGGATCTTCACCTACTTTAGCAACTTTTGAAGCAGCTATGACAAAACTAGATTTAAAAAATGAGAATCAAATTGATTTATGTGAAAGGTACTTGTGGTCTTTAGCTTTGGGAGCTTATCCAAATCCAGAGGTCGAAAAAAAATTATTTTCGACATACAAAAAGTCCTCTCATGAAATTCCCGCCAAACTGAACGAAACAACCTTACTTAGTTTGGCATCCATGAGCTATAAATTGAGACAAACAATAGGATCAGTAGGAAAAGAGGTGAGTGTTCGAAAAATTATGATTTTTTGTTCAACACTATCATGGTTTACTTTGTCCTATTTCTTCTTTAGGTTTCTCAGAAAATAGAGAGGTATATTTTGGAAAAATTGAGGGAATCTAAAGGAGAGACAAGTTTTCCCTACCTTAGAGCAATAAAGAACCTCAAATCGCAAACTACCATACCAGATTAACTCAAGAAAATCAAAGAGGGAACTCTCAAGGAAGGAGTTTTCGCGTGGAAAGCTTTAAAAGCTTTTGGTAAGGATAACTGGACTACGGAGGTGAAGAGCGTAGCCAGGAAATCCTTTTTACAACTCGATAGGAAGTATGATACAAGTTCTCGAACTATAGCATCCGAAATTCTCTTGCAATCGAACCCTGATGATAAAACCTTGAATGAAATGATTTATGACCTAGCTTCAAACGATACAGCAACTGAAGTTAAACAATACGTACTGCAAACCATTCGTATGCTTGCAGAAGACGATCCACAACTAGAGGAAAGTGTTTTAAGAATTATTAAATCCGATAAACGGCTGAATAATTATTCAGTTTTGAATCCAAGAGGTCTATCAACAGCGATAAGGAGGCATTTCACTAAAAGTCACTCTGGAAGTGGAAGCTTGGTATCTTTACAAGAAATTAACAGCTCCGTAGTAAAGAGAGGTGTGGTAGATATATTATGGTCGAAAGAGGAAGGAATCAGTGAACTTGTTAGTGTGAGTATCAAACTTTTCATTGAAGTTTTGGCATGCTACATCTACTTTGATACCAAACTGTTGCATCTGTTTCTCAGTTGGGCATTTTCACATCTGGCTTAACAAGTTTCATGTCCAGTGAAACCGAAGAAACCGACGAAGAGCCAATGTCTGCTGGTATAGAATTAACGGTGCTTGGTAACCAACTACGACCATTCGTATTCTTTAACGGACAAGGAGAGCTCATGGGACACGTTTGGTCGGGTACTGCTTCGGATAGAACCACGGCATATCAAGTAAGTTACAAGTACCATCTGAAATGTTCACGTCTTCAATCTGGGTTTATATTTCAGGCTCTTACGATGCTTCAAGATCATCTGGAGCTTCTACGTCTTGGATCGGGTTTCATCGTGGAACTAGAATTGAAGGGGGCTGTTGCTTTAGATTTGGCAGGAAAAATTGAAATATCTCTTTGGGGTAGAACTGCTGATTCTGTGGTCGAAAAATGGTAAGGAAATTGAATAATCGCAGCTAGAAAACAATAGACATATTTGGGACTCCAAAAAACATTGAATTAATACTAAATATGTGAGAAAAATGGTCTGAAACTTAGGCTTTACCATTAGATCTTTGAAAAATAGAAAAATTAGTGTATCTTAGTAAAATATTTGACAAATACCTACTGTACTATGTCCCTGACAACTAAGAGTTAGCTAAATTAATACGCAAAACTAATGGAAGGGCTATGACTCATGATGGAACTTACTGATTTCATTATTTAATGATGAATAATTGAAATATTAATTTTTTTATTGGCGTTTGTACCTGCCAGGGCTTCGAACCCCCACAAAACCTTAGATTTCAATCAGTGGAGGTATTTAGAACGTGTGCTAAAATTTTTTCAACTTTATATTTCATATTCTCTAATTTCTAATTGTCATCACTTTCTAATCTTTTTTCAGTGCTGGAATCTTTCTAAGCGGATCGATGAAAGTTGATACCAGTTTCGTGAGGTCTCAAATTGAGTTTACAGTCACTATGGAACCACAACTCAAGCTTGAATCTGATCTCGATTTTTCATCGAACATGAAATGCTGCTTGAAATTTAGCCAAGTAGATGTGCTTCTTAAGTAAGTATCAAAATGAACAATTGTAGGTAGGATCTACGAAGATGAACAAACCCCTTCCAAATATTTTGGGCTATTTACGTATTACCAAGAGTTCAATAGAGCTAATTCCACAGTTGATGCAGTTCACCCAGGTGAAAAGCAAACGATTTTGTTTTTATTACATTAAATATAATAAAAATTAGGGCTTTAGTTTTTCAAAATTTTATAGTGTTGGAGTTTAATTGATGTAAATCCATTATAAATGAATATAATCTGAAATTCAAACAATTGAACTCTTGATTTACACTTTATTGGCAACCTAGCATAACCAGTTTCGTCGATACAAACGACTTCTTCAGATGCTAACAGAATACTTCTTCAGATGCTAACAGTATTCTGTTAGAATCTGTAGAAGTCGTTTATAACGACGAAACGCGTCATGCTATATCGTCAATTAAGTGTAAATCAAAAGTTCAAGTGTTTGAATTTTAGTTTATATTAAAAAATTTGGGAACTTTTGACCGAGATCAAAATCTTCCATTTTTTGACAATTTCAGTTGAAAATTCCAGTTCCTTAAAATTTTTTCATAATATTTGTAACGAAAACAGTGAGAATTGAGTTGTTTTCATAATAACTAAACTGAATTTTTCTAATACTGTTTTTTTTTAATAAATTTTCGAAAATGTATTCACAGATTTGCTGCTTCGAGCTTTCGTTCATCTTCAGCTGTTTGTCTGCAATTGAATAAAATAGTTCAATAGAGTTTTTACGAAATATTATGTTTTTTATCAAAATATAATTTTTTCAGGCACAATATCTACAAAATTGAACGGATTGTGGGAAGCAAACACAAATTGCGAATAGCGAAATACAAGAGATCAACTATTCCAGGTGTGACGTATTCGTTAAATCGCAAAAACAATCGAATGTGTAGTTCAAACTACCAATAACGATTTTAAACAATCGTAGTTTAAGACAAAAACAAGACTATAACAAATTGAACAGTGCTGTGCTTTTGTATATATTTGAACATACTTGAAACAAAATATGCTCAACTAGATTTGTATGGTTTGTAAATAGTGAACAATTGTTATTATTATATTGTCTATTTCAGACAGATACTTAGGAAAACATTGTCTTGAAACTTTTGAAGATATTTCTTCATCCAGATACAACAATCGACAAAAATAGCTTTAATAACACTCGATAAAAACATTTGCTACCAATATAATAAAAATAGGATAACAACTGATTTTTGAGAAAATGATTTGAACACCTTTATGCATCACTTTTTATTTAAATGTGATTACCTATCTAAAATTGATCGGATTATGGGAAGCTAACACAAATTGCTGATAACAAAATACAAGAGATCAACTATTTCAGGTGTTACGTATTCTCTAAATCGCAAAAACAACCGAATTTGACTTCAAACTACCAATAACGATTTTAAATAATCGTGGTTTGAGACAAAAACAAGACTGTAACAAATTGAACAGTGCTGTGCTTTTGTATATATTTGAACATACTTGAAACAAAATATGCTGAATTAGATTTGTATGGTTTGTAAATAGAGAACAGTTGTTATTATTATATTGTCTATTTCAAACAGATATATAGGAAAACATTGTCTTGAAACAGAATAATATAATCTCCAAATCATTTTGAGATACCTGACAATTATATTCGAGTAGTCTTCAACTAAATATTAGTTGTTGTGGTCGTTGTTAATCTAGTGCAGATAAATTAAAATAAACATGGAACTTACATTATTAGGTGATTTTAATGAATCTCATTGCGAGCACTTGGTACTCTCTATGCCAGCAAGGAGAAATGCAGTACCTATTCAGCAGTATCCATTCAGATCTAATTGTCAAAATGAATTTTCGACTTGGAGGAAATTTTGGTCTCAATTAGCTATTGCTGGAAAGGAACTGGGACTCTTGATTACGGATGAGCAAATTGATGAAATAAAAGCAAATGTTCATACCATTGATTTCAAACAAGCTGAAGAAGAGGAAAAATTGAATAGGCATGATGTAATGGCCAATGTTCATATATTTGCCAATCAGTGTAAAAAAGCAGCTTAATACATTCCTGTTTTGTAGGAGATAACCCCGATTTAATCATAATCAAGGAAGGTTTAAGCTTGATCTTAACGAGCTGTTGGAACTAAAAGTTTAGCGGCTTTTTGTGAACAGTATACATCACCTACATTAGGTTTTACACATTTGCAACCAGCGCAGTTAAGAACTGTTGGTAAGAGAGCTTCTATGTGGTTATATGAACTCTTAATGTATGAACGCGCTTTGAGAAGAGCAAAAATTTAATATTTAGGAGCGTAAAAGGAAACATAGGTACTCGAGCTTCATTCTTAAAGTCTTTTGATTGTGCTCTTCGAAAGTAAAGACATTAGATAGACATGTAGCAAAACTTTCTGGTTTTGAAGAAACGCCTTATAATTGGACATGTGTATTCTTGATTAGTAGATATAGAAGCTGTAAATGTAATGTCTTCATTTGGTTAAACTGCACATACAATGTGTAGTTATATGCGATTATTATCTAATATGAATGAACTTGAAGAACCATTTGAAAAAATTCAAATAGGAAGTTCTGCTATGCCTTATAAAATCAATCCAATGACATCAGAGGCATGCTATGCATTAGCCTTGTATTTTGTTATTGAAAAAAGGTGATTAATATTTATGTTTATGTTAAATAATAAGACAAAAACAAGGCTATAACAAAATGAACAGTGCTGCAGTGTATATCTACAAAATTGAACTTTGCTTGTCGCCAGATTTAGCATATCTAAGAATTCCCCATACTGCTTTAGATGCGATCGTCCAGTCTTCAAATAATAAAATCAAAATAAAAAACATATGTCATTATCAACGAACAGAGGTTTCGGTCCTCAAATACTTTCTGAGCAAGTTCTACAATTTGATAGAGAAACCCAGGATACATTTCCTGTTTCAACTGGAACAGTTGATCATATTTTAAAAAATTTGATTGCTGCAGAAGAACACAATGAAAAAAGTTTGAGAACAGTAAGAGAAAGCGTTCAGAATGGGAAAGCTTCTAGTTTTTTTGCTGCCGTAGACGAACTAAGAATTCAATTGAGTTCTGAATTGTTGAGAACTATTGGTTCAGCCAAGGCGTTCGTCAAATAAGTATCTTTGGCTAGGGCGAAATATTGAAACAAATTATCTCACAAGGAGCTGTGGTAATTGGGAATGTAATGAAAAATGAAACGTTGAACGAGTGATTGTCGATAACTTCAGCGAAGTAATGGAATTGGTCATGAGCCCATTTATTCCACAAGTTGTGGAGATATATCCTCGGTAGAGAATATATAATATTCTTAACCTTATAATATATATATAGATAACGCCTAATTGGCGTTATCAGGCGTGAATAGATGCTACATTTGCCCCAACACGAAATATTGGTGCCGAAATATTTTTAGTAATGTCAAATAAAAAATGTTAAAGGTAAAGGATTAAAGAGAGCTGAAAGGGCGAATATACCGACAATGGGAATCAGCCATGTCTGTTATGGAAGCAGAGATGAATATCACAGAATATTAGATGCCGAATTGCAATCTTTCCAAGTAGACATCGTTTGTTTTGGCAGGCTTCATGCGAATACTAAGCGCAAAATTCATGAAAAAATGGATCGGTGAACTAATCAAGATCCACCCAACACTTCTCCCTTTTTCAAAGGAACGCAAGCTTTGGAAGCTGATGTCAAAGTGAATCCATGTACTGCACATTTTGTAGTAGCTGATGTGGACGGTGGTGCAATAATAATTCAAGAATAAGTTTCTGTAGATGTTGAATAAACTTTTACCGAAAAAATAAAAGTTGCTGAACATAAAATCTTTCCATATACACTACAATTAGTAGTTACAGAAAAAGTTAAAATTGGATCTGACAATAAACTTATCTGGTCACTGTGATAATGTGATTATTTTTACAGATTAAACGTATTTTACGGATTTTCGCAGATTAAAAATACTCTACCACACACTGTTTCAGACACAGTTGACATATGGCATACTGGCATGGGGAGGAGCGAGGGAACATCACGTGAAAAATCTAGAGATACTGCAAAAATGGATGTTAAAAATCATAATGAAAAAAAGAAGAACATATTTCACAGATAAATTGTATGAAGAAAGTAAAGTGTTGGATATTCGTAAGCTATACTTACAGGCAATATTAACCTACCAGTATAAGAATAAAATTAACATACCCTATTTGACCCATGAATACGACACAAGAAACAAAAAAAATAATTCACTTAAAGAGAGAACGAGTAAGTTGATTGGCCGAAGGAATTACGCATACATCCTGGAAAGACTTCACGATAGAACACCTTCTTACTTAAAAAGTGAGAAAACCTTCAACAGTTTCAACAAAACATCACAGACATGGTTACAATCTTTACCAAGGGAGGAAATTAGAAGTATAATGGATACAAGCAAGTATTTTCCCGCCAATGTAATAAAATAGAGGAAAAATAATCAACATTAACAAAAAATTATTGAACAGAATTACTTTTATTTTTCATGTATGAACAGCTCTCATAAAAGTATGTTGTAATTCTGAGAGTTCACGTTTTGTCTAAGATCTTTTGTTTTGCCCTATTCTAAGAATGTAAAAAAAAAATGTTTTTTGTTATAATGGATTATTATAAGTATTGTTTCTGATTATTATAAATTGTTATTTCATTTGGGTATATAAAGATTATTATTATGTAAAATCGTTATGATAAAGCAACGGTGTCGAAGGTGATTGTAAATACAAGCAGACAAAAGAAGATAAAAATATCAAGGACAATGATGCATTAAGTGTAAGGTCTGATACAAAAGTAATGAAAGATGTGATAAAAACTGGTGAAAATTTAAAAGGGATAGGAAGGGCAGGTGCAGGAGTAGATAATATTGATATTAACGTAGCTACAACAAATCCAGCTTTTTCCATCCGGGTTCTCTAGTCCCAATAACTTGGCCTCCAAATTCTCCCGAGAAACTAAACAGTAATCCATAATTATCAACAGCAAGGAAGCACAATACCAAAAATAACAATAATAACATAGTCAGTAGCAGTAGCAATTATGTAAAACCATTGAACAAGAGGGGATGGGAAGAACATTCAGAGATTGCTTTGCCAACTTCATAGCGTTCTTCTTCGCCATCTAGTACAGATGTTAGCTCTAAACATGTTGGTTGAGATGAAAAATTTACATGTACTGTGTGCAACCTATCATTTGGTTACAAACACGTGTTACAAAATCACGAAAGAACTCGCACTGGAGAAAAGTGAGAGTGTCCCGAATGCCACATGAGATTCACAAGGGACAACCACCTGAAAACCCACATGCGTCTTCATACTCGCGAAAGACCTTACCACTGCCACAGACAGTTCGTTCAGGTGGCTAACCTGCGAAGACATGTGAGGAAAGCTGGTCGGTGGGACAAGAAACTATACGATGGATATGAACTATATGGAAAATCTCTAGGAATTGTTGGATTAGGCAGAATTGGAAAAAAAGTTGCTTTAAGTATGCAAAGCTTGGGAACGAAGACGATTAGTTTCGATCCCATAGTAAGTGCTGAGGAAGAGAGAAGCTTCAATATAGAGTCGACTGAATTTGAAAAAACTTGGGCATTGGCGATTGTATCACAGTTCATGACCACTCATTTCTCAAACAAGAAATATGATTAACGACAAGGTTTTTTGTGCTTGTAAAAAGAGGTTACGTATAGTGAACGTTGCGAGAGGCGCTATCATCCATGAAAAAGATTTATTGGTGGCTTTAAAAAATGGTAGATGTGGAGGAGCTGCTTCAGACGTCTTCGAACAAGAACCTTCAAAGGACCAGTTACTTTAAAAATAATTCAACATCCCAATGTAATTGCTATATCTAATTTAGGAGCAATCACCTCTGAAACTCAAATAAGAGTAAATGTAGAGGTTTCGGAACAAATATTAGCTTTGAGAGGAAAAAATGAACAGTTTAGTGAACGGATTGTGGGAAGAAACACAAATTGCGAATAGAAAAATACAAGAAACAACTATTCCAGGTGTGACGTATTAGCTAAATCGCAAAAACAATCGAGTGTGTAGTTCTAACTACCAATAACAATTTTGAATAATCGAACATTGCAGTGGTTTTGTATATCTACAAAATCTACGATTCTACAAAATCGAGAAGCAGCTGAAAGTTTCAATTCGAGGGGTAATGGTACAGAACCTCCAAAATCAAGGATACCCAGTGACAAAAGTGACATGAATGATAGAGAAAAAAGGCTACCCCCCACCCCTAATAACTATCGAAATCTGGAAAGAATATAAGTCTATTTTCAACAAGTTGGAGTTTGTATGTGGACTGTCCGTTCAAGTAGAAAGCCTTCGAGTTAAAACTAAAGTAATCCAGTGTCACCGATGTCAGTTGTTTGGACACTCAAAGAAGAATTGCCATGCAACGGCCAAATGCATGAAATGTGGGCAAGACCACAGCACACACGAATGTACAAAACTGAGTACGTCTGCCCTAAAGTATGCCAACTGTGGAGGAGAACATATCTCCACAAACATCAATTTGATTTGAGAGGAAATTTCAGTAAGTAAATATCTTCATTTAATTCAAGATTAGTTAACTATACTGGAAGTACAAATTATATGGGTAATGAATTTTTTGAAACCTGAGCATTGCGTACACTTTCAGTCCTGCTACCGGTTTGTTAAATCACATTTACCAAATTTTATTGATGCTAGCTAGGCGTGTTTGTCAGATATATTCTGTAGAGGGTGGAGGCTCTGATATATTTATTTATTGATTTTTAATCAATAATGAATATATGATATATATATATATATATATATATATATATATATATATATATATATATATATATATATATATATATATATATATATATATATATATACCTAGTGAAGATGGTATATTGGCGCACATGAACAACCAAATTATTGGTCAAATCCTGATGGTAGTCAATTTACTAATGTAGAAAGTGCAAGTTTGCATGGCCCAGAACCTTATGGAAAGGACTATCTTCTATATATATTCACGAAGGATATGCATTGGAGTTTTGAGATGGTCAAACAGTTTTTGGTACTCTCAGTCGAATTTTCATCATAACTGAAACAAGAACAATGGCTTATTCAAACGGAATCTCTCTGGAAGGTGGTTTTTCAGCAGAAGAAATCATCAATAAAGGCAATTGCCTAACTCACAACGATTTTATCATCCTCCCTGGATTCATTGATTTCTATCCAGATGAAGTTGATCTTAGTTCTCCTTTAACGAAGAGATAACTGTGAAAACTCCTCTTGTGTAATCACCAATGGATACAGTGACTGAGTCAGATATGCAAATTGCAATGGATTTGTGTGGTGGTATCGGAATAATACATCACAATTACCTTCCCACCTATCACGCAAATGAACGGTTTCATTCACGATCCAGTAGTTATGTGCCCTGCAAACACTGTTGCAGATGTTCTGAGGGCGAAGAAGGAAAAAGGATTCTGTGGTGTATCTATTACAGAAGATGGAAAGGTTGGGGAGAAATTAGTTACCATTGTCACATCAAGAGATATTGATTTTATGAACGACAAAAGCGGGAGTAGTATGTAGTTAGAAACTGTAATAACGAAATTTGAAGATTTTGTCACAGCAATGTTGGGCGTAACATTATCTGAAGCTAATTCAATACTTGAGAATAGTAAAAAGAGCAAACTCCCAAAAGTTAATTCACAAGGAAACCTTGTTACTTTGATGGCAACAACTGATCTCAAAAAAGCGAAACGTTACCCAATAGCTTCAAAGGATGACAATAAACAGCTGATTGTTGGTGCAGCAATCGAAACAAGGGAAGAGGATAAGACTAGATTGGCTCTTTTGGCACAAGCCGGAGTCGATGTTGTCGTTCTTGATTTTTCTCAAGGAAATTCTATATATCAAATTGAAATAATCAAACACATCAAATCTAAATATCCAAATTTACAAATCATCGGTGGAAATGTCGTAACTACGAATCAAACAAAAAATTTTATAGATAGTGGAGTAGATGCTATGAGAGTAGGAATGGGCTGTGGTAGCATTTTTATAACTGGGGAAGTGATGGCAGTGGGCAGACAACAATCTACTGTTTATAAGGTGTCATCTCACGCTAGGAAGTTTGGAGTACCAATTATTGCTGATGATGGTATTGCTTCAATTGGACATATTAGCAAGGCACTTTCTTCAGACAGTCATGATGTGGTCATTGTTGGCTGGCACTTCAGAAGCTCCTGGAGAATACTTCTTCTCTGATGAAGTACGATTAAAAATATAAAGAGACATTGGAAGTATAGAAGCTATGGTTAGAAATGACGCTTTCGTTCAGCTTTGAATAGATATTTCCACAGTGATGTAGATAAATTGAAAGTTGCCCAAGAAGGTATTGCAGACAAGGGTTCAATATTTCGATTTGTTCCATATTTACAATGTGGTTTACAATTACAATTTACAAATCAGACATAGCTGTCAAGATATAATGACAACATCACTGCAATCTCTGAGGGGAATGAAGTAAGATAGTGAACTGCGATTTTAACTTAGAACAGAATCATCTCAGTTGGAAGGAAGTTTATGAAAAGAATACTTTTTTCTCTGATGGAGTACTATTTAAAAAATATAGAGTCATGGGAAGTATAGAAGCTATGGACAGAAAAGACGCTTCTGTAGTCTTTTCTGTAACGCTTTTGTTGTCTTTCGCAGCAGGACAGAACGGAAATGTGGAAATCTACAAACCGGGCGAAGAGTTAACGTATAATTACCATTCGACTGTGTTACTAAATGAAGAAGATGGAAATTTTAAGAATGTTGGATTTTTTACATCGGCGAAATTTGTGGTGCAGGTCATCTGTGCGCAGCGGGATCAAAGGATTCTTAAATTATGGGTGAGTTTTTCCCCCAAAAATGTACATTCATAATAATAAGGATTATAAAATAGCCTGTATTATATATTATTATATGCTACTACTGTACGATATAAGAATGGAAGTTTGATAAGAAATTTTACATATTTGTAAATCTAATAAAGTACAGGTGCTTGAAAAAATGGAAAAAATTTAAGGGGTGTATTCCTTGTTGAAAGTAATGGGTAGTTTTTTTATGTAAACGTTGGGTCAGAAACATAAGAAATGGGATAAAAGTAATTTTTTTATCGTGAAAACAAAAAAAGAACAATAACATATTCCGGAAATATTACTATAATAAAAACAAAGCTTTGCAAATTAAATTTTTTTATATGCCCATGTGCTTCATTAGATTTAATTATTTCAATTGGAAACGATAAGTTTCATGAAAAATTGTAAGAAAGAAAGAGTTAATCAGACTACCCCTTTCATTATTTCCAACTAAATTGAAAAAAAAATTACGTAAAGATATGGAAAAATAGAAAAAATTAGCAATAATGAAAAACATTGAACAAAAGATAAAAACATAGATTTTTCTTTATCTCTCAAATTTTCTTATATGCTCATGTGCTTCATTAGATATAATTATTTCAATTGGAACCGATAAGATTCATGAAAAATTGGAAGAAAGAAAAAGTTAATCAGACTACCCCTTTCATTGTTCCCAACTAAATTGAAAAAAACTTACGCAAAGATATGGAAAAAATAAAAAAATTAGCAATAATGAAAAGCATTGAAAAAAAGATAAAAAAACCACTAATTTTTAATTTTTCGGCAAATTTTCTTATATGTTCATATTCATGTTTTATTAGATTTAATTATTTTAATTGGAAACGATAAGTTTCATGAAAAATTGGAAGAAAGAAAAAGTTTTCAACTGAAACTTGCATTAAGAAAAATATTTATTTCATTTTGATTTTCTTCAATCAGATTTTTTAAATGCAAATAACTAGTATCTATGAATAAGTTACTGCGTTATTTCATCAGATTTATAATTCTCATGAAATCTTAGAGGAATTCTTCATAGAAGTATTAATTACATTGTGTGTTTTTCATAATAATTGTATTAAATCAATTGCTGGACAATTATTACCTCATTTCCAAGCCAAGCATTTTTTATTTTTTTGTTTAATGTTTTTATTGAGCATAATTGTATCTGGTTTTTATCATTTTAATACTTCTGTTCCTAGATTCTATGAGAAAAAATTAATTATTTTCAACTTTTACTGTATTTCATATCTACAAGAAATCATGAGACGACAACTCATATTATTTTCCAGTATATTCACTTCAAATTTATAAAATCGCTTGATATGAATTCATTTTCTCTGAAAAGTTTTTTTTTACATAACACAACAAAAGACTACCTAAGACTAATTAACTAACTAAGAAACATATCAAAAATAACGAATCTAAGGTCAACAAAAATAAAAAATCAGGTGTTTATAAAATTAACTGTGGTATTTGTGATAAGTTTTATATTGGTAGAACGTTTAGAAGTTTTCAAATAAGAATTTCGGAACATAAACATAGCTTTGATAATCAGAAGACAGATGATTCACATTATGCAAACCATTTGATTAATGAAAATCATATATTCAATTCCGATTTTGACATTTTGAATACCGCAAACAAGGGAATGAAGCTTAATTTGTTAGAATCACTTCAAATTAATAAATACAAATATTCTGGCAACCTTTTGAACAGCCAAATCGATCATACCTCAAGCCCCCTTCTCAATCTTTTCAAGATTACTTAGTTTACTATATAGTAGTTCAGTATGAATTGATGCCTTCTACCTGTTTTCTCTGTATTTCTCATTAATAAATATTGGAATACCGATAACTTTCTCAGTTATTGAATAAATATTTAATCCTTCATCCTTTAAATTTGCAAATTACCACTAGAAATTTCTAAATTACTACTGGCTTTTTTCCAAAAAATTGAATATTCATTCAAATTATATACATTCGAATATAAAAAGAATTTGTTTCACACTTTTTTTATCTCACTTTACAAATCCCTACTCTATTATGTAAAAAATTTAAAAAGTACTTCTTGTTTTTCCTCAGGTGCAATTTTTAGATGGCACTGCTGAAGAAATCGACTCCTCTGGGAACTGTCATGTGGAGTATATCTCGACAAATCATCAAAAATTAACAAAAACTAAGAGAAATTGTTTGTCGCCAGATTTACCCTACCTAAGAAACCCTCAAACTGCTTTAGATGCGATCGTGGAGTCTTCAAGAGTCATAGAATACGAGTTCAACCATAACCTTCAATTCTTCAAGGCAATGAAATCCAATGAAAAACATGTTATGTCGGTATCAACGAACAAAGATTTCGGTTCTCAGATACTTTCTGAACAAGTTCTAGAATTTGATAGAGTAACTCAGGATAAATTTCCTGTTTTAACTGGTACAGTGGATCATATTTTAAATAATTTAATTGCCACAGAAGAACTCAGTGAAGAGAAAGCTTGAGTACAGTAAAAGAAAACGTTCAGAATGAGGAAGCTTTTTTGCTGCAGTAGACGAACTAAGAAGTCAATTGAGTTCTGAATTGTTGGGAACTACTGGATCAGCCAAGGCGTTCGTCAAATTAGTATCTTTGGCGAGGAAGTCTAATAAAGAAGACATCAAGAAGACCTTAAAAGCAAAGAAGAATGTAAATATATTGTGAGTTCCACCAAATTTGGATTTTATCTTGAATAGAGTCACTCCATGGTAATTTAGAGATATTCAAAACCAAAATTAACTTATCATCCTCCTGCTGCGTCTACTGGTGGTAGAACTGGTGGTGATTTTAGTGTCAATTAATTCTCAAAAAGTGTAGAGAAATTTAATACTCATCTCTGATGTATCTTTAGTAATATTCGCTTTCGTTTCAGGCATCAACTTTTCGATATACTGGGATCTTCACCTACTTTAGCAACTTTTGAAGCAGCTATGACAAAACTAGATTTAAAAAATGAGGATCAAATTGATTTATGTGAAAGGTACTTGTGGTCTTTAGCTTTGGGAGCTTATCCAAATTCAGAGGTCGTAAAAAAATTATTTTCGACATACAAAAAGTCCTCTCATGAAATTCCCGCCAAACTGAACGAAACAACCTTACTAAGTTTGGCATCCATGAGCTATAAATTGAGACAAACAATAGGATCAGTAGGAAAAGAGGTGAGTGTTCGAAAAATTATGATTTTTTGTTCAACACTATCATGGTTTACTTTGTCCTATTTCTTCTTTAGGTTTCTCAGAAAATAAAGAGGTATATTTTGGAAAAATTGAGGGAATATAAAGGAGAGACAAGTTTTCCCTACCTTAGAGCAATAAAGAACCTCAAATCGCAAACTACCATACCAGATTTACTCAAGAAAATCAAAGAGGGAACTCTCAAGGAAGGAGTTTTCACGTGGAAAGCTTTAAAAGCTTTTGGTAAGGATAACTGGACTACGGAGGTGAAGAGCGTAGCCAGGAAATCCTTTCTACAACTCGATAGGAAGTATGATACAAGTTCTCGAACTATAGCATCCGAAATTCTCTTGCAATCGAACCCTGATGATAAAACCTTGAATGAAATGATTTATTACCTAGCTTCAAACGATACAGCAACTGAAGTTAAACAATACGTACTGCAAACCATTCGTATGCTTGCAGAAGACGATCCACAACTAGAGGAAAGTGTTTTAAGAATTATTAAATCCGATAAACGGCTGAATAATTATTCAGTTTTGAATCCAAGAGGTCTATCAACAGCTATTAGGAGGCATTTCACTAAAAGTCACTCTGGAAGTGGAAGCTTGGTATCTTTACAAGAAATTAGCAGCTCCGTAGTAAAGAGAGGTGTGGTAGATATATTATGGTCGAAAAAGGAAGGAATCAGTGAACTTGTTAGTGTGAGTATCAAACTTTTCATTGAAGTTTTGGCATGCTACATCTACTTTGTTACCAAACTGTTGCATCTGTTTCTCAGTTGGGCATTTTCACATCTGGCTTAACAAGTTTCATGTCCAGTGAAACCGAAGAAACCGACGAAGAGCCAATGTCTGCTGGTATAGAATTAACGGTGCTTGGTAACCAACTACGACCATTCGTATTCTTTAACGGACAAGGAGAGCTCATGGGACACGTTTGGTCGGGTACTGCTTCGGATAGAACCACAGCAAATCAAGTAAGTTACAAGTACCACCTGAAATGTTCACGTCTTCAATCTGGGTTTATATTTCAGGCTCTTACGATGCTTCAAGATCATCTGGAGCTTCTACGTCTTGGATCGGGTTTCATCGTGGAACTAGAATTGAAGGGGGCTGTTTCTTTAGATTTGGCAGGAAAAATTGAAATATCTCTTTGGGGTAGAACTGCTGATTCTGTGGTCGAAAAATGGTAAGGAAATTGAATAATCGCAGCTAGAAAACAATAGACATATTTGGGACTCCAAAAAACATTGAATTAATACTAGATATGTGAGAAAAATGGTCTGAAACTTAGGCTTTACCATTAGATCTTTGAAAAATAGAAAAATTAGTGTATCTTAGTAAAATATTTGACAAATACCTACTGTACTATGTCCCTGACAACTAAGAGTTAGCTAAATTAACACGCAAAACTAATGGAAGGGCTATGATTCATGATGGAACTTACTGATTTCATTATTTAATGATGAATAATTGAAATATTAATTTTTTGATTGGCGTTTGTACCTGCCAGGGCTTCGAACCCCCACAAAACCTTAGATTTCAATCAGTGGTGGTATTTAGAACGTGTGCTAAAATTTTTTCAACTTTATATTTCATATTTTCTAATTTCTAATTGTCATCACTTTCTAATCTTTTTTCAGTGCTGGAATCTTTCTAAGCGGATCGATGAAAGTTGATACCAGTTTCGTGAGGTCTCAAATTGAGTTTACAGTCACTATGGAACCACAACTCAAGCTTGAATCTGATCTCGATTTTTCATCGAACATGAAATGCTGCTTGAAATTTAGCCAAGTAGATGTGCTTCTTAAGTAAGTATCAAAATGAACAATTGTAGGTAGGATCTACGAAGATGAACAAACCCCTTCCAAATATTTTGGGCTATTTACGTATTACCAAGAGTTCAATAGAGCTAATTCCACAGTTGATGCAATTCACCCAGGTGAAAAGCAAGCGATTTTGTTTTTATTACATTAAATATCACAAAATATTAGGGCTTTAGTTTTTCAAAATTTTATAGTGTTGGAGTTTACTTGATGTAAATCCATTATAAATGAATATAAACTGAAATTCAAACAATTGAACTCTTGATTTACACTTTATTGGCAACCTAGCATAACCAGTTTCGTCGATACAAACGACTTCTTCAGATGCTAACAGAATACTTCTTCAGATGCTAACAGTATTCTGTTAGAATCTGTAGAAGTCGTTTATAACGACGAAACGCGTCATGCTATATCGTCAATTAAGTGTAAATCGAAAGTTCAAGTGTTTGAATTTTAGTTTATATTAAAAATTTTGGGAACTTTTGACCGAGATCAAAATCTTCCATTTTTTGACGATTTCAGTTGAAAATTCCAGTTCCTTAAAATTTTTTCATAATATTTGTAACGAAAACAGTGAGAATTGAGTTGTTTTCATAATAACTAAACTGAATTATTTTTCTAATACTGTTTTTTTTTAATAAATTTTCGAAAATGTATTCACAGATTTGCTGCTTCGAGCTTTCGTTCATCTTCAGCTGTTTGTCTGCAATTGAATAAAATAGTTCAATAGATTTTTTACGAAATATTATGTTTTTTATCAAAATATAATTTTTTCAGGCACAATATCTACAAAATTGAACGGATTGTGGGAAGCAAACACAAATTGCGAATAGCGAAATACAAGAGATCAACTATTCCAGGTGTGACGTATTCGTTAAATCGCAAAAACAATCGAATGTGTAGTTCAAACTACCAATAACGATTTTAAACAATCGTAGTTTAAGACAAAAACAAGACTATAACAAATTGAACAGTGCTGTGCTTTTGTATATATTTGAACATACTTGAAACAAAATATGCTCAACTAGATTTGTATGGTTTGTAAATAGTGAACAATTGTTATTATTATATTGTCTATTTCAGACAGATACTTAGGAAAACATTGTCTTGAAACTTTTGAAGATATTTCTTCATCCAGATACATCAATCGACAAAAATAGCTTTAATAACATTCGATAAAAACATTTGCTACCAATATAGTAAAAATAGGATAACAACAGATTTTTGAGAAAATGATTTGAATACCTTTATGCATCACTTTTTATTTAAATGTGATTACCTATCTAAAATTGATCGGATTATGGGAAGCTAACACAAATTGCTGATAACAAAATACAAGAGATCAACTATTTCAGGTGTGACGTATTCTCTAAATCGCAAAAACAACCGAATTTGACTTCAAACTACCGATAACGATTTTAAATAATCGTGGTTTGAGACAAAAACAAGACTGTAACAAATTGAACAGTGCTGTGCTTTTGTATATATTTGAACATACTTGAAACAAAATATGCTCAACTAGATTTGTATGGTTTGTAAATACTGAACAATTGTTATTATTGTATTGTCTATTTCAAACAGATATATAAGAAAACACTGTCTGGAAACTTTTGAAGATATTTCTTCATCCAGATACAACAATCCACAAAAATAGCTTTAATAACACTCGATAAAAACATTTGCTACCAATATCGTAAAAATAGGATAACAACAGATTTTTAAGAAAATGATTTGAGCACCGTTCTGCATCAGTTTTTATTTGAGTGTGATTACCTATATAAAATTGAATTCTTGAATTGGATACTGGAAAGAAAACACAAATTGCGATTAGAGGAATACAAGAGATCAATGGTAAACAATGGTATGTGTTTAAATTCGCAAATGTTGAATTCATAAAAAAATTTATTTGTATCGTTTAATCCTTATTTGGAAGTGCGCGACTCTTGCCTTTGGGGTAAATATTTGCTGGTGACGGCACTGTTTAAGGCATTTACATTTTACAATCTTCCATGTAAAGGCTTCTTTCTCTTCTCTTCGAAAATTTTTGTCAAGCTTTGATATTGTGCAAAAGATTACCTTGAATGATGATAACCTTAGTGCCTATTTCTACATAATCGTGTAATTACAATAATGGAGTAACAGAATAATATAATTTCCAAATCGTTTTGAGATACCTGACAATTATATTCGAGTAGTCTTCAACTAAATATTAGTTGTTGTGGTCGTTGTTAATCTAGTGCAGATAAATTAAAATAAACATGGAACTTACATTATTAGGTGATTTTAATGAATCTCATTGCGAGCACTTGGTACTCTCTATGCCAGCAAGGAGAAATGCAGTACCTATTCAGCAGTATCCATTCAGATCTAATTGTCAAAATGAATTTTCGACTTGGAGGAAATTTTGGTCTCAATTAGCTATTGCTGGAAAGGAACTGGGACTCTTGATTACGGATGAGCAAATTGATGAAATAAAAGCAAATGTTCATACCATTGATTTCAAACAAGCTGAAGAAGAGGAAAAATTGACTAGGCATGATGTAATGGCCAATGTTCATATATTTGCCAATCAGTGTAAAAAAGCAGCTTAATACATTCCTGTTTTGTAGGAGATAACCCCGATTTAATCATAATGAAGGAAGGTTTAAGCTTGATCTTAACGAGCTGTTGGAACTGAAAGCTTAGCGGCTTTTTGTGAACAGTATACATCACCTACATTAGGTTTTACACATTTGCAACCAGCGCAGTTAAGAACTGTTGGTAAGAGAGCTTCTATGTGGTTATATGAACTCTTAATGTATGAACGCGCTTTGAGAAGAGCAAAAATTTAATATTTAGGAGCGTAAAAGGAAACATAGGTACTCGAGCTTCATTCTTAAAGTTTTTTGATTGTGCTCTTCCAAAGTAAAGACAATAGATAGACATGTAGCAAAACTTTCTGGTTTTGAAGAAACGCCCTATAATTGGACATGTGTATTCTTGATTAGTAGATATAGAAGCTGTAAATGTAATGTCTTCATTTGGTTAAACTGCACATACAATGTGTAGTTATATGCGATTATTAGCTAATATGAATGAACTTGAAGAACCATTTGAAAAAATTCAAATAGGAAGTTCTGCTATGCCTTATAAAATCAATCCAATGACATCAGAGGGATGCTATGCATTAGCAAGACATTTGATTACACTTTCTGATAATGCTTCCAATACACATGCTGTTCAGTGGTCAGAAAGGACTCTAGATGATTCAGCAAATAGGATAATTTCCCTTTTTTACTTTTCACAAGAGGCATTTTTAACTAGTGATGGTGCTAGTATTATTATTTCTCTCTAATATAACTTGTGGTTTGGTTGTATACCCAAATGTGTGGCAAGTGAATCCAATAGAATTCTGTATTATTGTGAAAATCGCACAAGCATTACCATTTGTCAGCTGAGAACATAATTATGGATATGATTAAAGAAGGTGCCGATAGACAGGTATGTCATTAAAAATTAGAATACTTTCTCAACAAGCAGGGGAACAAGTAAAAATTCATAGAAAAGGCAATGACTTTTTGCTAAGGGTTAGAAATGATCTATATTTTAATTTAATTTAGCCAGATTTAGATTGCATTCTAGATCCAAAAACAAACATCGGTAGGGTAGCAGAGCAAGTAACAGAGTTCTTACAGGAAGAATTTGAACCTGAATTAAATAAATATATTATTTCAAATGAAATATGTAGAGTACAATTGTGTATATAAAATTATCTTCAGTGATTCCAGAGAAGCCTTGTATTTTGTAATTGATAAAAGGTGATTAATATTTATGTTTATGTTAAATAATAAGACAAAAACAAGGCTATACAACAAAATGAACAGTGCTGCAGTGTATATCTGTATCATAGTCGTCGACGTCGGGATCGAGTATCTTAGAATCCGTTTCAAACGCAGGAAGTCAGCGTTGCTTGTGCTTAGAACTTAAGTGCGCGTGTGTCCATAAACAATTGAGTTTTCTTTGGAAACTGCGGTTTTTGACAGATCCGAAGGATATGCTGTAAATTTTCACTGAGGCCCTCTATAACCTTGTTGCAGCATCGGGGATGCTGATCTTTTAAACTACCGTTTGCATAGTGGAAAGTTGGAACAATGGATTTAGATAATCCGTCGTATTTCTCCATCGCCGTGGACATTCATACCGACAGAAGTAGAAATGGCAACTCCGGTAGCATCAGCAGTTCTTCGGATTGCTCCCTCAGCCGCCAATTAACGCCTCCGAGGAACAAAATGTCCTTTAGATCTTTTGGGAGATCTATCAGTAATAATACAACCGAATCTAGTCAGTTTTTAAGAGGAGAACCTAGACTGAGCGACCTTGCGCCGGATCTAGCTGCCAAAACATATGTCCAGGCAAAATTCCCAGACCAAAACTCAAAATGGATTAGTGTATTCGTCTTTGGCAATGGAGCCAGAGTCGGGTGACTCTGGAGACGAAGTGTTTTTGGAGGAGAGCACT
The DNA here is from genome assembly GCA_030704895.1 of Henosepilachna vigintioctopunctata. Classification (NCBI taxonomy): domain Eukaryota; kingdom Metazoa; phylum Arthropoda; class Insecta; order Coleoptera; family Coccinellidae; genus Henosepilachna; species Henosepilachna vigintioctopunctata. The sequence continues at coordinate 122,674 of JARQZJ010000043.1, forward strand.
GCGAGATATTACAATATGTCTGCTGGAAATAAAAGACATTCTTTAGGTGCAATCGCTTCCAGAGAGAGAACTACTAGTTTGCCTTCGTCTTTGAAAAGTTTTCCCGAAGAATTGACCGTAAAACTCGACGAAAGTGGATTCAATGGATGTGCCTGGTTTAGTTGCAACTTCTTCTGGACCAGAAGTGATAGATGACAACTCTATACGACATGGCTCTTATCCAAGAAAACGGTGCAATAAATGTGTCAAAGGTACCGCTCTAAAAAGGGCGAATATGGAGGACATTTTGATGGTTTCGCTGGAATACAGCTCAGCAGCTTCGTTATGGGTTGAATACTTCACGTCATATTTTCAACAGATAGGAAAACAAACAAACCGAAAGGCTTTTAAAATTCACCATTTGGCTGTAGAAGACTTCATAGAAGCCAGAGTGGATGCCAATCTCCTCCTTGAAAAAAGTGCTGGTGTCAAGTTGCAACTTGTAGTTATGTGTCCTGGATTTCTGGATTATATATCTGAACATTCCGATAATACAAATTTCGGGAAACTATTTTTGGCAGACCGAACTTTGGCGTTACTATTAGGTGTTTGTGATGATGATCTCACAGAAATACACAGAAAGGCTCTACCAACTTATTTCAAATGGCAAAGGATGTCCGTTGGTCAAGACCAAGACGAACATTTTACCAAAGATTTCATAAGCCATGCTATGGCAATTTTGGCTAGAGTATGGAAGCAACAAAGCTCTGTTGCAGCTCAAGAGAAATCTTGTTTCTCTGTATCACCAAAGAAAATTCGGCAGGGTCAAAACAGCGTCTTCATTCTATTAGCGTATCCGCTCCAGAAGGACGATTCGATAAAAATATCCGTGGAAAAGAACAACGAAATGATCGAATTGCGATCAATCACACATTAAAATATGGTACCTGAGAGTTTCAGAAGTGACTGCGATCATAATTGGTCGAGAAGTAGCAGCCTAATCAACACCTATCAAAGAAAAGACTTAGAGAACTCGAACAGATTTTGAGGTTATCGAATCATCCTGTAGAATTCATGTGTCAAACACTTGGATTCAGTCCAGCAGACAGAGAAAATTTGGACAACTGGCTTGTTCATAATTTCCAGAAGAATTTACCACCCCACTTCAATCTTCTTGCTAGTCACAGCACATCCTTTGCTGCTGCAGTACAAGCACATAAACACAGTTATGAAGAATATCCAACGTTGCTTCATTTCGCCGCCAAATTTGGTTTGGAAAAATTGGCTATGCAGCTTTTAGACTGTCCAGGTGCTGATGTGGCTTACGAAATAAAAAATATTTGTGATCTTACCACAGTAGATATCGCAGAACAAAATAATTATTCGGAATTGGCTGCCTCTCTTAGAAATTATATTAATATGCACGAATTCAGCAATATGTACGCAAAGCTGAAGGCAATCTCCTCTTATCATCCAGAAGAACATCGCCATCCAGAAGAGCCGGAGTACCTAGTACCTAGAAACCACGAAGACTTGTACAATGTTTGTCCTCCTCCAGGACCAGTCACCCTAAAATTTTCAGCTCTTTCGTCTTCGCCCAGCTCTACAAGCTCTATTGACCTCATGAGCCCCAGTGGCTACACTCCAATGCACACACCCAACATTGTCATTACACCTGAATATCACGTAAAACATGAAAAAAAAGTCCTCGTTACCTGTAAATACTCCACTGGCAGAAACAACATTCAAACCAAAGAAAGAGTGCCATGATAAAGACAATATACCAACCTTCAAGCACACTTCGCTGCCAAAAAACTTGGAAGTATATGAAGATAAAGTTCAGAAAGAATTGTTGGAGATTATAAACGACTTCAAAAACAACGTACATTCAATATCGCAGGTTGAAAAGCTCGTCGAGGAATGGAAAAATAGAAATGATGTACAGAAATCCTTCAAAGAAAAACAGGAGCAGCTAAAGGAAATGAGACAAAAGTACGAAAGAATTCAACACGAGATGAAATTAGCTTTAAAGAAACCCAGCCCCTTCGATAGAATCAAGAAGGTGTTTTTCAGGAGTAAATCGCGCGAAGACAACTGTCATCATCACGAAGTTTCGAACCCGACAGTGACTTCCTCGACGAACAATCTTCATTCTGTGGGCGCGCCTCAATCTCAAAGACCGGTGAGCAGTTTGAGTACTTCCAGTTCCGGTTCGTCGGGGCGCATGAGCACCATCAGCGGATGCAGTTTGGGAGACAGCGGAACTCATTCGGACAATGAAGAGAGAAAAAACATAATGAGGGTTTATAGTGACGATGACTTCAGAAATGAGTTGAACAACGCAATTATGAACTTGCATTATACGCCTTTGCCAGCTCCAAAACAGTTTCAAGAGTTTTCAGTGTTCCTAACGTTTTTCTAATTTCAAAATAACATTGACGTATTTGTTTAAAAGTAGAAAATTTCTAAGATTTCAATATTTCAGGGTGTTTGGATTCCCAAAGGTGACCACAACAAGATTCCTTTAGCCATGAAGATACTGGAGCAAACACAAGTAAAGAATTTCTCGAAGAAGCCTGCATTATGGCGACCGTAGATCACCCCAATGTACTTCAGCTATTGGCCGGTTGTATGACGTCCGACATGATGTTAGTAACGCAGTTGATGCTCCTTGGTTGTCTGTTAGATTTTATTCGTAACAACCTTGAGAATATTTGATCGAAATATCAAAACACCAAAATAGAACCCATAGTAGTGAGAAACCATATGTTTGGAAAGCACCTGGTTGTACAAAACGTTAGATCCAAGCTCTTTGAGAAAACATGTCAAAACTGTACATGGAGCCGAGTTCTACGCCAACAAAAAACACAAAGGTGTTGAAGGTAGTTCACATGATGGTTCCGCTGGGTTAGACTCTAGTCCCGACGTGAAGATATGCAGAGCCATAAACTGCCAGCCTCAGCAGTCCAAGCATCAAATCTGAATCGGATGTTAATTCTCCTGGTCAACAACAAGGAAGCCCCCTAGGAATAACTTAATTAACCTTTTACTGCCACGACGATTTCTCCAATGACATTACATCAACAATACAGAATTCTTCAGGTGCAATAGATGAACCCTCTTGGCCTTATGAGGCGGAAGATCTTGAGATTGATGATCTTCCAGTAATACTTTGAGCAATGGTAGGTATCAATTCTGATCGAGATGGAGTAGCAGTAAGTGAAAGATCACCAAGGGCGAGAATGAAGTCAAGAATACAAGTAAATCCTCCAATGTCTTCTATGTTGCCGGCCCAAAGTAGAAAAAGTAGCGGTATATGCCCCCAAATGCAGTCAAAATCACAGTTCACGGAAATTCAACAAAGACTTCATCTCTGCAATACTCAAATAAGGCGAGATAGTAATTCAACTGTAAGTTCCTACTATGGAAGTATGAGGAGTGCAGATATGAGTCGAAAGAGTGGTTTGACATCTCAAGGTTCCACAATGAGACAAGGAATGGGTACTAGTTCTTTTTATGATTCAATATCAGCATTCACTTCAAGAAGGTCAAGTCAATTTTCAACAAACACAAATGGTGGTACTTGCGTACCTCCATCTCCGCCGTCTCAACTATTAGCAGGTCAACTTCAACGGCTGCAAAACTCATGAAATAAACTGACAAACAACTTTTTCTACAAACTCAGAGTGCATCACTTCAACAAACTGCGGCTCAGCAGTCCTGGTTGAGTTATTTAGACAATTTGACTAGTTCAAAAACCACTAGCAGCACAGAAGGAACAAGGATGTCAGAACCATGTCACACTATGACAGACAGAAGTCCATCCCCTAGGCCATTCTCTTTTACACTGTAGCCACTTAAAAGTTCCGTTAGTATGGCTGACTTACATCCAAATCAAGCTGTAGTCCTAGACGAAGTTGTAGAAGGAGAAATGGTAGAAAACAAACTTGTACGTCCAGATGAAATGGTATATTACCTGAATCAAGTAGCAGATACACTAAACGGTTCGGACTTCAACCCGGCTATGAGTTGGAGTGAAACCATCCAAAAATCTATTTCAGTGCTAGTCAAATGTTATCATCGCCAACTAATTTAAATCAAATTATTCCTGCCTCTCCTTCAAATATCAATCAGTTATTACCATTTCAAAATTCTAATATGTCACCTCCAAGTATTAACCAGTTTATATATTCGCCTTTGAGTTTAAATCAGATAATTCCTTCTCCTGAAAACAAATATGAATCAAATGTTACTATCTCCTTCAGCCAATTTGAATTCCGTAATAAGTTTTCCGAACTTGAATCAAGTAATACCGTCCCCAGCATCCAACTTGAATCATATATCATCTCCGATGTCAAATCTTCATCACATGGTTGCATCTCCACAAAGTGTGAATCAAGTGGTGCCTTCACCTGGTTACAATAATATTCAGAATCCACTGATGTAACCAGTTCAAAATGCCAATCTGATGGTAATGTCTCCAACTACAATGGACCAAATCATGCCTTCTCCACGGCATTGCTCTTCTCAATCAATTGTGTCCATAGACAATTAAAATCACATAAATCAAGCAAATGACTCTCATCCATTAATGGTCCCACGTCAGCAAATGATGTCTCAAAATATGCAAGTCAACAGTGAACAGCAAATCGGGCAAAACTATTGTTATAGCCAAGGAATGGATAATCATAGCTTCAGCTCTAATATGCAACATAAGCATGGTAAAAATTGGACTAATCGAACTACAGGCATAATGCAAAATCAACTGTGCCTTCAAATGTCAATCACTCATCCAAATAATCATCACAACATTTGTTCTCAAACTCACCAATATATGAATCAATGTAATAAGACAGAAATGTCGTCTACAAATAATTTCAACATGGCCATGAGAGTGCAGGAAAATATGAATCCGTGTGCAAACCATTACTCACTGATGTGTAACCAGAACGCACAATATAACCTCCGTCACCCCAACGGCACCTGTTACCCCTACTGCGGTCACGGAGCCAACTAGAGAGCAACTTAGCAGCATTCAAAAATATCAGGTAATTTTTCGCGCAATAAAAATAGTATATAATATTGAAATGCGAAAAGATTTATTCCATTGTCTAATAAAATTACCTATTCTTCTTGGAGAACGTCTGTTAATCATATGAAATGAAAATACAGGGAGAAGTGTGAAAGTTACCAAATATTCCTTGTTTTCAAAAAAAGGTTTGAAAAAAATATGAAATTTAGATGAAAGAAACTTGAAAGCATTAAGTGAATTATGTAGACTTGAAGAAATCAAATAATAAATTTCAATTCGTAGAAAACATAGAGGGATTGATAATTTCAACTTTTTGATAAGAAGAAATTGGTTGTACAGATAGTAATAACATATAGTAGAATAACATACTGAATTAATAAAGACTTGCCATAAAGTAAGTATTTACAATAATATACATTACCCCACACTTTATAGCTTAACATTACAGTTTTTTCTTCTCTAAAATTTATATGAACTGTGTACCTACAAGATTCATGTTTTTAGTACTAAATGATTTCATCACGATTTTCATAAATGATTGTCACAATCTCAATTATATGTACCCTTAAATCGAACGTGTTATTTTCCAATATCACTAATTACGCTTGTCTAGTCATCTAGTGCAATTATATTTACATTAGAGTATGACTGGCATCGCAATAAAACCGACTCATAGCACGAGCTTGGCTCACATCTACTCACCTTTTTACTAGATGGCAGCAGTACTTCCGTATATTTAAATTCCTACTTTTTAAAACCTCTTTAAGATAGAAATCAAATATACGCTAAAGTTGACGTTATAATTCGCGTGGAAGTAGTTAAAATTTTTATTGAAATATGTTATTATTAGAGAACAGTGAAGGCAGAGGATATTGCCTAATATTTAACAGTTTCGGAGTCTATCGGAGACAAACATTTAAAAATACGTACAAATATGCTATAAAAAGATATTCATTAGTATGAAAGGCACAACACAGCTTCCAAAATACTTGTTCGAATTATGATGTTTTCTCATTTATAAGAAAAGAATAAAGTAGAGAAGTTTTGTGCATAATATTGGTTGGTTAATACTCGTATTATATGAACATTATTTATTTTGATAAATAATGTAAGAATGTATGATGAATCGGTGATAATATATACGATCAGTGAATTATATTCACTGAAATCAAAATTTACTGAAAATTGACTAACCTTATTACAGTTATGGTTAGCAATTATGCTGAGGTCAACTATAAATTGCATTTCATTACGAAATATCTATGGAAATAATCAACCTCCAAATTCTTTCAGCGAAAATAATTTGAGTCTACCCTGAAATTGTTGAATCCTGGTTAGCTTTCGATTTTGAGAAATTTACAATTTATAAGTTTATCTTTCAGAAATTCGTTGCCAAATTGTTCTAACTTATTCAAATACCGAACTCCTATACAGAATTGATCATTCATATATTTAACCGAATTCGAACCTTAATATTTTGCCCAAAACATCTGTGCGTTTGAACTTTGAATCTATAAACTTTGCTCTACAAAGAAAGGTTCAGCATCTTGTACAATTAATGACATGATCACGAAATGTTGAACTGTTTTATTAGTTTCGTATGATAAATTTTTCAATTTTATATTTGATTTTTAGTGTGAATTTGTATGGTATCCGGGTTTTTTTTATCAACATCCTTGTCCCAAATTCATTTGCTATTGCTCATTGCAGGAAATTTAAAATATTCAAAAGAAATTTATTCGATATCAATGCTTCGAAATCTTTTATTATCTGTAATCACGATTATACAATTGTTCGTAGTTATTTTGAATTTAGTGATTTGGTCGTAAAATTAGAGACTTCATTTTGCTTCATAAAATCTTTCATATAGTACGCATATTTCCAAATATTTTGCTAAATATGAAAATAGTTTGAGTTCAGTCTTGAAAAAATTACATGTTGCACCTTCGCTTCTGAAAAACGCGAAGTTAAAACACATAATTCCCCATCTGCATCGATAGGCTTTAATGATTTTATTAACTTTCGTCTTTTTGAATGTCATTGAAAAGAAAAAGAATAAAACTTAGAAATTGTATTCATTGTTCTCATAATTTAGGAAACATAACTTGTATATGATATATACCTAACTTACATGATGCTTGAAAGCTCTAATAAAAACTCTAATAAAATTCCAATTTCAGAAATAAAAGAATTATAGAACGTTATTTGAAAAGCAAGTACATAATTATTTTTCGTAACAGGTACATATAACTGTCAGTTTATTTTTCTGCTAAATAGTTATTGGGACATATATACACAGAGATAAGAGGCGAGAGAAAAAAGATAAGTAGAGAAAAATGATCGGTGAATTCTATAACCTCAGTTTCGTAATTTGAATATTTACCTAAATCTGTATTACACTGGTTCATTTCAAGGTATTCTAATAAATCCAGTCTTCTACTTTCTTTTTATTTATGTTATATTTTAGAGTTTATTTTTGTTATATATTTTTTGTAACTTTCAAATTGTGATTTTCTTGAATGATGATGTTATAAAGCTTGATGCTGTACTGTCGGTACAGCATAGCGGTTCGTGGTTCTATCGAAGCAAGACATTGGTTAGGGTCGCATATGCATCTCTACTGTATTTTTTAAAATTCCTCTTCAATGCAACACAACACTCAGATCTATACATTTCAGATGACGCTTACTTTGCTCTAGAATCATAGAAGAGTCTGGTTATTAATATTCACTTCAATATACACGTATTCATTCTGTGGCTCACGTCTTTATCTATACGGAAGTCAGAATCTAGCTATTTGAAACTTCGAAGTTGAGGAATAATTCTGCCTTTAGTTACAATGTACAAGGTTTCGTCCAATCATCTAAAGTGACATTCTGGTTGTTTAGTTTTCGTGCATCAAACAGTTCATGTTGTTCTACTTTAAAAAACGGAGGTCTGAACAGTGCGGGATTTATATTTTTTATGATTGCAGGCCACTTTATTTCCGCCGCCCCATGTAGGTACACACCTTTCTAAAATAATAATTTTCCATTTTTATTAAAGAATGCCTTAAAGTTGAATTAGTCAATAAGAGCCTAAAAAAATCAAGTTTTAGTATTTTCTACGGGCCTTTTTAATAGCGAAATCAGCTATAATATCATCATAGTTTATGGTTTTCACTCTCTCTGCTTCCGTGTAGAGAAGAGCTGAAGAATTCACTTTTTCTTGAGACAGTGAAGACCTTTGATAATTTTTCACGCGTTTCAAACAAGAAAAACTACTTTCCCCAGAACAATTTGTAGCAGGAGTGGAAAGTGCAATGCGGAGAGCTATATCCAAGTTAGGATATACATTACACAGAGATTGATTCCTCAAAAACTATTTATTTTAAAGGATTTATTTAAAGTACTTATAAAAAAAAACATGAGAAAACCAGTGGACTTATCCGCTGAAATCGAGTGACCGTCCTCTGAAATCTGTCGCCTCTAGGACGCTGCCACCCCTAGACCGCGGCCTATTTATAAATCCAGGACTGGGTCTGAAGCACTTACTTCTACGAGTAGAATGGTTACCATATAGAATATTCTGCTAAACTTCCTTACAATGTAATCCACTGTGAAGTTAAATAGCATGGGACTAAGAGCCGATCCCTGGGGCACATTAACCTGAAACATGTCGAGCTACAGATATGTGTAGATACTGATGTCACGCTACACGTATTAGGATAAATTTTATTAGTCATCAGGCCCTTTTTGGATTCACACATAGCGTGCCATATCATCGGGCGCTCTGCTTTTCATTTAAAGGTTTATTATTTATTCTGTTCTTCTGGCGTCCGTTGCAAGTCCCCATGTTTTAAAATCGAACTGATATTCCGTTGTTTTTGCCATTTCTGCCAATGTTATATAATAATATTGTATGTTATAAAAGTTTAACGGTTTATTCCTTTATAATTATTGCAATCAACTATCATTTCTTATTTATTAAATATAGATTATACTCGTATATTCTTTTTTAGGAAAGTGACATTTGGCCCTGTATAATATATATTGGTGATTTATTCGTCTTCTGAATATTTATCTCAATATTAAAAGCATTATATTTCATTTTCAACGATAATGTAACTGATGTCGACATCGAAGAAATTAAGAAATTCATAGTAGGCCCTTATTTTTTAAAAGTGTTTAAGGCACCAGACGTTATACAGGACGCAAGATCCATGGAATTATTCGTTTTCATTTTAGGAAAGTTAATAGCATCCCAAAGAGTCAAAAGTATGACGTATTTTGGAATATATAAATTACATACTTTTATGTTATAAATTGATGAAATATTTTTTTTGCAGAGTGGTCTTAACGGAAATGCAGGTTCGCCGGTATCAACCCCTAATTCCAAACCGGTCCCTCCACCGAGGGATCATCTAAAAATGGAAAAGGACGGCCGATTAGTGAATAGAGCTCCAGCTCCTCAACTTCCGGCCAGAATTACCAATAATAACAACAATATTACCTCCGTCACCCCAACGCTACCTGTTACCCCTGCTGCGATCACGGAGCCAACTAGAGAGCAGCTTAGCAGCATTAAAAAATATCAGGTAATTTTTCGCGCAACAAAAATGAGTATATAATATTGAATTGCGAAAAGATTTATTCCATTGTCTAATAAAATTACTTATTCATCTTGGAGGACGTCTGTTAATCATGTGAAATGAAAACACATGGAGAAGTGTGACAGTTACCAAACCTTCCTTGTTTTCAAAAACAGGTTTAAAAAAAATATGAAATTGAATGAAATAAATAAAAACATTAAGTAAATTATGTAGACTTGAAGAAATCAAATAATAAATTTCAATTCGTAGAAAACATAGAGGGGTTGATAATTTCAACTTTTTGGGAAGAAGAAATTGGTTGTATAGATAGTAATAACATATAGTAGAATAAAATACTGAATTAATAAAGACTTACCATAAAGTAAGTCTTTACAATAAAATACTGTACCCCACACTTTATAGCTTTACATTACAGTTTTTTCTTCTCTAAAAGTTATATGAATTGTGTACCTACAAGATTCATGTTTTTAGTAGTAAATGATTTCATAAACGATTTTCATAAATGATTGTCATAAACTCAATTTTAGTTACCCTTAAATCGAACGTGTTATTTTCCAATATCACTAATTACGCTTGTCTAGTCATCTAGTGCAATTAGATTTACATTAGAGTATGACTGGCATCGCAATAAAACCGACTCATAGCACGAGCTTGGCTCACATCTACTCACCTTTTCACTAGATGGCAGCACGACTTATATTTAAATTCCTAGTTTATGAAACCTCTATAAGATAGAAATCGAATATACACGAAAATTGACGTTATAATTCGTGTGGAAGAGAATTTTGATTGAAATATGTATATTAGAGAACAGTGAAGGCTGAGAATATTGCCTAATATTTAACAGTTTCGGAGTCTATCGGAGAAAAACATTCGAAAATACGTACAAATATGCTATACAAAATATTCATTAGTATGAAAGGCACAACACAGCTTCCAAAATATGTATTTGTTCGAATTATGATGTTTTCTCATTTGTATGAAAAGAATAAAGTAGAGAACTTTTGTATAATATTGGTTGGTTAATACTCGTATTATATGAACATTATTTATTTTGATAAATAATATGAGAGTGTATGATGAATCGGTGATAATATATATGATCAGTGAATTATATTACTGAAATCAAAATTTACTGAAAATTGACTAACCTTATTAAAGTTATGGTTAGCAATTATGCTTAGGTCAACTATAAATTATATTTCATTACGAAATATCCATGGAAATAATCAACCTCCAAATTCTCTTAGAGAATATAATTTGAAAGTCTACCCTAAAATTGTTGAATCCTGGTTAGCCTACTTGCCTACTTCTTTTTGAAGCCTGATTGCCAATTTGTTCTAACTTATTCAAATACCGAACTCCTATACAGTATTGATCATTCATATATTTAACCGAATTCGAACCTAAATCTTTTGTCCAAAACATGTTTTTCTCTACAAAGAAAGGTTCAGCATCTTGCAATTAATGACATGATCACGAAATGTTGAACTGTTTTATTAGTTTCGTATGATCAATTTTTCAATTTTATATTTGATTTTTAGTGTGAATTTGTATGGTATCCGGGTTTTTATCAACATTCTGTCCTAAATTCTTTTGCTATTGCTCATTGCAGGAAATTTTAAATATTCAAAAGAAATTTATTATATTATATCAATGCTTCGAAATCTTTTATTATCTGTAATCACTATTATACAATTGTTCGTATTTATTTTGAATTTAGTAAATTGGTAGGTCGTAAAATTAGAGACATCATTTTGCTTCATAAAATCTTTTATAAAGTACGCATACTTCCAAATATTTTGCTAAATATGAAAGTAGTTTGAGTTCAGTCTTAGAAAAAATTACATGTTGCACCTTCGCTTCTGAAAAATGCGAAGGTAAAACATATAATTCCCCATCTGCAGAATGTTTAACAGTTGTAATGCTTCTTTTGCTAAGATAGATAACTTCATGTTATCGTTAAATTATATCACGTGGTTAATTAATCAAAAATTTTTACATGTACTAACGCTTCTTGTTCAGCTTGTTGTTTTTGAAATATTGAACTGTTTTATGTATGCCAATGTTATAATTCTTATGTATCATTTGCGCAATATGTTGTAGGTAAATATTGTTTCTGAAAGCTGCCTTTACGTATATTCCCTGTACAATAAATAAACAAATAAAAAGGTGCAATAAATAAATAATGCAATAAATTACTGGTGCTATAACTAGGAAATATTAATGTGTTGTTTGAATGGTTTCATTTGTGTTTTTAGGAACAAATTAGAAAGAGAAAGGAAGAGGAAGATAGACTAGCGGCTCAGAACGAATTTTTAAACCGTTCTCTGAGAGGTTCAAAAAAACTTCAGGCTTTGGAAAATCGCGCCCAAAGAATCATCAATGATGCTTTTTCGGATGACGAAGCTGTTGAATCGTCCGGATCTATAACGCCAACAGTTCCGTCAGAAAAGGAGGTTGTTCATACTACTTACGGTAAATATCACATCTCGTAATTTTTATTCATTAGGTTTCAGTGTTCATAAAGCATTGATTGAGATTTTTATTAGTCAGTTTATCCCGATACTACTTTTTACTAGATGGCAGCAGTACTTCCGTATATTTAAATTCCTACTTTTTAAAACCTCTTTAAGATAGAAATCAAATATACACTAAAGTTTACGTTATAATTCGCGTGGAAGTAGTTAAAATTTTTATTGAAATATGTTATTATTAGATAACAGTGAAGGCAGAGGATATTGCCTAATATTTAACAGTTTCGGAGTCTATCGGAGAAAAACATTTGAAAATACGTACAAATATGCTATAAAAAGATATTCATTAGTATGAAAGGCACAACACAGCTTCCAAAATACTTGTTCGAATTATGATGTTTTCTCATTTATAAGAAAAGAATAAAGTAGAGAAGTTTTGTGCATAATATTGGTTATGGAATGCATCGCAATAAAAAGCGATGCGAAGAACCTCAAATTGAATACATCGAAAAATACTCTTTTTGTCAGTTTCAAAAGACCAATTTTTCGAAAATTAAGAAGTTGTGAGCTAAGCTACTGGCCATATAATTATTTTAAATGGCACAAAAATAGATTGAATACTTCGAGCAAGAGGAATAGTTTTTTCTTAAAAAAAATCACAGCAGTGCACAGTGTAGTACCTATAGCTTAAGGTCATTTGCATTAATAATACTCATTACAGCTTTAACCGTCACTAGCAACGAATGTTTCATAGATACCGGATTGCTTTTCCAAAAGTAATGAAATTGTATATCAAATTTCCTTATTTTCAGAAGTTTACGAAAATCAGAAAGGATTAATAACATCTTTTAAATTTCCACGACTTCCATTCTGTAGTGGAGTTGAAGATGATAAGTACGTATTTCCTCAAACTAGATAGATGAAAAGTAATGTCTGTGTCTGAAGGTAACTTGTTGAGACTAAATCCGCCTAATATCTATAAGAGGTTCTGAGTTTTCATTTATCTACATACATAGATCTAAAATTAAACTTTGCCTTTAAAACTGTCCTATTTAACCCACACTCTACGCGATTTGAGATAAAAAAAAACTGTTAGTTTCAGAAATATAATTAGTTTATAATATCTTAATATAATTAATTAGAACAAGCCTTAGTTTGCTGTACCAAAAGAAAAATATATAAATAATGCTACGATTAAGGCCAACTCTGTGTTTCTCTCGAACAGTCTAGCAAGCGGCCTCTACGTTCCTGAGATAGAACCTTCTAGAAAAGAATGTACGAGAAACCTATTGAATATATAAGACGCATACAGACCATGAGGTGGTCAGTCAATTAAAGGTAATGATAAAAAAGGATTAGTTACAGTAATAGCGACGGTCCAAGTCAGAGTGGAAGTTACAGTGAATAGGACAGAAAAAAATATGTATTGCAGTATTTATTATTATTCAGTGTATAAATAAAGAATTGAATGATTTGTGCATTCGGTTATTGGAATTCATCCGTCGAACTCCAAAGTCGTAACACTGGTGTCAGAAATTGTTTAACTAGGATAAGGCAATAACTATGAAAAAGTACCAACAACTAGGGTTGAAAATGGAACCGATGTTTGAGAAAATAATGCAAAAATTTGACAATCTAGGGAAAAGACGATGACAAGAAAAATAACAGGAAGGGGAAATACGCCTACACGAGAAATTACAGAAAGAGGAAAGATGCCGACTAGAGAAGTTATAGGAAGAGGAAAGATGCCGACAAGAAAAATTACAGAAAGAGGAATGACACCGACAAGAAAGATTACATGAAATATTAGAATATAACAACATGCTGAATGGAAATTTGGCCAGACTTGGAAAAACATAATCAAGTTGATCTGGAAAACGACTTTACATCTAAAGATATTCCGGAATCAAATACCTTGTAACAGTGAAGATAATGACCCAGAAAGTGATATAAAGATTTTGATGATCTGGTAGCAAAAAACGAAATAAAGCAGACGATGAAGAATTGGAGGACATATTTGAAGATGAAGATTATGATTCGATCGAGAAAAATTTAAGTGTAAAAGTTGATAGAAGGAAATTCAAACGCTTTAATTCGAGAAGAAGGTAGTAATGAACACGAGGAACTAGATGAAGGCCAGGAGAGAAACGACATTGCTCATTGCTCGGATTTGTTCTTTGAAAGAAATGGGCCGGTCCCTAAACAAGATCCAATGAAAGAATCATGTAGGAGACCTAAAGAACTAGGAGTTTTATTTGTTAATGAAAGTTTTACATTTTGAAAATTTTGCAAAATACCACGAGACAGACATAGTAAAAAAACTTTAAGTTTGATCGAGACGATCGAAACCAAGAAGAGGTCAGTGTTACGATAAAAGCCAATCTGTGTCTCTAGAATAAACGGTGATATAGCGGCCTCTACGTTCTAGAGATGGAACCTTCTAAAATAGGATATTCGAAAAACCTGATTGCGTATAACCCCAAAGTCCTAACAATAGGTATAAAACATAGATACGATTCACTCGAAAAGTACCTTATTGTACTATGGTACCTACATGTATGAAGCATGTTTATTATTCACCACCATATATAATTTGGAAACACACACACACATATTTATATATGTGTGTGTGTATATATATATATATATATATATATATATATATATATATATATATATATATATATATATATATATATGATATTTATAATATATATATATATATATATATATATATATTTATTTATTTAAGTATATATAATATATGGTCCGTATTAATACAATAAGGTCCGTTGTTAATTCCGGGAAGATATGCGTGCTGAATTTACATCCGCAAAGTCTTAAGATTTTAAGAACGTCAGACCTGAAACCATACGTTGTTTTTGTTGCTCCTCCAAGCCTGGAAAAGTTGAGACAGAAGAAAATCAGAAATGGAGAAACATATAAGGTAAACAACATTAACTAATACTTGTTGTGATACAATTTATTTTGCTTCTCCATTATATTTATTTATAACCTATTCTAAAAGTAAGATTCAAGAATCATCATTCATCACTAGGTGAAATGCGTCAAATATAGGTGATAAATTAAAAAGTACATAATAAATTTACATTTTTGAAGTTTATTTCTTAAACTTTTTGAATTCCCAGTTCATCGATCGAGCATCAATCGAGCATCAAAAAAGCTATATGTTAGAGAAATGGTTCATGGTAGCGAAATGGTATATGGTAGCGATCAATAATAGTTCATTTAACATAAAATGTTGAGTTTGAATCAAAGATCACCAACACAACTGCAAAGAAGTGTGTGAAAACAGTCAAGGGTTTTTTCAATGCTACTTGTATTTCATGATGATTAAGTTATCTTTATTAAGCTATCCATCGCTGATTAAGCTATTCACCAGCTATAATGTGTCAAGTACCCGTCAAAAACTTATGTTTCCAAATTCTTCAACGCATCTTTTTTTGTACCACTCTTGATAAACTGTTTATAGTTCCGTCGTCGTTTTGTGTTAGTAATTTTTTCATCATCGAAAAATGTGCGATCTTCACCTTTTCCTTTTCTACAAAGTGTGGATTATAAGTATACTAGCTTTTACCCGCGACTTCGTCCGCATACGTTTTTTTGTTTTCTCCCGGCTGTAAGTCCCCTGCAACAATGTCGTTAACGTTAATGGAACGACTAAACGTTACCCAATAGCTTCAAAGGATGACAATAAACAGCTGATTGTTGGTGCAGCAATCGGAACAAGGGAAGAGGATAAGACTAGATTGGCTCTTTTGGCACAAGCCGGAGTCGATGTTGTCGTTCTTGATTTTTCTCAAGGAAATTCTATATATCAAATTGAAATAATCAAACACATCAAATCTAAATATCCAAATTTACAAATCATCGGTGGAAATGTCGTAACTACGAATCAAACAAAAAATTTTATAGATAGTGGAGTAGATGCTATGAGAGTAGGAATGGGCTGTGGTAGCATTTTTATAACTGGGGAAGTGATGGCAGTGGGCAGACAACAATCTACTGTTTATAAGGTGGCATCTTACGCTAGGAAGTTTGGAGTACCAATTATTGCTGATGATGGTATTGCTTCAATTGGACATATTAGCAAGGCACTTTCTTTAGACAGTCATGATGTGGTCATTGTTGGCTGGCACTTCAGAAGCTCCTGGAGAATACTTCTTCTCTGATGAAGTACGATTAAAAATATATAGAGACATTGGAAGTATAGAAGCTATGGTTAGAAATGACGCTTTCGTTCAGCTTTGAATAGATATTTCCACAGTGATGTAGATAAATTGAAAGTTGCCCAAGGAGGTATTGCAGACAAGGGTTCAATATTTCGATTTGTTCCATATTAACAATGTGGTTTACAATTACAATTTACAATTTACAAATCAGACATAGCTGCCAAGATATAATGACAACATCACTGCAATCTCTGAGGGGAATGAAGTAAGATAGTGAACTGCGATTTTAACTTAGAACAGAATCATCTCAGTTGGAAGGAAGTTTATGAAAAGAATACTTTTTCTCTGATGGAGTACTATTTAAAAAATCAGGGTTGTATGAGGTTGTAGAGTCATGGGAAGTATAGAAGCTATGGACAGAAAAGACGCTTCCGGTTCAGCTATGAATAGATATTTCCACAGTGATGTAGATAAAATGAAAGTTGCCTGGGTTAGTGGAAGTATTGCAGACAAGGGTTCAATACTTCGATTTGTTCCATATTTAAAATGTGGTATCAGACATAGCTGCCCAGATATAGTGACAAAATCACTGCAATCTCTGAGGCGATTGATGTAAGATCTTAGTTATGGGTTAAATGTTACAGAGGTTAATATAAATACCAAGTGAGCGGGAAACCCCCTTTTAACAAATATAGCACACATATAATAAAGTTACAACCAACATAAAAACATATAAAAGTCATAAATATGAAGGCAGAGTAGCCGAAATACAATCTTACTTAAAAAAAAATCAAATCTTATTCAAAATTCAAATTCACTACCCTATGTACTATCAATTTAAATGATCTTGGTGAACCAGAGAAAAAGTCAATGTCATGGGATACCTGGTTGCTCAGCCACAGAACGCGATTAACAAAAAAATTCGAAATATAGTTCGCTTTGCAATCTCTCAGGTCACTTTCCTCTCAACTCTTATACATGTTTTCCATCCAGAAACGCACCAGCATCAATAATAGATCTAGTAATTAATAGAAATAGTTCAATCTCCGATCTAATCGCAATTAACGCCCTCGACTCAGATCACTTTCCAATATCATTAAAAATAGTTAATAATAGGCAATACCTGTCGGAAACAACCTGCTCTAGGTGATGTCTTCAAAATGGTTGAAATAGATGACCAGCCTAGAATGAAATTGAGTCACGATGTAGAAAAAGTTACAATACCTGGTAAAAAAAGACGTCGTGGACGTTCTACAAAAAAACTATGACGATGGGATCCATCCAGGATATATGGATATTTGTATAGGGCTCCTGCTGCAGCAGGAGCCCTATACTAATCCCACGTCGCTCACAGGCAAGGATTACAGGGACTCCATCATTCGCCCCATTTAAATCATGCTATGCACCCGTCATAGAAATCATGTCAATCCCGCCGCAAATCATGTCATGGGCGACGTGGTACCCGACGTCGGCAAAAGGGACAAAGACGCTATCTACGGGCATCCCTTATTTCCCTCCTCGCGCTAATTTTCGAAAAATGTGAATTGGCAAAATGCACACCTAGAGATCTCGGTGTTGCAGGTGGAGATGTATGTTCCTCAGAATCCTTCAATGAAGATATGACAGTCTTTTCGTAACAAATTCGTCAAGAAAACCCTTACTATATAGCAGATCCTGAAGTAGAGTCATTAATGGTACAAGCCATTCAAGTGCTTCGGTTTCACCTCTTAGAATTGGAAAAAGTACACGAATTGTGTGACAATTTCTGTCATCGGTATGTAAGTTGTCTAAAGGGTTAAATGCCCATAGATTTAGTGATAGACGAGCGAGATGGTGGAAAACCCCCTGAATTGACGGGGTCGACTAATGGAGACGGGGGCACAAGTAGCAACGCGGACTCAACCTCACATACAGACGGCGCGAGTACGCCCGATGTCAGACCGCCGTCGTCGTCCCTTTCGTATGGGGGCCCAGTTAACGACGACGTGAGGCCAACGGGCACTCCGGGTCCTCTTTCACAGCCTCCAGCATCGCAACAGAGTCTCGACGCCTCAGATACAGATGGCATGGAGAAATGGTGTCCGCGACGAGAGTGGTCATTGCCTGCAGATGCCAGGGCAGCGAGTGACGCTGCAAGAAGAGGCGTCCTCTACTCATCCGTCTTCCTCGGCAGTCCTGGTGATGCCAGCAACGCGAGTATCGGCATCGGTGAAGGAACTGGCGAGGAAGAAGACGATACTAACGGAAAGAAAAATCAAAAAAACGGGGTATATTTTCAAAAGTAGCGACCAATATCCTCAGAGCGTGGTTATTTTAGCATTTAACGCATCCGTACCCATCGGAGGACCAGAAGAAACAATTAGCACAAGATACGGGTCTTGCACTATTGCAAGTGAATAACTGGTTCATCAACGTAGGCGAAGAATATTCCAACCTATGATCGATCAGTCGAATAGGGCAGGTCCGAGCGGTGCCTACAGCCCCGACGGCACCATTGAGCTACATGATGGATGGACAACAGATGATGCATCGACCGCCTGGCGATCCTACCTTCCACAACCAGTACGCACACTATTCCGCAGAGTACTACGGACACCATCTGTGAGATCCTCCATTGCGCGTCACAACGACTATGGACATAGAAATATGCAACTCTTAAATGTGATTATTCTCTGTACAAAGTGTAAATGTAGTGCCCCAGTTATACCTATCAATAACATACCTTTTTTGTTTGTTGACGTAGATGGGCAAAGATCACAAAGGAAAAATGGTTCCCTTGCTTTGACTCAGTAACATCAATATGAGATATTTTTGATACTATTATAAATAATCGAATTTTTATAAATGTATCTATTATACTATTTCTTAATAAATATGATCTGTTGGCTAAGAAGGTAGCAAATCCAGAAACTGATATTCGTTGGTATTTTCCACAATTCTCAGGAAATTCTCACTCATTGCAAGATGTTCAAGCTTTCATTTTGTCTATGTTTACTGGTGTGAAAAGAGAACCCAAAAAAGCTTTGTATCACCATTTCACAACTGCAATTGACACTGAAAATATAAAAGTGGTTTTCAACTCTGTAAATGATACTAAAATGAAGTTTCTATTTAAGAAGTTATAATAGGTAGGGCAGCTAATATATTATTTCAATATATTATTCCAATGGCCTTACATGCCTCCTGACTGGGTGATCGACCGATCCAGTCCATGGGAACACATGTTTAGAAATGCCTTCACTTGGTGCCTGGAGCACCAATAAATAGCACATATTTCAATACCAGTTTTTAAGTATGCAAGTCGCAAGTAGAGGTTTCTATAAAAGAAGAAGTTATAATGACGTCAGTCTACTAAAACCGTAACTAGCTAACACTCCGATCCAGCAATTCAGCAGATTCTGCGGCAATTGAAACAAACGAATAATAAACTGGCAACTTTAGAAGAATCTTAGAGAGAAAAGCTTAGTATGAACAAAATGGATGCGTGTAAGCTGGTCCCTCAGACGAGTTTAATTAATTTGATTTAAACTGAATTTAAACTCAATTTAGGCAAAAGAGAAAGATGCCCCATTAATGTTGTTGGTGAGGTAACTGGTACAGGAAAAGTTGTTCTATCTTCAGATGAGAGTCAAACTATTACTCCTTTTGATTTGGAGTTAGACCATTTATTGGGTAAGTCAAAAAAGAATAAAATTATTTTTTTTATAATGTAGATTAATAAAAGTAATTCATTGATTTGGATACTACATTTATAATTTAGCAGTTTATGTGGCATTATAATATGTGTAATTGGAGTTATGAACAAATTGTTATTAATATGTCAAATATGATTTCACTTGAACTATTAGATTAGATAGAACTATTAGATAGATTAATACCGATATATACCTATAATTGCCTAAATCGCCGATAACCCAACAAATTCTAACTAATATTCATTACCACGGCAACACTCCTCAGTTGATATATTCAAATATAATTGTTATGGGTTATAGGCAAAATGAGAGGCCGCTATGAAAAGATTTTATCCAATTTGTCTGCCTAGTATGTATTTCGACTGTGTTTACAGTCTTCATCAGGACACTGAAAAAGATGTTTATACAATTGCAATGATAAAAATTTTGTTTGACAACTTACGGCTAACTAGGTATAAAAGGTTTGGCCAAAAACCTTTTATAGAGGCCTCTTATTTCACCTATAACCCATAACAATTGTATTTAAATTACCAGGCAATACTCCTTTTCATTATTATTGTTTGAAAGTTTTTAGCAATAACAGATTAATAAGTTTTGACAAAGTTGTAATATAACAACGAAACGTCAACAAAAATAAACTTTTTCATATTAAAAAAGCCTGTTATTGCTAAAAACTTTCAAAATAAATATCTTAAACAGGCAATAAATCAATTTCAAGAAATATATGTATATATATATATATATATATATATATATATATATATATATATATATATATATATATATATATATGATGATAGCCAATTAGCTTGAAACATATGTAAACGGCTGTTACAAAAACAAGCAACGTAAATCTCAGGTGAATACCTTAAATTTCTTCACTACATTTTCATACATGATAAACCTTGTTCTTAATTTATTTGTCGGTACAAAATTTCTAGAAGGTATAAATATCTCATCGCAGGTAGACGTTGATTCGGTCTAAAAATAGAGTCGTAATAGCTTTTCTTGCAAAATGTACATTCTTAATATTCTTTGATTTTTCTGAGCGGTGAAACTTCTTAGTGCTTCATTTGAATCATTGATAATTATTGATTTAATAATTTTTTGATGGATAACAAGTTATTATATCAATGATCCTGGGTAATCCACTAATATTCTTGACTATTCTCTTGAACCCAAAACAAGGGTCGACTCTTTCATTTTAAATGCAACACTTCCATAAGCCCAGGAATCGGCGTTGAAGCTGTATGTCTGAATTTTGTGACAAGCACAGCTTTTGAAAGTTAAAGTAGCGTTCATAATGCAGTATAATTGTTATTATTATTTGTAAAATCAATCTATTGAATCAACTAATTTTGAAAAATTGTTTTAATATTTCTGAGATATAAATCCATGTTTTATTTCACTAATTGAATATAAACTAAAATTCAAAAACTTGAACTTTTGATTTACACTTTATTGACAAGACAGCATGACGCGTTTCGTCATTACAAACGACTTCTTTAGATGGTAACAGAATACTGACTGTCATTATTCTATTAATCTATTGAATCGACTAATTTTGAAAAATTGTTATAATATTTCTGAGATATAAATCCATGTTTTATTTCACTAATTGAATATAAACTAAAATTCAAAAACTTGAACTTTTGATTTACACTTTATTGACAAGACAGCATGACGCGTTTCGTCATTACAAACGACTTCTTTAGATGGTAACAGAATACTGACTGTCATTATTCTGTTATACAAACTACTTCTTCAGATCTAACAGAATACTGACAGTACTCTGTTAGCATCTGAAGAAGTTGTTTGTAACGATAGAACGCGTCATCCTATGTTGTCAATAAAGTGCAAAGCAAAAGTTCAAGGGTTTGAATTTTAGTTTATATTCAGTTATAATGGATTCACATCAAGTAAACGCCAACACTATCAAATATTATTTCACTAATATGTCTTGTTGATCAATATGAAACACTTTTCATCTAATAGTAATAATAATATAGCAACTAGTATAACAATGATACACCTCAACATAAATCTAATGCATTAATGAATAATATATTGATTTAATTCACAACAAACTTTGTTAGATCTTCTAGGCAGTCTGATAATTTATATTATTATAGCTCTAATTGCAATGAGAAGGAGAACCCCAGTTGCTTGAAATTTCTTGTTACTTCAATTTTTTTGGTAGTGTATTGAAAATCGCAATTGCTGAGTAATTTGAACCCTTCTCATAAATTCTGAGTATGCCTTGGAACTGAATAATTAAAATTTTGCTAATGAGTTGGTGTTGTCATTTAATATCAAAGTGTTTTTAAGAATGATATACTAAATGTGTATAGGCCAGTAATAGTTAAAGTTAAAGTGTTATTCCCACTAAAAAATTCTCTACATAAATCAGTATTTTTAAACCTACTAAAATCTTAACAGTTTGCTTTTGAGTTATATCTCTCCTAATCTCAGAGCTGCGACTCCAGAACACGATTCCAAATCTTATAAACGACTGAAAATTTGCTAAACTGGTAAAGTTGGTAAACATCATTTAGTACCCTTCGACTCATATATGGCTTCAGAACCTTCATCGAAAATATAACCTTGGATAGTTTTTTAAGGTCGTCTATTTATTACATTGAAAGTTTTCATATAGATGAAAATCTAGAAATTTCATAGAAATAGTAGTTTCAATTAACTTATAAATTTATAAATATTCCTGTTGTCAGATTAAATCTTATCAGTTAAGAGAACCAAATTCTCAAAAACGTTTTTAAAACAAAACTCTTTTGTGTATTAAGTTTGTTTATCAAGAACCAATTGATAAGCATTTCATCTAATTCAGATTATAAACTACATTGGGAGGATAATTCTCTCCAATACCCAATTAATTCCGTTCCGCCTCTCGAAGTATTAATTGAAGCCAGTTATGGAGCGTCTGACTATGAGAACAAGTTTGGAGAACCGTCAATATCAGGTTTTGTGAAAACGTTTGGTATGGTGGATTCAAATGGCGAAAGAAGGGAATGGATCAAACCGATTATGTTCAGTGGAGGAATAGGTAGTATGGAAGCAAATATGACAGATAAATTGCCTCCTCAGAAAGGACATCAAATTGTGAAAATTGGTGGACCTGTTCAAAGAATTGGAGTAGGGGGTGGTTCAGCTAGCTCTATAAAAGCTCAAGGTGACAACAAAGCAGAATTGGATTTCAATGCTGTTCAAAGAGGTGATTACTAATGAAAAAATATTCTCTGTGATAATTTGAAATATATTTTGTCTAAATAGATCACTGTATTTCACTTTTGAGTGAAAAACAATTTTCAACCTTTAAATACATATTACATAATTTATGAAAATTTGTTGAATTTAACATTGTAAAGTTTTTATTGTGAATTTAGGATCTACAATGACAAACATATGAATTTTTTCTGACAAATGAAATATGCAGCAAAATATAGATCATTTCATAAACATTAATTCATAAAATAAAAATAGCCACTAATAATGAAACAAAACGTACAAACCATCAAAAATTAAAGTGATTGAAATTTTATATCTCATTGCTAAAAAATAACTTGATCAAAAAATTTCAATGAACATGAGTAAGTTCATAAAGCACTAAGTTCCCCAAATTTATAAAAGGGCTATCATTTATTGATTTTCAATGCTTTCCTAAATTTTCGTGGTATCCTAATATTTTACAGTACTCGTTTGTAATAAAGATAACTGGAAAATTATCAAATAGGTGATGCTGAAATGGGACAAAAATTAAATCGGGTCGTGAGAGCGTGGTTAGAACTCGAAAACAGGAATCCCATTGTATACATGATCAAGGAGCCGGTGGAAACGGTAATGCTCTCAAGGAGCTTGTGGAGCCTGCTGGTGGAATTATATATGTGAATATATTTGAATTGGGCGATCCAACAATAAATACTCTAGAACTTTGGGGTGCTGAATATCAGGAGAATAATGCGCTTTTATGTTCCAAAGATGACTTCGAATTGCTCACTGGTATTTGCAAACAAGGAAGAAGCGCCATTAATGTTGTTGGTGAGGTAACTGGTACAGGAAAAGTTGTTCTATCTTTAGATGAGAGTCAAACTATTACCCCTTTTGATTTGGAGTTACCCAAGTATTGGGTAAGTCAAAAAAGAATAAAATTATTTTTTTATAATGTAATTGTAGATTAATGAAAATAATTCATTGATTTGGATACTACATTTATAATTTTGTCAGATTAATATGTGAAATTGGAGTTATGAGCAAATTGTTATTAATATGTCGAATATGATTCCACTTGAACTATTAGATTAGATAGAACTATTAGATAAATTAGATCAATTTTCTTTAAATGCATATTTTTTAAAGGAAAAATGCCAAAGAAAATATTTCATCTACCTAGAAAGGCAAACATTCAGAAAGCATTGGATATACATCCCAGTAATTCTATTCACAAAAGTTTAGAGAAGGTATTGAGACTTCCTGCAGTATGTAGTAAGAGGTATCTTACGAACAAAGTTGATCGTTGTGTAACTGGTCTTGTAGCACAACATACTGTTTTGATACAAGACTGTAAGAACAGTATTTCTACCACTGTTGGACCACTGCATACGCCTCTAGTAGATGTTGCAGTGACAGCCATATCTCACTTCAGTTATGTAGGTAACCTGAATATTAAAATCTGATAACTTTTTTCAGCTTCAATTAATTACATATTGCTCTTTCATTTCATAAATATTTTTTCCTCCTGCATATTATTTGGATTTTTCAATTATAATTATAGTTTCAATAGGTATGCAATTGGTTATTTACTGTTCATCCGTATTTATATTAGTAACTATATAAATGTATTGATCTGCTGACTGACAAATTTTTGAAAAAATTAATTCAATCTTGCCACAATCCGAATCAAAATAATTTTTTGGACCTTCAGGAAGGTAAAGCATCCTCAATTGGAGAACAACCAATTAAAAGACTAGTAAATTGTGGTGCTGGTGCGAGAATGATAGTAGCAGAGGCCTTGAGTAATTTGGTATTTGCTGTTATAACAGATATCAAGGATAGTAAATGCAGCAGTAACTGGATGTGGGCAGCAAAACTGCCAGGAGAAGGAGCTGCATTAGTTGACACTTGTAAAGCTATGTGTGATATAATGTGTGAATTAGGTGAGATCATTTTTTGAATATCATCTTTGATTAAATTATAAAAGGAGTATTTTCATTGTGCAAGATCAATTTAAATGAAAAAAAAAACAAATTAAATAACAAATCAATGATTATTGATTTCTGTCACAAAATATGAAAAGCTTGAAAAGCATTAGGGAATTTCACGCGACTTTCACTTTTCCTATTCTATTTCTCTAACTTATGTAAAATTAAATTTCATATGCTCATTTTAGTACAGATACGAACCTTCAGTTACTATTTGTGATAAATTTTCATTTTTTAAAGTTTCTATGTTATAACAAATTTACTTATATATCGACCCAATTATATAATAATATTTTTCACGGTATTCACAATGATTTTATAAACCATAAAGTTTATTTTAGTAGGTGAGTTTGGTCGGTCGGAATCAGGGCTAGTTGTTGTCAGCCGGTCGATAAACGGTGCCTTCGGTTAATTTCCAATCGTTTCAGTTCAACATCAAATATATAAATGATCGAGTAGATCATAGAATAAAATAATGTATATTTCTTAAAATAAGAGCATATGACCTTTCAGAAAAACCATTTTTCAAATTAATTTTCGAATAATTTCATTATCCATATATATCCAGTTCAATTGGAACTGGTTCAAGAAAGCGTTCAAGAAGCTGATTTCATGATGGATCTTCTAACTATACAAGGTGCTGTTGACTACGAGAGGCTGAGAAAATCTACTGAAAGACTTGAGAAGAGGATGTGTCTGTTAGTCTAATCAAACGTGAGAACCTAGTGGACGATCTAAAAACGTCCGCCGAGCCCCTGAAAGGAACGTGCAATCCAGAGGTGTCCGCAAAAGTTTAAGCAGCTGTGGAGGAAGCCGTAACCGCCTACTCGACCACTTGTACCAACCTGAAGGATCTCTGCATTGAATATAATCACGCCGCTGAACTCTGGAAGCAATACAGAGAGTCCAGCGATATGGTGCGCGAATGGATTGAAAATGGAGAATAGAGAGAGAATAAATGCCACCAAGAGCTTGATAAACTCCGTGAAAACAAATACAAATGGTATATCTCTGAGCTCGATTAACGACGAACAAAAACTGATCGCCATCACGAATAACCTGTTGGCACTAAGCAAAGCGGAAAGTCAAATCGAACAAGTGCTTAACAATACTATAGAATTGAGCGAAAATGTACGCACGGAGACAACGGTTCTCGAAGTTTTGGAACTGTGGCAACAAGTATTCCAAGAAACTTTCCTACAGTATCATAAACTGAGTACGAGACTATTGAAAAACGAAGATGCAGTTGCCGTTCTTATACTATGGGACGCATACCTGGTTAACGTTCGGCAGTTCCTCCAAGGTTCCATTCCTGGTGACTATTTCAGCCTATCTGACCATCAACACCTCTGTCAAGTTCATAAAAATCTATTAACAACCCAGCAGGACCTTCAGTTGTCAGATCGCAGTAGTTCAGTTGAGAAAAACGTATTAGATCAGTTCAACAAGTTGACGACTTTCCACAACGAAACTCTGTGTATCATCATCGATAGGTGTACGGAAGTTCAAAATCGTATTAACGATTGGGAGAGATACAGAAGCGACCAAAATTAATTGCTGTCTTGGTTGAAAGATTTAGAGCGCGAAAAGGAAAAGATGCAGCTAAGATATCTACACGTCAGAGGAATCTCTAGAGTTATGTCACAAATAGACAACCTTTTGAGCAAAATTGTTTATGGCGAGGAACAGTGTGCAGATTTGATGGAAGAACAGCAGAAAATTGTTCAGTTTTGTGACGATGCGTTAGCGACTTCGATCAGAATAGAATTTCCAGGCCAGTTTGATGGCGTGGAGACAATTCCTGGAGAAGATACTGAAGTTGGTTCAATCTCACAAGTAATAAGTCGGTAAGATAGAGAATGTCTTCAATAACGCTCAAGACGTATTGACCAATTCCGTCACGGAATTATCGTCGGCGTTGAGTTTGAGCGGTCGCTTAGAATATCTCCAATCGACAAGAGCAGAATTATCCAGCACCAATGAAGATATAGATGCACTCGAAGCCAGTCAGAAACAATTGAAAGGATGTCTTAGTCCATCCGACATCAAAACTGTTGATCAAAAAATTTGGGTGCTCAAAAACCAAAGAACTGAACTGGACCACGAGCTGTTGATGCTTTGTCATGAAATCGAGGAATAATTAGGACAGAGGGTTACATTCGAGTCCATGCAGCAGAAATTCATGGAATGGGCGGATTACTTGGGAAAAAAAGATCATGAAAGATCCCGATAACGAGAGTGGTAACCAAATAGATGACCATGAAGAATTGTGGAGACTGAATTCACCGACGAGATGATTCTAAAACAACGCAAATATAATTGTCTCGTCGCAACGGGTAATGAACTTGTTTTATCTTGGGACCAATATGGTGATGTTACTGCAAGACAAATTGTCCCCTCTAAAACTAAGGAACTTAAAATGCAATGGGAACGACTTCAAGGATTGGCTAAATTCAGAGCCGCCAAACTGAACAATATATTAGATACTATTACGCAGTTGGAAAAGAGCATTTTCGAAATAAGAGCTAGGTTGACGCAAACTGAAGTTCAACTTGGCGGACCACTCATATTCGAAGCCTTTATAAAAGAAGCATTTGATCACAAAATGCAAGAACATAAATGATGAAGGTTGTCTGTTAGATTTTATTCGTAACAACCTTGAGAATATTGGATCGACGTATTATAACTTATTATTATAACTTCGACGTCTATGTTTATGACTTCTTTAGATAGCAGCAAAAGTCTTCTTATCGTCGCCCGTGCCGTTGCCGGACTTTTTGTATGCATTCAGTGAAAAGAGCATTAATAAAGCAAGTACATTATTTTTTTCTCTTTGAATGTAAAATTAAAAGAATGACGTCCAACTCGAAAGTCTTATCTGAAGATTGTCTTCTTACAAGATGCAAGAAAATTGTACCACCATTGACTCTAAATAAACACAAAAGACAAGCTGGAAGAATTTGTGTTTTTGGAGGAAGCCTTGAATACACTGGTGCTCCTTACTATGCTGCAATTACTTCATTGAAAGTAGGGGCTGATTTAGTTTATGTATTTTGCATGGTAGTTATCGTGATATTCTTATACTGCTACTGCAGAAAGATGAAAGAGAAGGAGAACGCATTGAAGATGACACTAACATTGACGTCTATCGAATATGAACCGTTGCGGCCTACTAATGTTATGCCGAACATTACGCAGTTGAGGATTATTCAGGTGACAGAGATAAGGAAAGGAAGCTTTCTTGGATTTGGTGCCTTCGGAACTGTATATAAGGTAAGCGAAATATTTTCCACTGATCCATGTATTTGGGTGAATGTATGATCAATTTTCCTCGGATCTTTTTTAAATGGATCATATTGTTTCAATCAAGTTCGGAGAAAATAAGTAACATATGTAATCGCCTAGTTTCAAGAGTTTATAGTGTTCCTAACGTTTTTCTAATTTCAAAATAACATTGACGTATTTGTTTAAAAGTAGACAATTTCTAAGATTTCAATATTTCAGGGTATTTGGATTCCCAAAGCTGACCACAACAAGATTCCTGTAGCCATAAAGATCCTTCGAGAAGATACTGGAGCAAACACAAGTAAAGAATTTCTCGAAGAAGCCTGCATTATGGCGACCGTAGATCACTCCTATGTACTTCACCTATTGGCCGTTTGTATGACGTCCGACATGATGTTAGTAACGCAGTTGATGCCCCTTGGTTGTCTGTTAGATTTTATTCGTAACAACCTTGAGAATATTGGATCGAAATATCTGCTGAACTGGTGTACACAAATTGCCAGAGGTGAGTGCATTCGCGAATACTTTAAACGATGTCTCGACTATAACTCGACTAAAATATCAAACTTTCAATAAAGAAATATTTCTCTAGGGTTTTATTGTATTTTGCAGGTATGGCATACTTAGAAGAGAAACGACTTGTTCATTGTGACTTGGCAGCACGTAACGTTTTGGTACAAACACCAGCATGTGTAAAGATCACATATTTCCGCCTTGCCAAGCTTCTTGATATAAATGAAGAGCATATAAATAACAGAAGAGGAATCAGACCCCGAATACTACAACGATTACGACCGGCTGGCAGAGAGAGTTACAGCAATGCAACGTTAAAGATCCATCGTTATCGGGACGAAAAGTATGAAGACATTGTGACCAGTGAGAGCCAAACGTTGATACCTGTGAAGAGATTGGGGAACGTGCGTTTTATTATTCAAGTTCGAAGGGTAAGGGTGTAACCGAAAACGCAGGAATCGTTGATGCATCGGATGCATTTCTGGAGAAACACTGACGTCAATATACGGAATTTCCAGAAGTAGAATCATAACATTTTTGAAGGATGTACACTAAGAGATCTCATCTTCCAGGCTTTTTTCAGGCATCACGGTTTACATAATGTAATTATTCCAAATGAGATGAAGAAAAGAGATCTGAAGAAATAGATGAACGTATCTTCAATATATATCTCCTTGTATCGTTGAAATACCGGATGTTATTCATTTGGAAAGTCTCTTATGCAAATTGAACGAACAATCTGTGAAGACACAAAGTGAGTAATTTTCGAAAATTTGAACAGTATTTTCATGTTCAAATTATAAGTAGTAGTGAAAACTTTAAGCTTGAGGACATTTATTTATGGAAATAATTGCGGGTCCTGTCAAAGTTACATCCAATTGGTAATTTCCAATAATACCATCATTAGGATGAACCAATCCGAATCAGAGGGCCTGTAGTACTTTCCACTCAGGGCTGTGTCAAGGCGAAAAATTCCATGTTACTCAAAAAAATCTATAAATTTCAGACTCTTAAGTGTATCCCAATCATCGATAGGTGTACGGAAGTTCAAAATCGTATTAACGATTGGGAGAGATACAGAAGCGACCAAAATTAATTGCTGTCTTGGTTGAAAGATTTAGAGCGCGAAAAGGAAAAGATGCAGCTAAGATATCTGCACGTCAGAGGAATCTCTAGAGTTATGTCACAAATAGATAACCTTTTGAGCAAAATTGTTTATGGCGAGGAACAGTGTGCAGTTTTGATGGAAGAACAGCAGAAAATTGTTCAGTTTTGTGACGATGCGTTAGCGACTTCGATCAGAATAGAATTTCCAGGCCAGTTTGATGGCGTGGGGACAATTCCTGGAGAAGATACTGAAGTTGGTTCAATCTCACAAGTAATAAGTCGGTAAGATAGAGAATGTCTTCAATAACGCTTAAGACGTATTGACCAATTCCGTCACGGAATTATCGTCGTCGTTGAGTTTGAGCGGTCGCTTAGAATATCTCCAATCGACAAGAGCAGAATTATCCAGCACCAATGAAGATATAGATGCACTCGAAGCCAGTCAGAAACAATTGAAAGGATGTCTTAGTCCATCCGACATCAAAACTGTTGATCAAAAAATTTGGGTGCTCAAAAACCAAAGAACTGAACTGGACCACGAGCTGTTGATGCTTTGTCATGAAATCGAGGATAAATTAGGACAGAGGTTTAAATTCGAGTCCATGCAGCAGAAATTCATGGAATGGGCGGATTACTTGGAGAAAAAAGTGAAAGATCACGATTAAGATTGTGGTAACCAAATAGATGACCATGAAGAATTGTTGTGAAAATTGGAGACTGAATTCACCGGCGAGATGATTCTAAAACAACGCAAATATAATTGTCCCGTCGCAACGGGTGATGAACTTGTTTTATCTTGGGACCAATATGGTGATGTTACTGCAAGACAAATCATCCCCTCTAAAACTAAGGAAGTTCAAATGAAATGGGAACGACTCCAAGGATTGGCTGAATTCAGAGCCGCCAAACTGAACAATATATTAGATACTATGACGCAGTTGGAAAAGAGCATTTTCGAAATAAGAGCTTGGTTGACGCAAATTGAAGGTCAACTTGGAAGACCACTCATATCCGAAGCCTTTTTAAAAGAATCATTTAATCACAAAATGCAAGAACATGATAAATAGATTTTTTTCAATTTAGGCGGAAAGCGGGAATATCGGTCAAATACTTAATATATGCGAACTACTTTTAAATGATGAAGATACTTGGAAAGCCCGATTCAAATGAAATTTGAAAAGGACCAGTTACTTTAAAAATAATTCAACATCCCAATGTAATTGCTATATCTAATTTAGGAGCAAGCACCTCTGAAACTCAAATAAGGGTAAATGTAGAGGTTTCGGAACAAATATTAGCTTTGAGAGGAAAAAATGAACAGTTTAGTGAACGGATTGTGGGAAGAAACACAAATTGCAAATAGAAAAATACAAGAAACAACTATTCCAGGTGTGACGTATTAGCTAAATCGCAAAAACAATCGAATGTGTAGTTCAAACTACCAATAACAATTTTGAATAATCGAACATTGCAGTGGTTTTGTATATCTACAAAATCTACGATTCTACAAAATCGAGAAGCAGCTGAAAGTTGCAATTCGAGGGGTAATGGTACAGGACCTCCAAAATCAAGGATACCCAGTGACAAAAGTGACATGAATGATAGAGAAAAAAGGCTACACCGCACCCCTAGTAACTATCGAAATCTGGAAAGAATATAAGTCTATTTTCAACAAGTTGGAGTTTGTATGTGGACTGTCCGTTCAAGTAGAAAGCCTTCGAGTTGAAACTAAAGTAATCCAGTGTCACCGATGTCAGTTGTTTGGACACGCAAAGAAGAATTGCCATGCAACGGCCAAATGCATGAAATGTGGGTAAGACCACAGCACACACGAATGTACAAAACCGAGTACGTCTGCCCTAAAGTATGCCAACTGTGGAGGAGAACATATCTCCACAAACATCAATTCGATTTGAGAGGAAATTTCAGTAAGTAAATATCTTCAATTAATTCAAGATTAGTTAACTATACTGGCAGTACAAATTATATGGGTAATGAATTTTTTGAAACCTGAGCATTGCGTACACTTTCAGTCCTGCTACCGGTTTGTTAAATTACATTTACGAAATTTTATTGATGCTAGCTAGGCGTGTTTGTCAGATATATTCTGTAGAGGGTGGAGGCTCTGATATATTTATTTATTGATTTTTAATCAATATAATGTGAATATATATATATATATATATATATATATATATATATATATATATATATATATACCTAGTGAAGATGGTATATTGGCGCACATGAACAACCAAATTATTCGTCAAATCCTAATGGTAGTCAATTTACTAATGTAGAAAGTGCAATTTTGCATGGCCCAGAACCTTATGGAAAGGACTATCTTCTATATATATTCACGAAGGATATGCATTGGAGTTTTGAGATGGTCAAACAGTTTTTGGTACTCTCAGTCGAATTTTCATCATAACTGAAACAAGAACAATGGCTTATTCAAACGGAATCTCTCTGGAAGGTGGTTTTTCAGCAGAAGAAATCATCAATAAAGGCAATTGCCTAACTCAACCGATTTTATCATCCTCCCTGGATTCATTGATTTCTATCCAGATGAAGTTGATCTTAGTTCTCCTTTAACGAAGAGATAACTGTGAAAACTCCTCTTGTGTAATCACCAATGGATACAGTGACTGAGTCAGATATGCAAATTGCAATGGATTTGTGTGGTGGTATCGGAATAATACATCACAATTACCTTCCCACCTATCACGCAAATGAACGCTTTCATTCACGATCCAGTAGTTATGTGCCCTGCAAACACTGTTGCAGATGTTCTGAGGGCGAAGAAGGAAAAAGGATTCTGTGGTGTATCTATTACAGAAAATGGAAAGGTTGGGGAGAAATTAGTTACCATTGTCACATCAAGAGATATTGATTTTATGAACGACAAAAGCGGGAGTAGTATGTAGTTAGAAACTGTAATAACGAAATTTGAAGATTTTGTCAAAGCAATGTTGGGCGTAACATTACCTGAAGCTAATTCAATACTTGAGAATAGTAAAAAGAGCAAACTCCCAAAAGTTAATTCACAAGGAAACCTTGTTACTTTAATGGCAACAACTGATCTCAAAAAAGCGAAACGTTACCCAATAGCTTCAAAGGATGACAATAAACAGCTGATTGTTGGTGCAGCAATCGGAACAAGGGAAGAGGATAAGACCAGATTGGCTCTTTTGGCACAAGCCGGAGTCGATGTTGTCGTTCTTGATTTTTCTCAAGGAAATTCTATATATCAAATTGAAATAACCAAACACCTCAAATCTAAATATCCAAATTTACAAATCATCGGTGGAAATATCGTAACTACGAATCAAACAAAAAATTTTATAGATAGTGGAGTAGATGCTATGAGAGTAGGAATGGGCTGTGGTAGCATTTTTATAACTGGGGAAGTGATGGCAGTGGGCAGACAACAATCTACTGTTTATAAGGTGGCATCTTACGCTAGGAAGTTTGGAGTACCAATTATTGCTGATGATGGTATTGCTTCAATTGGACATATTAGCAAGGCACTTTCTTTAGACAGTCATGATGTGGTCATTGTTGGCTGGCACTTCAGAAGCTCCTGGAGAATACTTCTTCTCTGATGAAGTACGATTAAAAATATATAGAGACATTGGAAGTATAGAAGCTATGGTTAGAAATGACGCTTTCGTTCAGCTTTGAATAGATATTTCCACAGTGATGTAGATAAATTGAAAGTTGCCCAAGGAGGTATTGCAGACAAGGGTTCAATATTTCGATTTGTTCCATATTTACAATGTGGTTTACAATATACAATTTACAAATCAGACATAGCTGCCAAGATATAATGACAACATCACTGCAATCTCTGAGGGGAATGAAGTAAGATAGTGAACTGCGATTTCAACTTAGAACAGAATCATCTTAGTTGGAAGGAAGTTTATGAAAAGAATACTTTTTCTCTGATGGAGTACTGTTTAATAAATATAGAGTTATGGGAAGTATAGAAGCTATGGACAGAAAAGACGCTTCTGTAGTCTTTTCTGTAACGCTTTTGTTGTCTTCCGCAGCAGGACAGAACGGAAATGTGGAAATCTACAAACCGGGCGAAGAGTTAACGTATAATTACCATTCGACTGTGTTACTAAATGAAAAAGATGGAAATTTTAAGAATGTTGGATTTTTTACATCGGTGAAATTTGTGGTGCAGGTCATCTGGGCGCAGCAGGATCAAAGGATTCTTAAATTATAGGTGAGTTTTCCCCCCAAAAATGTACATTCATAATAATAAGGATTATAAAATTGCCTGTATTATATATTATTATATGCTACTACTGTACGATATAAGAATGGAAGTTTGATAAGAAATTTTACATATTTGTAAATCTAATAAAGTACAGGTGCTTGAAAAAATGGAAAAAATTTAAGGGGTGTATTCCTTGTTGAAAGTAATGGGTAGCTTTTTATGTAAACGTTGGGTCAGAAACCTAAGAAATGGGATAAAAGTAATGTTTTCATCGTGAAAACAAAAAAAGAACAATAACATATTCCGGAAATATTACTATAATAAAAACAAAGCTTTGCAAAAAAATTTTTTTTTCGAAATGAGGGAGGGGGATGGAATCAGAATGCCCCTCTCATTTTTTCCAACTAAATTTAAAGAGAAACTCACGCAAAGATATGGAAAAAATAGGAAAAATTAGCAATAACGAAAAATTTTGATACAATGATAGATTTTTCTTCATCTCTCAAATTTTTTTATATGCCCATGTGCTTCATTAGATTTAATTATTTCAATTGGAAACGATAAGTTTCATGAAAAATTGTAAGAAAGAAAGAGATAATCAGACTACCGCTTTCATTATTTCCAACTAAATTGAAAAAAAATTTACGTAACACTATCAACTCGTCTATTCGAATCTACAGATGTAATTTTAGAAGCACTCAGACAGTCATCCATATTATCAATATCAATATAATCAGAAAATGGTCTAGATAATACATCGAGATCGACATCGGTTATAGTATTTAATAAAATTTGACGAAGTGTTGAGCTTTCAGCATCATTATTATTCAATTTGTCTGAAGGTATTAAACTCCAAGGAGATTTCTGAGAGTTCATTATCTTAGAAGAACTGAATAAATCATCATGATCTTCTTTCTCAACCTCAGAAAATGGCCTAGATAAAAAATCGAGATCGAAATCGGTTATATTATTCAATATAATTTCACGAAGTGATGAGCTTTCAGAATCATTATTATTCAGTTTGCCTGAAGATATTAAACTCCAAGAAGATTTCTGAGAGTTTATTATTTTAGAAGAACTGAATAAATCATTATGATCTTCTTTCTCAGCCAACAATTTCGACTCACCTTCAGAAATAGAAGGTGAATCGATATTAGCCGGTTTGAGCAACACATTAGATAAAATTTTCACTTTTTTATAAGGATTCATGCCTAATAATGCGTTTCTAAGTAAACTTACTTGAGGTTCAGAGACATTATCCTGTATCGAACTTAGCACAGGTTCACCACTTGGCTCACCAACTAAACCCGACGCAGAACTTTGGCTTTCACAATATTCACTAAAAAATTTCGCGGCCATTTTAATAATTAGCTTGTAAATTAGCAAGACGTAATTAATAATCGCGACGTATACAACAACTAATGATAATCAGCATGTGTTGCATGTATATATGTATGGGAGGGGAGATAATGGTGGGAGTGCTCAAGGTCAACAACAGTGGGGGTGCTCAAGGTCATGAACTTACCTGAACCGAGTCAATGACTTATCTAATTCAAGGTCACGATGTTTTCGGTTAAATGAACGTTTTAAAGGTCGAATTTTTTTTCAAGGTCAATGACCTTCCGATTTCGTGATTTATCTATTCTAATACTGTTTATAAAACTTAGGTTACGTTATAGTTTCAAGGTCATATTTTTGAGAACTTCAAGGTCACGATGTTTTCGGTTTAATGAATTTTTCAAGGTCGAACTTTTTTCAAGGTCAATGAACTTCCGATTTCGTGATTTATCTATATCAATACTGTTTAGAAAACTTAGGTTACGTTATAGTTTCAAGGTCATATTTTTGAGAATTTGTGAATTTTTAACGCATTTTCTGGCCATCTAGAACCTAATTTTTCAAAATTTTCCCCTTCTGCGGGGACTTTTAATTTTTCGCGGTGGAAAACTAGAACCGCGAAAAATTAGAAGTCCCCGCGGACGTCTGTCTATATCAGTAGATATGTGAATACAAAAAAAAAATACATTTCTTATTGAAATATTTATTAGAGAAAAAAAAATATAATTCTTCATTATAGAACAATGCTTTTTTCATCGCTATAGTCCATATCGAGCTGTGCAGGGTTATCGATGACATGTTGAAATGTTTTTTGGAGAAACTTTACATTTTTCAATGAACAATAACATTTGTTGATCTCGTGAAACATACAGTCAGGTTCATCAGGTATTAAAGCTGGATGTTCTGGAAATTCAATAATTTTACTAGGTCTGATGTATTTCCCAATTATTTTTGCTTTTTCTCCTCCTTTCACATATATTTTTTCAATATCATTAGTGAGTGTAGTTAATATTGATTTCAGTTTCCATGGCTGTACGAATCCGGTTTCCCATTTAATACAATGATGATTGTGTATGAGCCACATCACTGGTTTTTTATATTCTTCAGGAAGATGTTTGAATTGAAACGGTTGTTTGAAGATGAAATGTGCAATTCGATCATTTTTCAGGATTGCAAGTTCCTTCGTGAAGAAATGTTTTTTATTTATAATAAATCCTTGAATATCTATTATAGCATATGACATTATTTCACCGACTTCGTTAGTGGATTATACGTAAATACTCTATCACTAATAATCAATATATGCGCAGTAGTATTAGCTAGTATTGCCGTGTTAGTTTCAAACTCAACTCTAAGAAGCACTGATTGTGTTTGAAACCCAGTCTTCTGTTTAGAACAATCCACAATGATGAGTGGAAATGCTTTTGCGAACTGAGATGGGGTTATATCAGTTTCGGATTTATAGTCATAATAGTATGCGGATCTAAATTGTGTAAACATTTCATACAATGTTGCAAACTGATTATTCGCAAATGATATATTCAAGTTTTCATATGGGTATCGTTCATTATTGAGAAATAGTCTTATATTACTGAAATCACACGTATCAAATTCACTACTATCAGCTTCTAATCGTTCTCTATCTGTCTGAAATCCCATAATAATATATCTCGGAGATTCCAATTTTGTCGATGTTTTCACATTCCAAGTATGTCTTGTTGTATTTGGCAATGATGGGAAACTATGTAGTTCCCAAGTTCTGTATGGAACTATGATGTCTTTTCCTTTTCAATGAATTTAGTTAAATTTACTTCTTCATGTAATCCGGGTATTATATGCGGTACTTTCCACATTATTTTATCTATTACAACTTTAGCCTTTTCGTCTGCGGAACATTTCTTTGTACCCGAAGCATCTGTGGTAACTACACATTTCAATGCAGATTTATCACTGTTGCTACGTATCAATATAAGTTCTTGGAAAATGTTGACCATTACTTTTTTATAATCTTCAGCGAAACCTAGTAACATTTTCAAAGGAATGCAAACACTAAATCTACCATTTTTGACTATAGTACTTTCCTTCCCCGGGAACCATCCAGCATTTTCATATTTCACTGCTTCACTCTTGTTGAATGATGCTAATCCTTTCATTGTGGATGTTAAACCTGGTTTCGTATTAACATCAACGACGAAACCATTCACCTCATACCTTATTTCACTAAACAAGAATGCAATTCCATTATTCACAAATTTTGTATTTATTCCTGAAGCTGTTCCATCTGATTTCAGCAACTGACCTTCGATATATAAGTAGCTTTCACTTGGTAATGTACACAAATCTTCTTGTAGCGGTATTCTTATTTCATCATTATTATTATATCGTGAAGTATATGATTCGTGAATATGATATTTATATGATACCACAGATTCATCAGTGGGTATTCCTTCGTGTATACTAAACATTTTAGTTTTTCACTTCAAAACCTATGGATTTTAAGAATTGCTTGTTCTCAGACGTTAATAGTTTAACGAGCTTCTTCCTACTGTTAATTTTTCGACACTTTTGTTCATTTTTATACTTGCGACGGGTATACGTATTCTTGAAATCTAAACTCATATTTCTTTTCGAAGATGTAGACCTACTGTAATGGTTTCTTGTTGGAAATTAACCAGTTTATCATTCTGATCCACTATTTTAATAACTATGCTTCTTATGGTATTAACACTGATAGGTAAATAAATAACATGTTCTGGGGACTCTACTATTTTGAATCCTGGTGGAGCTGTCGGTGAAAACTGATGTATTATATGCTGAGGTACACCATTTCTATAACTGTTTACCACAATATTACATTCAACAGATATTGAATTTACAGTAATTATATCGGCAATATTGTCTGATTTAGCTTTAGAGTCTTTAGCTAATATTTTTCTATTGAATCCAATTAATGGTGCTATACTATTTGAACTTGTTATATCTACTTCTTCTGTACACTTAATATGTGTATGAAGTGTATTACGATTTTCCGATAACTCGAAAAATATATGGTGATATTTTGAATCACTTTTGAGCTCATGGGTAATAAAATTGTTTAAATCCTGAAGTTGATAGCATCCAGTTGGAATTGTTATTTCTTTAGATCCTATTTTTATTGAATTACAATCATCATCAATGTTTGGGATTGAATTGTACACTCCGAAATCTGTTAGACCTAACACGTATCGGCCATCTTTAACTTCAATGGGTGGGCTGAATTCGGAAACTAATATTGATGATTTACCACTTAGCACAAAGAACATTTCTGCAGTAGAGATATACTTCAACTGGTATTTTATATGTGTGACCAATTATATAAGAATTTCAGAACTAAATGCCCGCAGTTATATGTATTAATTTTTTGATACCTCTGTCTGTTATACAATATTCTGTTCCTTCTATTATCGCTCTTGAAATAAGACTTTGCTTCTATTGGAGGACTCAAATTTCCAATACTATCGAAATAATAGATTACCTTACCATGTTTCACATAACCTGTCCAATGAGTTCCATTTCCACTACTTTCATCTAAATTAATTATTCCACTCTCATAATTCCGTATTTTTCGCGGTAATTGATTTCGCATAAAAACCCCTCTGAAATATGGAATCTTCAATTTCTTCACTATTTCTACAAGTTCTACATTACTCAACGCGTGTCTTGGTAGCTTTATTGGTAATTTTTTTGATACCATTGGTACGGACCTATATATAAACCTTTTCCCTTACGTTTCTTTCTTCGTACTAATCCTTTACCTTTAGTGGCTTCCATTTGCTTGTTATGTCTAATAGTCTCCTTCAATATTGTTTTATTTGTTCTCGCTTTATCAATCGCTGCTGCTATGGATGCTGCACCACCTCCTAAAGCTCCTATAGCTCCAAGAAGAGGTAATAATATCGGTAAAAAACCACCTCGTTTAGGCGTTACCGAAATTCTAGTTTTGCGTGATTTCTTTTTTGATACTCGTTTTGCCCCCATACCTATTTTTGTTTTCGCCTTCATGAGTACTAATACAAGAAGAGCTGCTGCTTTCTCTTTTCGACTTGCTTCTTTGGATTTCAAAATATCACTAGCTTTTTGTATCAAGATATTATCAGCTTGCCTCCTTTTCTCAAAATCTTTCGATTCACTATATGCAAGATCGTGTTCTTTACATGCCTTATCTAATTCATTTATTCCTATATCTCCTCGAGCTAGTCTTTTCTCTAGATTCGTACCGGGTCCACAAAATTGATACGTTGGTAAATGTAACTCAAATGGTAATTTATCTATCAAACTATTTATGAAGGAACCACCTTTCTTCATGGAGTTCATTGATTTTCTGATATCTATCATTTAATTTTTCATTATATATATGATATGTATGGTACGAGTATAACGTGAGAACTGAAAGATTTTCTATTTATTCTCTAATAATATATTTATATCTACAATTAAATACATATTTACAAATAACATTATATATATATATATATATATATATATATATATATATATATATATATATATATATATATATAATGGACATTTGTTAAATAATCATTTTATTGTTAAGTCACCATTTTATTGTTTGAATTTATACCTAATATACAATTCTAATTTCTAATGTTCAGAGTCCATGCTCTCAGCGCCACTATCACTATCAGTGTCATCTATCTCCCCAACCATCACCTTTCTCAATGGGTCATGCCAATTGTTGAATACTATATGAAATGCCTTGAACCTGCATCCGCGTTCCACCATTTCTACGAAGTACACCGCCTGCGTACCACAATGGCTACAAAGCATCTCATCTGGTGCTGGTCGAGGCTGGTGGAGATGTTTCACTGTGAACGCTCGATTGAAACTCCTCACACACAAAATACATAGCAATGGCCCCTCTTCCCCATTGCTGTATCGGCGAAAAATTTCCAAACATAAATTCTCTGGAAATGTAAAAAAAAAAAACATGAATTGATTGATGCATTGTGTTAAAAAAAATGAACAAAATATGAAATAATTAAAGCATTGACACTTACCCATTATTCAAAAACTATTTCGAAACTATTTCTCAGCAAAATGACAAGTCGTTCTTTACAACTCTGAATTAATTTCAGACTGACTCTCTATTAGCGCATTGCGCGATATATGGAAAAGTAGGGCCGGAAATTTTCAAGGCCGTACCTGACCAATCGAATTCAAGGTCAATCCCCACCATTAACCCCCCCACTGATTCAAGGCCGAAGGTCAAACCCCACCACTGACTCAAGGTCGACTCCTCCCATTACCCCCACCACGCCTACCTTCTCAAGGTCAAGGTCACTCGGCACGGTGCACCCCCATTCTTTACCTACTTATTTGTGATAAATTTTCATTTTTTAAAGTTTCTCTGTTATAACAAATTTACTTATATATCGACCCAATTATATAATAATATTTTTCACGGTATTCACAATGATTTTATAAACCATAAAGTTTATTTTAGTAGGTGAGTTTGGTCGATCGGAATCAGGGCTAGTTGTTGTCAGCCGGTCGATAAACGGTGCCTTCGGTTAATTTCCAATCGTTTCAGTTCAACATCAAATATATAAATGATCGAGTAGATCATAGAATAAAATAATGTATATTTCTTGAAATAAGAGCATATGACCTTTCAGAAAAACCATTTTTCAAATTAATTTTCGAATAATTTCATTATCCATATATATCCAGTTCAATTGGAACTGGTTCAAGAAAGCGTTCAAGAAGCTGATTTCATGATGGATCTTCTAACTATACAAGGTGCTGTTGACTACGAGAGGCTGAGAAAATCTACTGAAAGACTTGAGAAGAGGATGTGTCTGTTAGTCTAATCAAACGTGAGAACCTAGTGGACGATCTAAAAACGTCCGCCGAGCCCCTGAAAGGAACGTGCAATCCAGAGGTGTCCGCAAAAGTTTAAGCAGCTGGGGAGGAAGCCGTAACCGCCTACTCGACCACTTGTACCAACCTGAAGGATCTCTGCATTGAATATAATCACGCCGCTGAACTCTGGAAGCAATACAGAGAGTCCAGCGATATGGTGCGCGAATGGATTGAAAATGGAGAATAGAGAGAGAGAATAAATGCCACCAAGAGCTTAATAAACTCCGTGAAAACAAATACAAATGGTATATCTCTGAGCTCGATTAACGACGAACAAAAACTGATCGCCATCACGAATAACCTGTTGGCACTGAGCAAAGCGGAAAGTCAAATCGAACAAGTGCTTAACAATACTATAGAATTGAGCGAAAATGTACGCACGGAGACAACGGTTCTCGAAGTTTTGGAACTGTGGCAACAACTATTCCACTAAACTTTCCTACAGTATCATAAACTGAGTACGAGACTATTGAAAAACGAAGATGCAGTTGCCGTTCTTATACTATGGGACGCATACCTGGTTAACGTTCGGCAGTTCCTCCAAGGTTCCATTCCTGGTGACTATTTCAGCCAATCTGACCATCAACACCTCTGTCAAGTGCATAAAAATCTATTAACAACCCAGCAGGACCTTCAGTTGTCAGATCGCAGTAGTTCAGTTGAGAAAAACGTATTAGATCAGTTCAACAAGTTGACGACTTTCCACAACGAAACTCTGTGTATCATCATCGATAGGTGTACGGAAGTTCAAAATCGTATTAACGATTGGGAGAGATACAGAAGCGACCAAAATTAATTGCTGTCTTGGTTGAAAGATTTAGAGCGCGAAAAGGAAAAGATGCAGCTAAGATATCTGCACGTCAGAGGAATCTCTAGAGTTATGTCACAAATAGACAACCTTTTGAGCAAAATTGTTTATGGCGAGGAAGAGTGTGCAGTTTTGATGGAAGAACAGCAGAAAATTGTTCAGTTTTGTGACGATGCGTTAGCGACTTCGATCAGAATAGAATTTCCAGGCCAGTTTGATGGCGTGGGGACAATTCCTGGAGAAGATACTGAAGTTGGTTCAATCTCACAAGTAATAAGTCGGTAAGATAGAGAATGTCTTCAATAACGCTCAAGACGTATTGACCAATTCCGTCACGGAATTATCGTCGGCGTTGAGTTTGAGCGGTCGCTTAGAATATCTCCAATCGACAAGAGCAGAATTATCCAGCACCAATGAAGATATAGATGCACTCGAAGCCAGTCAGAAACAACTGAAAGGATGTCTTAGTCCATCCGACATCAAAACTGTTGATCAAAAAATTTGGGTGCTCAAAAACCAAAGAACTGAACTGGACCACGAGCTGTTGATGCTTTGTCATGAAATCGAGGATAAATTAGGACAGAGGTTTAAATTCGAGTCCATGCAGCAGAAATTCATGGAATGGGCGGATTACTTGGAGAAAAAAGTGAAAGATCACGATTAAGATTGTGGTAACCAAATAGATGACCATGAAGAATTGTTGTGAAAATTGGAGACTGAATTCACCGGCGAGATGATTCTAAAACAACGCAAATATAATTGTCCCGTCGCAACGGGTGATGAACTTGTTTTATCTTGGGACCAATATGGTGATGTTACTGCAAGACAAATCATCCCCTCTAAAACTAAGGAAGTTCAAATGAAATGGGAACGACTCCAAGGATTGGCTGAATTCAGAGCCGCCAAACTGAACAATATATTAGATACTATGACGCAGTTGGAAAAGAGCATTTTCGAAATAAGAGCTTGGTTGACGCAAATTGAAGGTCAACTTGGAAGACCACTCATATCCGAAGCCTTTTTAAAAGAAGCATTTAATCACAAAATGCAAGAACATGATAAATAGATTTTTTTAATTTAGGCGGAAAGCGGGAATATCGGGCAAATACTTAATATATGCGAACTACTTTTAAATGATGAAGATACTTGGAAAGCCCGATTCAAAATGGAAAACCTATTACTTGGAGTACAATACGTCAAAAAAAGATGGAAGAAAGTTTGTGGGCAGTTGTCTGAGAGGAAAAGAAAGATAGCCTCTATATGGGAGTTA
Source organism: Henosepilachna vigintioctopunctata (assembly GCA_030704895.1). Classification (NCBI taxonomy): domain Eukaryota; kingdom Metazoa; phylum Arthropoda; class Insecta; order Coleoptera; family Coccinellidae; genus Henosepilachna; species Henosepilachna vigintioctopunctata. The sequence goes on from JARQZJ010000043.1 coordinate 166,325, forward strand.
CTGCAAGAATTAATTGAAATTAGTACTGAACAAGAAGAATGATTGCTTTGTGAAGAGAAACACCTGAAAGCGTTGGTAGTTCCTCTACATGACCTGAGTAAACAGAAATTTCAAGAGGTCATATTCAAAATAGAAATTTTGATTGAAGATGTAGAATCACATGCCCCAATTTTCAATTTTCCAATCAACATTCTGGAGAAAACCTACTCAAAACTAGTCACTTCTGAAGATCTCTTGCCTGAAAATGTTCACGAACTGACCTCAAGAACTAGAATTATAATAACCAAATGGAAAAATCTTTTTCCTAAGGCCAACTTCATATGAGAAACACTCAAAAATTAATTTGCTTTGTTCAAGGATTTCAAGATAGCTCAAGGGGACTCGATATTAGCATTAGCTGGGATTGATTCGAAATTAACCGAACTCCAACATCTTACAGATTCAAAAAAATCTCCTTCAGAGCGCTTAATACTTCTGAATAATCTAGAATCAGAATTGAATTCTAATTCTCCATTTCCTTCACCGCCAACACCCAGGTCTCATTATCACAGTGAAAGCTCTCTTCCCTCTCCAAGTTCAAGGTCTTCGACTTATTTTAGTCCGTTTCCTCCACGACCTTGTCCAGTAGTTCTAACCAGGCATTACGATAAGAATTTTATTTTATAAGACTGAAAATATAAATTTTTTTATCTATCAATTTAAAAAAAAACCAATTCAAGTACGATTTGAAGAATCTGTGATTCGAGAAAAGAGTTCAAGTAATCTTTTTCATAAATAATACACAAATTAAATCACAGATCTAGAAAGTACTTGCAAAGTTTCAACAATAAATATGTGCCTTGTTCCTCATTAGTCAATAGTTTCATTATGTATTGTAGAAATATTTTTAGTTAGTATGTTGATTTATGTATGTTAATATGTTATTTTAATTCCAACCTGTAGTGTAACAATGGAATGTACAAATTGTAAATATGCTTCTCAGATTTTAAAAATTGCAAACATTGCACATAACAGATATCAAGGATATTAAATGCAGCGGTAACTGAATGTGGGCAGCAAAACTGCCAGGAGAAGGAGCTGCCTTAGTTGACACTTGTAACGCTATATGTGATATAATGTGTGAATTGGGTAAGATCATGTTTTGAATATCATCTTTGATTGAATTATAAAAGGAGTATTTTCATTGTGCAAGATCAATTTAAATAAAAAAAAAAACGAACTAAATAACAAATCAATGATTATTGATTTCTGTCACAAAATATGAAAAGCTTGAAAAGCATTAGGGAATTTCACGCCACGTCTATAACTTATGGGGCATTTCACGTGAAGCGGAGAGGGAAAAAAGTGAGGTTCTGAAAATCGACCATATTCGGCTCATTTATACTTCTAATACGTATGAATGTGAACACAAAATATTTTTTATGTATAATGAATATTTCACAAGTTATGGGTTTCTAAAGAATTGATGTAATTGTAAAATCGATTTTTTGAAAGTAGTTTTTCCAATTTAACAAATTTACAACAAAACATTTAACATAGCGATTCATATTGGAAAAATACTGTTCTTTTTAACAATAAAATGAAATTTGAAAAGGACCAGTTTCTTTAAAAATAATTCAACATCCCAATGTAATTGCTATATCTAATTTAGGAGCAAGCAACTCTGAAACTCAAATAAGGGTAAATGTAGAGGTTTCGGAACAAATATTAGCTTTGAGAGGAAAAAATGAACAGTTTAGTGAACGGATTGTGGGAAGAAACACAAATTGCAAATAGAAAAATACAAGAAACAACTATTCCAGGTGTGACGTATTAGCTAAATCGCAAAAACAATCGAATGTGTAGTTCAAACTACCGATAACAATTTTGAATAATCGAACATTGCAGTGGTTTTGTATATCTACAAAATCTACGATTCTACAAAATCGAGAAGCAGCTGAAAGTTGCAATTCGAGGGGTAATGGTACAGGACCTCCAAAATCAAGGATACCCAGTGACAAAAGTGACATGAATGATAGAGAAAAAAGGCTACCCCGCACTATCTAAATATGGAAAGAATATAAGTCTAAGTTTGTATGTGGACTGTCCGTTCAAATATATATATATATATATATATATATATATATATATATATATATATATATATATATATATATATATATATATATATATATATATATATATGCGCCAGAGAAACTTACTTATTTGAATAAAACTTGGTTCTCGGAATGAGCCGCGTTCTAGATTTATATAATCTCGACGTTTCGGCTTCCATTGTGAAGCCATCTAAACCCAGAAATGGACTTCAACGGGCCATCAGAACTCCGGAAAATATCGAAAGAGTGAGGCAGTCTGTTGTGCGTTCTCCCCGGCGTTCGGCTCGCAAACACGCAGCTGCAATGGGAATTTCTGACACCACTGTTAGACGAATTCTCCATGAAGACCTTCAATTTCATCCCTATAAACTGGCTGTTGTGCAAGAATTAACTGAACGCGATTTTGTTTCCCGTCAAAATGCATGTGAAATGCTGGTTGAAAACCTGCCTGAAGGCGCGGTCGTTTTTTTCAGTGACGAGGCTCACTTCCACATTTCCGGCTGCGTCAACAAGCAAAACATGCGTTATTGGTGAGGTGTATATCCACGTGAGCTTCACCAGAAGCCACTTAATTGTGAGCGAGTTACTGTCTGGTGAGCGATGTCGGTAATGGGAATAATTGGTCCTTTTTTGAAGAAAACGAACGCGCAGTTACCGTGAATGGAGCTCGTTACAGGAACATGATCGAGGAATTTTTTCTTCCAAGACTGATGATACCAACTACATAGTAAAAGGAAAGGATATGAAAACCTGTATTAATAACTCAATTACAGTACTTCATGAGGTTTCCACCTGGTGCGCGAATAAACAACTTACCCTGAATACAAATAAAATTGAATGCTTTTTGAAAATGAATTCTTTTTAATAGCGATAGATCGCGATTATATGTACCGGATGGTTTTGAGTACGACAACACACATCTCAAACTTACGAAAGAATCAGTTAAATTCTTAGGAGTACATATAGACAAACATCTCAAATGGGGCAATCACATCAACACATTGAAAAAGAAGTTACACACAGTCATATATATTCACATAATGCAACGAGAACAGGTGGACACTGATTTACTCAGGGTGGTGTACTTTTCCAACTTTCAGGCCCTACTTACATATGGAATAGTGTGCTGGGGTGCTTCCTCTGCGGTTCGTGAGATCTTCATAGCACGAGGGTGCAATGAGAGTAATATATAAACGAGAGTTTCTTACAACATGTAGAGGTTTTTCAGGAAGAACAATGTAATGACAGTATATGGCTTGTATATATACAGAATATTGCTATTTCTTCACAAACATCCTTCTTATTTTAACAATAATCTCAGCTCGAATAACACGAGGAAAATGCAGCCTTTCGTCTTCCCGGCACACAGTTTCTCGCGAACCAAAAAAGGGCCCACATTATATGGCAATCAAGATCTTTAATCCAATTCCTAGTAACTTGAGAAATAAAAACCTATAACCAATTCAAGAGAGGCATTCATAGAATCATAGTGGCCTGTGAACCATATAGTATTGAAGAGTTTCTGGATGCCTGTTAAGTCTAAACATGGTGGAAAAGACCAGAGGTTTATGCAGAGGTTTTGTTGCACTCAATCTGTGATATTTTGTGTTGTAATAATCTTTAGAAACGAAATATATATATATATATATATATATATATATATATATATATATATATATATATATATATATATATATATACATCTGATTGAATTCTCGCTTACATTTACCATAAGTTAAAGTTAAGTTGGTTGATACACTCGTGTGCCGTAGCGCTCTGAATTTAATGCAAATTCAGTGCAGATTAAAGTGAAGTTAATAGACAAAGTTATATCACTTGCAAGATTGGCTCGTGCTCTTCCTTAGGATGCAGGAATATATGTTTTTGGTTGGTAAGTACGCAGTATCAAATAAATATTTAAATTTATAGTTCGTAAGAATGTGATTCTCTGTAATTATTGATCTGAACAAAAAACTCTACATCTATTCATGGTGATATCGGAATCAGCATAAGGTTAAATGCCTAAACCAATCATGCACTATCAGAATTATACAAAGTAATGAAATTTTTGTTGACTGTAATTTCCAATACTTAGAAACAATGGATGGAAAAAGGAGGCTGCTCAGAAAGCGTCAATAAGAATCATTTTGCGATAAAATGCTCATGTATGTGCTCGAAATGGTTCCACAAAAAATGTTCATTACTCAAGGAAAAGGAGTTTGCCGCTTATATAAATAACACTAATAATAACAAATGGTGGTACAAAGATTGCTGGAAGTCGCAAGTTGAAGTTTCTGTATAAGAAGTTAAAATGACGCCAAAGTCTACTAAAACCGTAACTAGCGAACACTCTGATCCAGCAATTCCGCGGCAATTGCAACTTATGAATAATATACTGACAACTTTCGAATAATCTGTAGGACTAAACGGCGACATGCTAGACGAAATGAAGAAATCAATATCTAAAATAATTCAGGAAAATAAACAACTGAAAAAAGATAGAGAGGTTTTAATAACAAGAGTTGCAAGCCTGAAAGAGGAGGTGATATCCGTTAGGCAGAGGGTCAGTTAAAAAGAATACTATGAACGAGCAAACAACACCATCATTATAGGTCTGCCAACAGCAGATAATAGTAAAGTTAGAAATAACGTCCTGTGTGTTTTAAAAAAACTGGAGATTTAAGCAGAAGAGCGTGATTTTGAATGTAAAATGATACAGGGAAGAAATAGAAATAATGTTGTACTAATTAAATTCAAAAAGGAAGGAATTAGAAAAGAACTGTTCAGAAAGAAGAAGGAAATAGGAACATTGGATCTGGTTGATTGTGGAATTGGAAACAGGAAGGGTAGCATTTATTTCGATGAAGATCTTCTAACCGATATCAGAAAACTTTTCCAAAAAGCCAGGGAATTACGAAAGCATGGCTTCAGGTATATATGGTTTAAGGATGAGCAAATTTTGGTGAGAAAATCTAACTTCAGCAATGTTATTAAGATAAAATGTGAAAATCAAATAATTGAAATGATGGCACCTGCCAAGCAACAAGAATAAAAATATGCATCAAATTAGTTTGAGTTCAATTCAAGTAAAATTTGTCGTAATGGCTAACTGTATCTATAGGTCATGTTAATATTCGATCACTAATTTCAAATTTTTCTGAATTCAAAAACCATTTTGATACAATCAATTATGATTTGATAAGAATATCAGAGATCTGCTTAAATAAAAACATAGAATCAAATACCATTGTGTTGCAGGGGTATAACTTTATTAGGCAGAATCGTGACGGATGTGGTGGGGGAGTCGGCCTTTACATGAAAAACTGTTATGAATATGAACAAATATGTAATGAACTCACAAGGAATGATACTTTCGAGCAAGTTTGGGTTCAAATAACATTGCTCGAATTTATAATGCACTGTCAGTCTACATCAGGTCACTCACTCGAACGATAAGGTTCAAAAAGAATTATTTTAATATTATTTTGCCTTGCAATGTGGGAATTAGAATCGTTTGTTTGGTTGCTCGCTTTAGTGTTTGGAAAATCAAACTCAGTTCAGCATTTATAATTACTAGTAAAGAAATGTCACAATAAAGGTTAAGTGGACCAGGATGGGCTACTTTAGCAGTGGTACAAACCTGTACTGGCCTTTTTTCACAATGTCGAATATTTGTAAATACTATAACATGTTATTAACCAGGATAGAAAATGTACATTGTGGAAAAAAAAGTCATTATTATATGGTTGTGTACTATGATTAGGCTGATGAACGGATCGTTCTGTATTAGGGTCGTGCGTGTGTACATTTGAAACCGGATGAAAATTGTTATCTACTATATTCTCATCAAAAATTGAACTTATCCGACTGTTGTTCCTCCTGGGTCAGGTAGTCTTGAGTTCGGGTTTAGGTCTGTTTCCATTTTATCACTTCTTAAATCAGACATATTTATTTATGTGATGAACAATCGAGGACATAGGTATTTTACACTATCACTGAGCTCGACCTTCGCGCTTGGTAAGAGTATAATATTTAAAAATTAAATTGGCGTGCCGTTAAATTGACTTTCTAATGTTAAAGTGAGATAACATGTTTTGGAAATATTTTTATGAGTATAGATTTTTTCTCAAATAATCCTACTCTGTTAATGATTCTCATAAATATAATGATAATGATGCTTATAATGATGATTATCACTAAATAATAGTAGCAATAGGCGCCAAAAAGTCCAAGGGTAGACATTTTCGATCATTTGGGTCTATTGGAGAATTCCTAAAAACATACATCCAAGGACCGGACGTCGATGGAAAAACCTGTAATCTTGAGAATGGGGCGTAATAGAGCTTAATCCATTGGACAGTTCAAATAGATGAAACTTCTCGATTTAATAATAAAGTATGAACTAATAATATAATAATATATATATATATTTATTAGGTTTGAAATCTAAATTAATAATAATACATATTTATCCATACATTGTAACTAAAGTGTACTGTAAAACTTTACTTTGTACTTGTGTAAAGTGTACTTGTTAAAACAAGTAATATAAATTCAGAGAACTGTATGAACCCTTCTGTAAATATTTTATTGAATTTTCAGTGGAATCGATTTCGACGTGAACACGATGAGGATTTACTGAAGTGACAGCAAATAACGAGCCATTATGAGCGATTTTGTGAACGTCTCCCACCACCGTAAGGTCATAGAATCAGGCTTGAGTTCACCGAATGGTATTGCGGTAGATTGGCTCAGTATGAACATCTATTGGACAGACTCAGAGTCTCACAGAATCGAAGTATCCCGTTTGACAGGGTCAAGTAGAAGAACACTGTTATGTGGGGAACAGTACGAACCTCACAGTATCGTTCTCGATCCTTAAGCTGGGTGAGTTTATTTGTTTTTGAAACAACTACATATTGTTATTGTTATTGCACAATATTTATATATATATATATATATATATATATATATATATATATATATATATTTCTTGAAATTGATTTATTTTATTTCATTTTACATATATATATATATATATATATATATATATATATATATATATATATATATATATATATATGTAACGCCATCTAGTGGACTATGAACTAATGTTATGGCACTTTAGCGCAGGGGTTCTCCACCTTTTAGTAATAATAATAATAATAATTTTATTGCACAAACAAAACATAACTATCAGTATTTGTACAAAAGGTTTGAAGTTCAGTCTTAACTGTTCTACCACATCCACCAAATTAAAGAGACTATAGATGATAATAATACTCACAAAATAAAAAGCACGTAGGCCAGGCAGAGCCACATCACTCTCATAAAGACTGCAACTGCAGCATACACTTCTTAAATTTATCCCGGAAACATGCAACAGAATTACATAAAATTACCTAATTAAAGAGACTTTAGATGATAATAATACTCACAAAATACAAAGCACGTAGGGCAGGCAGAGCCACATCACTCTCATAAAGACTGCAACTGCAGCATACACTTCTTAAATTTATCCCGGAAACATGCAACAGAATTACATGCCCGAAAAACATCATGATGCTTATTAAAAATATCTGAGGCCATGTATGCAAAACTCTTCTCAAACTTGGCAGTCCTGTGGGTAGGTACAGAGAGAAGCTCTTTAGAGCGGATATTTATTTTATGACAAGAGTTCCTCCTTTCCAGTAGATCAACGAGGTAAGATGGTTCATTATTTCTAATTACTTTAAAAATCAAGACAGCATATTGGCACAAAAACATTTTGTCACATTTGAGTATCCCTCTAGATAAGAAGTGCGGAGTTATATGTTCAGTATATCCTATATCAAAGGAATATCTGAGGCAGGAGTTCTGAAGCTTTTGCACCCTACTCTGCATAGCCTTTGTGCTCAAGGTGAAATATAGTGGGCTACAATAATTGAACAAATTCATAATCAGACTACATGTTATTTTCCACTTTATAGGACTACTAATGAAATTCTTAAAGCTGTAAAGGTATTTAAGTGAAGCATATCCCTTGCTAAGTGTCTTTATAATGTGTTCACGAAAGCTGAGTCACGAATCGAAAACAACACCCAAATTTTTGACAGTATCACTGAATTCAATCACTGATCTATCAAGCACCACATCACTGGTTCTATAAGCCATTGCCTTTCTTCTGGAGGTTTCAGTACCGACCAGGATACAAACTGTCTTCCCCGGGTTCAACATAAGACCATTTCGTGCAGACCAACTACTCAGAGATGAGAGATATTGGTTTAACTGGTTAATTGCGATGTTTATATCACCTGGAGTGCAGGAAATTTAGAGCTGGGTATCGTCAGCATATTGATGGATTTTGCAATGCTCAATGCACCTACTTATGTCAGCCGTGAATATGGAAAACAATATTGGCCCCAGCAAGCTGCCTTGAGGGAGTCCCTGGTGTAAAGTTCTTGAAAGAGACACCACACCATCGATATCGACAAATTGTTGCGTGTCGCTAAGGTAACTAGTCAACCATCCAATAATTGTTGGATGGAACGAATAGTATCTCAATTTGGCCCTCATCAGTGAATGATTTATAATGTCGAACGCTTTGCTGTAGTCCAGTAATCCTAGGAGTGTTATCAGAGAGTTGTCCGTAGCAGACAAAATGTCATCACATATTTTCAGTAAAGCCGTATTATTACCATGTTGCCTTTTGAATACTGACTGTATAGGTGGTGAAATCTTGTAAACATGGTCTTGCCAACACTTTGGAGATCATGGTTAGGATGCTAATCGGCCTATAATCAGACAGACTACCAGGCTTAGCCGTTTTAGGTATCGGTCTAATTCTGGCAATCTTCCATAATTTTGGGACAGTTCCAAAGCACAAGGAATGATTAAATATAAAGGTTATCTGCTTTATGCAGTGTGGTGAGACATACCGCCACATTTTCAGATCTGTGTCATCAACCCCCTTGGCATTGGTCACTATAGACTTGAAAGCCTCTTAAGACTTGCTTTTCCGTAACTATAACTAGCCCTGCCGACTCAGGAATTCCATCATTCCCAGAAAATCCATAGAAGTCCAGCCGTTCTCCATCAATTCTAGGCACTGGTATCGAATCTACGAGGTGATCGTTTAAATTTCCCGGATCGATGTTTACATAACTTTTTGGAGTGGAGTCTGGTTTAACTTTGAGCTTTTTGAGAGATGCTCAGAGCTCTTTAGGGTTATCTCTGCCACTAAGGTGTTGATTGAAATAAGCTATCTTCTCATTTTTGATGGCCACCACTAAATATTTCCTTATTTGCTTGTAGTAGCTTTCATCTTTGTTTTGGAAGAAACCTTATAGGCCTGCCTTTTGTATTTTATTAACCTCATGATATTTGCAGTCATGTAAGGCTGTCTCGGCCGAGAAACTGTGATAGTCCTGAGTGGAACATGTAAGTTGAATAACGTACATACCGCACCAGTAAGGAATTTGGCCCCATCTTCTATACCATCCATGTGACATATCCTATCCCAATCAATTAGGGCTGCATCTCTAGAGAAGCTTTCAATATCAAAATGGGTATAGTCTCTATAAGTTATAATTTTCGGTGGACTTTTATGTACAGCTACATCTAGAGTACAACTAACTAAAAAATGGTCGGTCAGTCCTAAAAGGTCGACCAATTCGTAGTTAATACATTTAATGTTCCTAGTACAGCAGATTAGATCAAGAAGTGACTGCGATGACGCCGAGATCCTGGTGGCTTCACATATCAGCTGAGTAACACCATAAACCTCCAAGATTTCTCCCAGTTGTAACTTCAACTGTGATTCCTGCAGCATAATTATATTGAAGTTCCCCATAATAAGTATTTTATCTGTTTGAGGTCCTATATAGTTAATCTCTATAGTTAACCTCTTCTATCAGTGCGAGTGGGGCTGTGGCACCTGGAGGCCTATACACAACCCCAATTGAGTAGCTCACCTTGTTAATATTAGTGGTAACCCATAGCTGTTCGAGTTTCTCTTCCTCATGGTTTTCAACGAGTAGTTCAGTGTTAACCAATTTAGCCTTCAGACTATTGTGAACATAAAGGCAGACACCACCACCACGAGAGCCTCTATCTCTTCTAAAGAGAACATAGTTGGGGATTTGTACAAGATTATCTGGTATGTCTCCATGCAGCCAAGTCTCTGTTATGTCTATTAGGTGAAACATCTGGGTATCAGTATAGCTAATAAATTCATTTGCTTGGTACTAGTGACCTAATATTGATTAGACCAATTTTTGAGTTATCTGTAGGTTTAATTAAGGATATTGTGTGTCTTGGCCTAAAAAAGAACCTACTTTAGTTTTGTAAAAATCCTTGTGCTTATTCATATCAAACCTTTTCATTCCAACATTAGCAGGCCAAAATGCCGGTTCATACATTTCGTCTTTCTTTTCGATAGGGCATCTTACAAGAAAGCATTTGCTTGTTGATGATTTGGTTTCAAGTTCATCAACTTCAATGTTCAATTCCTCAAACCCAGGTTTTCCATTAATATAGCTTATTATATCTTTAGGTACAGCTATATTGCTCACTCGATATATATACAACCAGACTCTTCTTTGTAGTCCACTGAAGCGATTGCTATCATCGATATTTCCAGTTCCCAGTCTAGGAGGACGTCTCTTCTTATTACTTTTAACCACTTGCACCCAGCTTTCTACTGCGAGTTGAGGAGGGTTGCTGTTTATCACAGACACGTCATTAGCCTGAACCTGCTCATTATTAACAAGGTCGGCGATTACCATTTGCTGCTTGCGAGTATGTTCGCTATCAACAGTGTTTGGTAAATTATCTTCAGCTATATATTTCTTCTCATTTATATTAGGCTTGTGAGATTTAGTAGTAGTACGATTCGGAAATCTATTATTCCTAGCTCCATTCGACATTGTCGTTTTTCTAGTTTCAATTGGTACATCAGGCCTACCTTCCGCATAGGTGTAGGTATTGATTCATTAAAAGTTGTTTTTATTGTGTCTGTTTTCAATTCAGAGGTACTTTGTTTATTTTGGAATTGATCACATTTGTTGGAGTTGTCAGCTGGGTTTTTTGTTGGTGTTTTTTCTCTACATCACTAATTCTTTGAACGAGGAGATTATTATTTTCAATTAGGATTCTATTTTTATCTTGGACTTCCGAAATTATTTCTCTTAGCAAATCTTTTTCACAACTAACCTTATCAAGTTTGTGTTTGAGCTCATCCAGGCTTTGATGAAGCTCGCAAACCGTTTTGTCAGCCACAAATAAGTCATCAATGGTGCCGTTGATAGTCCCGCAACATATCACTCTTGAGTCTTCAAGTACAGTGATTCCAGATACATCCCTTTCTGCACAGGATGAGTGGTAGATGCCTCCACACTTGATGCTTAACAAATTAGTAGTAACTTGAGTTTTACAACATTTAAATTTGAATTTTCTGGAAGAGCAATCCGAAGCTCCGTCCGTATCGCCCGCCATCTTGAATTCAAAAATTAGTAACCACTTACCACTTGAAATTTTCAGAGATTTTGACGTACCAACTTATATTTATATATATTTCTATTTTTTTCATTTATTTATATATAATATATATAATTATATATAATTTACATTACGTATCATGTTTAGGAAAATAAAAATGCATTCTACAAATGTATGTATGTACATAGAATTTACTTGGATACAAAGTAAAATGTATGATTCATTGAAAACAATCTTAAATTAGTTCATTGAACATAGTCATTTAAATTAAAACGGATCCTAATGAGCTCCCTGTTGTTGTTTGTTCTTGACCAAATTTTCTATATCTGGGCCGTTTGAACTCAACTTGATTCTTAAGTCCTCTTTAACACTAATGCGGTTTCTGTATTCATTTTTTATGTACAGCAGTTCTGAAAAGCCCGTTTCACATAAGTATGAGGTTACAAATGGAAGTAAAAAGATTATTGCTTGCTTGAACACTGATGGATATTCAGTTTTTGTCCCATCCAAAAGTCTATTGAAGATTTTTCTTCAAACGCATCTTTCATTGAGCTGTCACTTATAAGGTCGATGAAACACTAGGCTGACTAGAAAAATCTTGATTAAAATATTTATCAAAACTGGTTTGAAGGGCTTCCATATGACTAGTGCAGGGTAGGCTAACCTTTATGCATCAATGTGCCATTTTTTCTGAAAAATGTTTAATGGGGTCATTGCCGTGCCATCAAATAATTTTGACTTTCAGATTTAGGGGTCAATGCCGTGCCATCAAATAATTTTGACTTTCAGATTATTTGGAAAATAATAATAATGAATACTATCTTAACTCTTTATGAAATAAATTAAACAAAAGTGTTACATTTTGGAATGTTTAATACCTACTTAACAAATTTTTTACACATGTTTTATGATCGCCTAAAATATTGGGTCGCGTGCCATCAATGACACGCGTGCCATTGGTTCGTCTTTCCTGGACTAGTGATATGATAAGTCACCTCTGACTTCAGAGAAATATTATTTTCTTCCAAAAATGATGCAAGAGCTGGGAATGCAGAGAAATCCTTGTCCTGTGCTTGAGAGCGAAACAGAACCAACTTTTTCTTGAAGGATGATATTTTATCGTTGGTAGTGAACACTGTTGTACTCGGCGCTTGAAGTCCCATGTTCAAGATATTAAGCCTATCAAAAATATCAGCAAAATACTCCAATCGTGACAGCCATTCTTCATCATTGAACAAGTGTTTCATGTCATGCTTTTGTTCACTTAAAAACCTAAAGACTCCTGACCTCAGTTCAAATAGACGAGTTAGGAACGTGCCTCGTGACAACCATCTACCCTCGCTATGTAGGAGGAGAGTTTGATATTTTGCACTCATATTTTCACACATCAAAGCCCTGGCATTAATGAAATTAATGACCTTCACGCTATCCGTTAAGATAGACTTAAGGTTGGCAGGCATACCCTTGGAAGCCAAAGCTTCTCGGTGAATAACGCAGTGAGTACTTCAGCATTCTGGAGCAACTTTTTTTATTTTTGCTCCTAAATGCCCCGACAGAGCTTTTGCTCCGTCCGTGTTCAAACCAACACATTCAGACCATGATATTCCCGCTTTCATAATGAACTCATTTATGACATTAAATATGTCCCCAGCTTTAGTTTTTAAAAATACTTCGATTTTTTTAAAAGTATTTTTCAATGTGTAATTTTTATGTTTGAGGGTAGGTGGAAAATCAGGTAACTGAACCTATTACTATTATGATTACTATGTATGTACTCGTATTCATCACAATAATAATAATTATTATTTTGGTATGTGAAAAATAATTGTTTTTTCTAGTTATATGTACTGGTCTGAATGGGGTTCTTCAAATCTCATCAAGAAAGCAACAATGGACGGTTCGAATCAAAGGAAATTACTTTCTACAACTGGTCACGCTACCAGTCTGTCTTTAGATTACCATTCCAGAAGGCTTTGGGTGGAGATAAGAATACAAACGCCCGCTATATTATCTTCAGATTTGGATGGAAACGACAAAAAGCACCTGATACATGGAAGCATTTATAAACCGTCTGCTTTAACTTTAAACCTAACGATCGGAACCAAACGAATAACCTGACGGCATTTCCACCTTTTTCGTTAAACTATGAATGTTACATCTAGTGCGGGATTATGGTATAAAAATGTTGAAACCTGGAAAACTGACACAAGTTGCTCAAAAAAAAAAAATTCAACTTGTCGGAAAAACATGTCTTCTATGTATCATGGCAGTTGACCTCTAGATCGAAACATGTGGGACGCAGAATTATCAGCTCTCTTAAGAATGGAAACATCTAGTGTAATGAACTTTGCCTCAAGCTCTGGTGGTGTAGCTCTTCATCAACTTCTTACAACTCCTGATCAATCCAGAAGGTCCTCTCAGCAGCTTCAAGTAAAAGTTTAAAGAAGTCTACAGCTTATTAGCTATGTTGGGAGCCCAGGAACATACAGAAATCGGGGAAACATTATTAGTTCCAAGCATCAGTCCTGAAAGTTGTTTAGCAATGAGACAATCATGATGTCTTCCACTTTCAGTACAGTTGGTACAATCGGATAGAGATGCCGAAATGAGGAAAAAAGCATCAAAAGCTTTGCAAAACTCAGTCAAGTCACAACCAGATGAGAAAGCAAGGAAGAGAGAAATGAAAATATTGAGTCTGTTAGAGGTAATAACTGACTACACTGAATCATTAAAAAATGGTACCGAATTTACTTGTGATAACCTACCACCAGATGGAAACAAACATCCTGTACAAATAATTCCACAAATAATGAAATCATCATTTGATGAAGGTTATCGTCAAGCCATCTGCCAATTGGGGGACATACATTCTATAGTGGAATTATTAGAGATTGAACATTTTGTCCGTGGAAATATAACAGAAGAAACTTTGTGCAATCAATTGAAAAAATATGCAGGTATGATTCTAACGAACCTTACTTTTGGAGATAGTGGAAACAAGGCTTTATTGTGTTCATATAAAGAGTCCATAAAAACTCTACTTATGCAGCTACAAAGTTCCAATGGTGAACTACGACAGGCAACTGCTGGAGTTTTGCGGAATTTATTACGGAGGGCTGATTCTACCAGTAAAGAAGTTCTGAGGGAAGTAGGAAGTGTTAAAAGCTTGATGAAAGCTGCAATGTTGAATAATACAGAAATTACATTCATATCTATCGTACGGAAAATAAATCTGAGATTTGTTCAATAGATGGTGCTCTGATATTTTTGATAAAGACATTGTCATACAGGTCATCATCTGAAACGTTGTCTGTTATATAAAACTGTGGCGGTATATTACGCAACATATCTAGTCAAATTGCTGGAAGTGAAAAATATAGAATGATATTAAGGAAACATGACTGCTTTCAAATATAAGTAAACCATTTGAAATCAATTAGTTTAACAGTAGTGAGTAATGCATGCTTCACTCTTTGGAATTTATCGTCGCAAAATGCAACAGATCAAGAGGAGATTTGTCACAAAAACGAACTGAGCTGGAATTAATAGACGAGTCGCGTAATATCAAATCATCTTCATCTACAAGTTTGAATGTCAATGAAAAAGCTGGTAGTTTTATGAGTTAAAAATGTGCCCAAATGCGTACAAGTTGCAGCTCAAGTTCGCCGTATGTTAATTCAATAAAATCAGGTAGTTCGTTAACTTGTTTACCAGTAAGAGGCAAATATGCGGGTGATTACGAGGTCGCGTGATAACTCTCAAAAAAAGAAATGTTCAAACGTTTCTTCTTATAATTATGAGAAACCCAAAGATGAAAATTTCTCAATTTACGCCAAAACAGATTTGGATCAGCCGACAGACTATTCTTTGAGATATGCTGAAAATGATAGCGACTCCGACTCTCAAGAGTGTGTGAATATAGAGAAAACTCGTACCGAGTTTGTAGGAGATACAGTTAAAACGTATTGTACTGAGGGCACTCCATACGAAACTCCTTTCAATTTTTCAACATCCACAGATGTTGAAAATTCAAGAGATTTCAGAATGAGTGATAAAAATAATTCTGACAACGATAAAAATGCAGCAAGTGGATGTAAAACTAAAGAGGTACTAAGTGATCGATTGTGTCCCTGTAGAAAATGCAGCATCAGAAACACAACAACCGGGATCATCTAAAATGAAATCGGAGCTTAGTTCTGGACTAATGACACCTGAAAAACCGATGAATTAATGTGAAGAAGGTACACCTCGAGATTTTTCAAGAGTAAGTAGTTTTGGGTCTCTCAATTCGAGTCCTGTTGGTTAGAGGGAAAACAAAGTACCTGAAGATGTTCATAAAGAAAACAACGAAGTGGTCCTGCCAAAAGTTGATAAAATTCAACCGAAAGTAGCCAATAATGAAGTAAAGGTGGTTAAATTTAAAAGTAACGTTAACTATTGCGGAGAATAGTTAACGTTACCCCTTTGATGTTCTCAAGATCTAGTTCACTCGGATCCTTAGATAGTATAGAGCAGAATTCTATTCATGATGATAGGAGTTCAGTTATTTCAGATTATAGTCGTATCACCCGTGGAATAATATCTCCAAGTGATCTGCCCGATTCACCAACCCAAACAATACCTCCTAGTCCGAAACCGCAGAAGACTTCAGAATTCCCAATAAATCACAAAACGACGGTTGAAAGTAAATCAAACATTTTATCCAACAAGGTGCCTTGTAGATCTCATGTTTTTGAGGATCAAGTAACAAAATTCAAAGAAGAAAGCACCCCGATGCAGTTGTCAACGGCTACCAGTTTGAGTAGTTTAACTATAGATGATCAGGATAACGGACAGATACAAGGCTTGGTTGATAATTTTAAAAATGAAGAATATTACCACTGGAAGCACTCCCTCCTCCTTTGCCTGCTGAAAACAGCGTTCAAACTTACTGCACTGAAGATACGCCAGCTGTGCTAAGCCACAATGGTTTAATATCTGACTTGAGTTTGAGCACTCAATCTATACTCGATGGAGAACCAATTGAAAATAAGGTTTATTTATCTGAAAATAGCAGCCAGTCATCTGAAATGCACGAAGGGGTCAATCTGAAATGAGACCAAATAAGATTCAGGTTTCTCAACAATGTAACAAGGAAGATAATGAAGAAGACTATAACACTAAAGGAAGAAAAAAAGGCATTTTAACACTACTGTATACTTCTGCAACAGATGAAGTTCGCTTATTTGCCATAGAAAATAGTCCAGCTCAAATTTTGAAAGGTCAAGTTTGAGCAATCTAACTGTTGGAGTGGCATGATGTCTGATGTAAATAGTTTGTCATTACCGAAGCCTAATATTCCAGAAGAAGGATACAATAATTGTTGTGCCAGTAAATCATTTAATGAGGATTCTGAGGCACACATACCCGATGAGAAAGTTGTAGTTGGTACAAGTACAGAAAAAAAAGCTCATTAAGCAATCAGAAATCTGACACAAATAATCCATGTGCAATATTTTCTGAAGTCGAAAAGAGCGTTTCTGTAGATATATTAAGAAACCAGAGTAACGAATTTTCTTCCAAAGAAGAAAATTCTGACCATTTATGTGAGAGTTTTTCAAATTTGGAATGAAAATCTGTAAATTTAGAGCCACATTCTGATAGCTTAAAGAAACGAAAATGGAAATGGAAATTTCGTTCTGATACCGGTGAACCAGGATATGTGAAAGAAAAAATATTTGAAACAGAAAGTGTTTCTATTAAAAAAGATACACCTTATACAATTACGAAAAGAGAAGAAGTGAGAGAAGAGAATGATTTAAATGTGTTGGGTTTGAATAGTTTGGAAGCCAGCTACAAAAAGAAAAAATGGTGGGAATGGAGATTTGGTGCTAAAGGAGGTGAACATTGTGGTACCCTTGCAGCTGATAAGAATAATTTTGCATATTTAGATGTTGCTCCTCAAAATAAAGAGTTACCAAGTGAAAACCCCGATGTGGACAGTAATAAGGAGTCCTCAGAGTTCTCACCTTCTTTTCCAGAAGGGAAGATATAGTATTTATCAAATCTGATAATTTCAAAGATAATAGAAGTGAATCGAAAAAGTGAAAATGGAAATTTGGTTCTAAAGATGGTGAAAACCCCTTTATTTCCGATTGGAAGAATTTATATCATTGGGATTATCAAAATTGAAAAATTCAGTAAGTCCAGTGAGAAAAGGGAATTGTTTTATGAATAAAGATCGGTTAGGGTTGCCATCACTTGACAATCCTAGAGGATCACGATCTACATCTGTCAAGTTATCATCAAGATTTTTGAGGTCGGCGTCTGAACCACCAAACGGAAATAAATCAACAGAAGAAGAAACACGCATAGAAGAGATTTCAAGAAAATCTTTCACATCATCCATTCAGTATTTTGAAGTTGATGGTATTCAGGTAGAAGAATACGAGAGGGTTCCTACCGCAAATGAAACAAGAACTATCGATTTTATTAATAATGTTGGGAAATCAATGAATGGGCAGATGTTAAATCCAACAAAGGCACCTGAAAGTTATACAAATGATAAACAGTCCCTGATAAATTGACGGATATCAGATAAGTCTCAGAAGAAACCAGATTTTGCATCTTTGATAGAAGAGTATATCCAGTTAGGTATGCCAAAGAAGAAAGAATTAATGGAAGAAGTAGAAATAAATTTCAAAGACTACCAACGACAAAGGATGAAATTGAATCCAATACTGAAAATGCTGCAGAATATTTAATACATTTCAATAAGCAAACGTGTGATACATTCGATGGTGCAAATGTGGAAAAGCCGAAGATATTGCAAAAAACTAAAGAAACAGAAAATAACACAGCATCTACAACCTTGTCATCAGAAAAACCTTCTGAAGTGCTAGCAATGTTCAAAGAACCCAATAGTTCAACTGTAGTCCTGACAGAAAGATCGTCATCATCGATTAAATACAATGAAATCAGTAAAAATGATCTCGAATTTCTTAGGAGACAGCTCAGTATTGCAGATAAGCATTTATTGCAGGAAGCTCTAACAAGCGGCACATCTTAAGAACAGGAGGCCTTTCTCATTGAACTGTTGATAATGAAAAGAATTATGACGGAAGGAAAGCAGCCTGAAAGACCACATAATTATACTGTTGGTCTTAACAGCTCTGATGAATCTAGCCAATCTAAGAAGAATAAAATAATATCTTATTCTGGGGAACCCCTAGATCCAGTAACTCTATCAATTCTTTAACGTATATTTCAACGTGAAAGTGGAGATTGCGAATATAACTCCCCAAAAAGCGTAGACTCATCCGAAAAGGTTAAGGTAAATTCTGAAAATTGCAATTTTGAAATTGTGTTGGAAGAACGTATAAAGATAACTTTGGCATTAAATCGAGGAGTTCAAAACAGATCTGAAGTAAACAGTGAAAACGAAAGAGATAATGCCTGTGTTTCCAGGTTATGTATCCATGATAACTTTTCTTCTATAGTAGAAAATCCAACTGAAAAAAATCAGTCTCAAGATGCGACTGATATTTGTAAACACAATTCAGATGTTAAAGATCAACCAAAACCTGTTGAAGTTAACAAATTTATCGATACTGATTCTTGCAAGAAAAGCGATACACACAAAAATCAGAAATGTAATATGTTGGAAATATCTAGTAGTACGAGTAAATTATATGAGAATTTCCAGGTTATGATAAATGATAACTTTTCTTCTATAGTAGAAAATCCAACTGAAAAAAATCAGTCTCAAAATGCGACTGATATTTGTAAACACAATTCAGATGTTAAAGATCAACCAAAACCTGTTGAAGTTAACAAATTTATCGATACTGATTCTTGCAAGAAAAGCGATACACACAAAAATCAGAAATGTAATATGTTGGAAATATCTAGTAGTACGAGTAAATTATATGAGAATTTGAGTACAGTATTTCAAAGGCGTTAGATTGTAATGAAAACTCATTTAAGGCTCGTAAAGACTATGCAGCGTTAGTTGAAGAATGTATTAAATTGGGAATGCCTAAGAAGAAGGAACTAACAGAAGACTCTCTTTACGCCAATATATCTGAACTACCTGGATATTCTAGATGTCATTCTTTGACAAGGCATGAAAAGATTTCCAAATTTCGAACTGTTCATGAAAATAACCAACTTAAAACCTCTAAAACGAAGGCAGTAACGACAGATGCTAAAGCAATAATGGAAGAATGCATTATGATGGGTATGCCAAAGAAAAATGATGCACATCTTACAAGAAGTTCGTATAATCTAAACAGCAACAAGAAAACAGATAAAAGTCCTATTGTTAAAATGAAGAGAATCCTCGACTATAAATCCTTATTGGAAGAATGCATTCAGTTGGGTATACCCAAAAATAAAAAGGTGTTTTCAGAAACAAGATCATCTTCACCAAAAGCATCAACTTTCCAAGTTAATTCTACTAGAACTCCATCAGTTATTCCTACATCACCATTAGTGAGAAGAATTCAACAATGCATTAATAATTCAAATAGATCTGATACAAACGAAGATCCAAAGAAAGCAATCTACGCAAATATTTCTGCAACTGTTGGTTATTCGAGACTGATGCAAGCAAAAGCTTCGGAATTCAATAAAAAAGGTTCCTGTGATAAAACAACAGGATTACTCGGCTTCAGTTGATGAATGGATAAAACTGGGCATGCCAGGCAGAAAAAGAAACGAACAGAAAGTACTTCAAGAAAATCGTAACGCAAATGAAATACTTTCCAGTAAAAACCCGCATTACCAAGCATTGATTGGAGAATGTATACAATGAGGGATGCCCAAAGGAAAGAAACATCAGAGGATACAATTTATGTCAACACATTGGAAAGATATTCCAATTCCAAAATTTCGCCGATGATGGATTTCGTATGTGTCAGCCCGCCAGCAAGAAGGATGCTTCGATCAGACTCTGAACCAGATTTCAACAAAATTCCATTGGTTAATGTTGGAAACAACAGATCAAGATCAGCTATCCCCCCATATCTCAGTTCAATGGATAGGGCCCTTGAGGAATGCATACAATTGGGTTGGCCGAAGAACAAAGAATGATATCAAGTAGAAGAACCGTTGAACTAACCACTTTTAGTAATCCATCTAGGAATATAGACGTAGGAAAAACAAAGGAATCAGTCAAAAAACGTAAATGTTGCGCCTGTTGTCAGGAACACACCAGAATACCAACACAGGCGTTGCAAAACGCTGCCTATGGCGACAGGCGCAGAAGACTCAAAACTACCAGGCGCAGTCAGAATGATAGAGGTTCGATTTCAGAAGAAGTTTGATATTAGTTGTATGTATTTGTAGAGCTCCGTCAGAGAGCATCATCAAAATAAGTTCATAAGGGACACACAGTTTTTTTAATAAGACGAAAAGTCGAAATACTAATACAAATTAATAAATATACAGTCCTTTAAATAAATAGAACATCTGTGTCCATTGAGACTAAGATTGTACTTAACATTTTGGTCAAAGATTCAGAAATCGAATGCTCTCATGTTGAAAAATATAGAAAATTCTACGTTTGGTGTTTGGGTAGCGCATGGGGAAGGAAGATACACTTTTCAAGATAACAAGATATATAAAAAAATGGTGGACAGTAATTGCGCTGCTCTTAGATTGTAGATGACGAAAATATTCCAACAGAATTATCTCCTTTGAACCCCAACGGAAGTATAGAACGTCTGGCAGGTGTGTGTTCTGAAAATGGCAGGCATTTAGCAATGATGCCCTATATAGAAAGATGTGTGCAACCCTTTCAATGGCCTTACATTCCTCCTGGGTGAACTGCCGATCCAGCCCATGGGAAAAGATGTTCAGAAATGCTTTCACTTGGTGCCTGGGGTACCAATAAAAAACACATATTTCCTGGACCTCCGCTTACTCCTGGAGGAGGTGCTGAGGTGGATTTCAAGTCCTTGTACCTCTTCGAGGTACAAGGAGGTTTAAGAGTACCTCTATTCCCTTCAGAATTCCACTGCCAATTCTATCCACGGATTGGGATTATCCTCCGAATACCTCAGTACCAGGGGCTTGAGTGAACTCCATCCTTCATCTACCTTAACTAGCGCAGAATTTCCTTTTAGCATAGATGGCTCAACACTGAACAGTCCCCAACCTGGAAGCTCAAAACAATCGAGAAAGAGAGCCCTCTCGTCGTCACCCTATTGTGACTCTTTCGACATCAACTCCATGATTCGATTCTCCCCAAACTCCCTTACTTCCATAGTGAATGGATCCCGATCATCGAGCGCGAGCGGTGGCAACTTGTCAGCTAGTGCGCTCAGTTCGGCACTCAGCATGCATCATGGAATGCACCTTCAGCAGATACAGGCGCATTTGATGAGAAGTGCAGGATCTTTGTTATCTCTGCCACTCACTGCTCCAGCACCACATCCAATGTACTCTTTGGGACATCATCCATTCCACATATCTTCATCTCACATAAACATAAAGACTGATCTCACGGAACATAGAAAGAAGTCCGATACCAGTACTCTAGTGGATGTAGAATCTTTGTCATCGACACAAAAAGCTAAGATCAAAAAAAGTCACCTAATGGTTCAATGCAATGCGGCTCTACTGTTGATAATGTGACTGACCAGATGGATCTAAAAGACGAACCGGGTGACTTCATTGAAACAAACTTTTATCGGAAGGATTGCGGAATCGAATTTACAACTCAGGATGAATTAGTCAAGCACATTAATAATGGTCATATACATGCCAATAAAAAATCATTCGTGTGCCGGTGGGATGAATGTTCTAGAGCAGAAAAACCCTTCAAAGCCCAATATATGTTAGTCGTTCACATGATACGACAAACTGGGGAAAACCCCATAAATGTACATTTGAAGGCTGTGTAAAAAAGTACTCATTACAAGAAGTCATTACTGAAAAAGATTTCTGTGAACAATTGGAAAAAAACTGTTAATGATAAAGTGGACAAAGAATTGTCTGAAAAGAAATTGAATTATTGCGATGATAAATAGATATAATGATATAAACTTGAAGAAGAATCAACATCAGATGTACACATTTTCATGCAAAATGCTAGGAAAATTTCTGTAAAAGATCATAAAGAAGATATGACAAATGAAATGGAGCTAAACAGTCCATCAACTGAAAGAAGATTTGCTGCCACTGATGATAATCTGACCCATAGAAAAAAAAGTACAATTAATACTGATAAATGTATTCTACAAGTCGGAAATCAAATTAAACAAAATTCAATTTCAAAAGATACATATTCAGATAATTCAACAGATTCTGATGAAGTTTTAGCAAATATACCAAAACTCAACAAAGATTTCAGATCAAAGGCAACCGATGAAAAAAAGTATATTTCTGAAAAAACCATCGATAGTAAAACTAACATAAAGGAAAAACATAAATTTGACATTATCCCAGATTCTGATGATGAGTGTTTAGAAAATATCAGCAAAAATCAACATTTCAAATCAAAAACAACTTTAACTTGTAACATACAAACGAAAAGAAATATTCACAAGAATACACAAGCTTGATCCGATGGTACTGAAGATTCCTTCAATTTGGATTTCAAAATTCCCAAAAAGAAATTGACAACTAGAAGATGATCTTCAAAAAGTTATGAATTTACATCATCCAAATATAAAAGAAATTCACCCAAGTCACTTATAAAAAAGACTAGCAATGTTATGAAGGATAATAACTTCAGTGATTCTGATGAAGAGCCACTATCAATATTTACTTCAATTAAAAGGGATGCACTGAAGATGCAAAAGAACTGAAAGCAGATATTTTGAAAAAACGAAAAGCATTAATTGAGTCGCCTCCTCATAAAACTAAATTCAAGAAAATTCCCAAAAATAAGGACCAAATTACTGGAGAGAATATAAAAAATTGTTCAGATAAGGAAACGTCAACATCGACAGGGAAGCCAAAGAGAGAATGCGCTAAACACCTTCAAATACAAAAATTGAATACAAAAACAAATGAAAAGGACAATACAAAAATTGGTAGTATATATTCTCATTCGTCATTGGAATTTTTATCCAAAGGTTTGGGGAGACGTTTTGGCAAAGAAAAAGTTAACATGTCCAAGGAGCAGATTGAGAGATGGCTCAAGAATTCTGTAATGGCTGAAGATGATAGCAAAAAGGATGAGAAATTGAAATTTTATGAAGAAATTCCAACTGAAACGTCCCTCAATACAACTACTATCATAGACACAGAAAAACTAAAGACTTCTTTGTTGAACATCCAGAAAGTTTCAAACACAAAAGAAGCAATTTCAGAAGCAAAAAAGTCACCTGATCATGAAAATGCACCGAGGTCTCCGGTTTATAAATCACCGGGGGATAGAAAACCGAATTTCAAAAAAAAAGCTAAAGCAGCTCCAACAGTTGGTGCGTTTTCTGCTTATAACGAAAGTAGTATATATGCTTTCGAGGAAGAAATATATGATGTAGTTAGTACACTTTTCGTAGACCTACCAGACGTCCTACTTCAACTTCAACTACTTCAAAGTCGGAAGATGAGTTCTCAAAATCTGAAGAACAGATGAAGTTGGGTCAATTTGAAAACTATAGTATTAGAGAAGAACCAAAACCCAAAACTAAAGAAAGAGAAGCAATTATGGTGAAACAAACACCAACTAGTCAAAAACCAGTGTTGAAGGCGTCTAGAAGTGCCGTTGTTAAAACATTGAAACGATCTAATTCTGATCATTTAGAAGATATTAAATATAAGGTATCAAGTTCTCCCAGTGCAAGTTCTTCATCCAGTGCTAAATTACATAAAAAACAAAATAACAAAAAGTTTAGATTATAGAAGGTTGTAACCCAATAAAATGGGTTTCGATGTTATGGCCCAGGTGAATTAGTCGAGGCGCCCACATTATACCCAACGGAGAAAGAATTTCAAGATCCGTTGGAATACATAGAAAAGATTGGTGCTAAAGCTGAGCAATTTGGAATTTGTGAGATAGTCTACACCATCTACATTTAAACCAGAATGTGAAGTAAGTGACGATATGAAATTCACTGCATATAACCAACACGTTCACAAAATGTTACATCGGTGGGGACCAAATTTCAAGGAATTAATGGCGATCAAGAAGTATTTGCAAACTCAGAATATTAACTTGACACAACGACCGTGGATTGGAGGAATGGAAGTGGATCTTCCCAGGTTGTACCAAAATGTTCAGAGTCTCGGATGGTTGAAGGAGGTTATTGAAAAAGAAAAATGGTCTAAAGTATCAGACATCATGAGAATACCAAAATCAGCACAAGATAGTCACAAAATTGGACGATATATATTGTAAGTATTAACTCCCCTATGATACCTTGTCACCAGATGAGAGAGAGAAGTTACTTGACGAAATTGAAACAGAGTAGGCGAAAGGAGAACGTAAGACTTCTTTAACGACGCAGAAATCGGAGACCGCCGACTGGACAACAATTCCGACTCTGAGTATGACAATGAAGTCGAAGAATGCATTACCAAAGGACGTAACATGGCGTTAAATGCTTTTTACAGGATAGCACGCAACACAATGAGTATGTGGTTCAAGAATTCTGAACCCACAGTACAAGAAATCGAACAAAAGTTTTCGAAACACGTGGTACAGCGACAGAACCACATATGCGTGCATTCCGGTTCTATAGACTCGGACAGTTGGGGGTATGGGTTTGCCGTTTCAAAAAACAGTCCTTTCGCTAGACATGCGTGGAACTTAAAAGTTTTGACGAACATTAGCGGATCCGTGCTGAGATCCTTGGGCCTCTGATGGGTGTAACTGTGCCCACTCTGCATGTTGGCATGGTCTTCAGCGCGTGTTGTTGCTACCGCGACCCTCACAGCCTACCATGAATCGAATATCTCCATACTGGTGGTAATAAAATTTGGTACGGTATACCAAACTCTGTGGGTAATCTGTTCAAAAGAGCGCTGATGAAATTCGTCCGGAATTGTTGCCGCAATCGAGGAGTTTGGCTACCAATTGACACCGTTATGTTGCCGCCAAGTGTTCTAATAGAATCCGGGGTGTCCCTAAGTCGAACACTCCAAGAACCTGGCCAGTTTATAGTGGTTTCTCCGAAAGCGTCAACGTGGAGGTTGAGTACCGGTTACGTGGTATCAGAGAGTGTATTCCTTGCACCGCCTGCCTGGTTGAAGACTGCGCATGTCAGTTTTGATTTACTGAAGGACAGTTGCGAACCGTCGATGTTTTCATTAGATAGATTATTTATTAGTATTATGAACGATCAAAGGACTAGTGTTGAAGTTCTAAAACAGGTGATACCAATTGTTGCAGCAATTTTCTCTAAAGAAAAGCCAAAGAGAGATATTATGCGATCACTTGGAATAACAAAATTTGAAATCCTACCTCCTCCAGAAATTCCTAATGCAAGGAAGAAAATAAATCTCCAGATAACGGCGATTACGAGTGTGAAGTGTATAGGATGAATCTGTTTGTATCAATGGTTATCGAGCAACAGGAAGATGCTACATATTGTTTAAATCATGCAATTGTACAAATTGAGAAAAAACTTATTTTACCTGAAAACTGTAAACTTCTTTATACGAATACTGAGGACGATCTGGATGCTCTGGTGGTAAAAATAATCACATCAATTAAGCAAAAGTTACAGAAAAAAGTATTGAATAAATTCAGTTCGATGCCAACATTACTCAATAAACAAAACTGAATTTATTTCCTTTGTAATTTTACGTAACAAATTTTATATATTCGTAGTGCCTACAAAACTATTTTTAATTTTTATATATCTTTTACATTCATTTCATTTGGTGTGTATATTGATATTTGATGATATTAAACAGATTGAAGATGCATTGTAGTTTGAAAAGCATTCTTACCTATTATAAAATGTGATATAGAACTGAAACTATTTTTACATAAGGCGAACCATTTATTTTTAGATAGGAATGTTTAAAAATACTTTTCTATAAATATAGATATATCACAAAATATTATCCTATAAATAATATACGTTATATATAGTATTGGTTTTCTTATATGGAAATTTATCCCAATAATAGTACAAGGACTAAGTAGTTCATAGCAAAAATTCTTCAATTAATTGAAGAATGGCAGTGAAATGTATTGAATAAGTAATTCAAATGATGTTGATCTTTCACATCATGTGAGCAACAAATATGTAAAAATATTAGCATAGGTACTATTTTTTTCAGATGTATCTAAGGACTATTTCTGAAAAATTATAATTTATTTAAGTCAGAATTACTGATGCATTTCTGAGTTGAATTCATTTTATTCTGAAAATATTTCGATTTGAACAGGAAAAAAAAATTTAACATTGGCTT
This sequence comes from Henosepilachna vigintioctopunctata, assembly GCA_030704895.1. NCBI lineage: Eukaryota > Metazoa > Arthropoda > Insecta > Coleoptera > Coccinellidae > Henosepilachna > Henosepilachna vigintioctopunctata. The sequence continues at coordinate 193,252 of JARQZJ010000043.1, forward strand.
GCTTGACCACATTTTTATATTGAATATTGCCCTATGAAATAATTAATTTTTTCTTTTCGAGTGTTATATTTTTGCTAAGTTAATTTTCTCTCAATCAAAAAATTGAAAAATAAAGTCATTATATAATGAAACAATATCCATTATTTAAAAAAAAAGTTTAGCATAAAATATCGAAAGACGTAACTGCTAAAAAAATGTGTTATAATGCCATATCGATGGACAAAAAAACTATTCATGAAGAATATGAAGCTGGATTATTCTCTCATCATGTATTCACATATCTAAATGGATAAACAATAACGGATTCAAACAGTTCTACAAACATTTAAAAAAAGTTCTCTTCAAATACGGTAAGCTAGACAACAATAGAAAAAACTGGCAAAGGAATGAATTATCAGGCAAGTAACATAGAAGTATCAATATATAATTAATTCAATTTAATATTTGTTATTCGACATTAACGAGTAAAGCAACGTAATAACAATTTTAGAAGAAATTGCACCATAAGGGTTCGTTTCGATATCCCGTGTTACTCATCAAGAACTGTACATACTAATTCTGTGGACCTAGTATCTGCAAATGATCTTCGTTGTCTTGAATACCTTAAACGAGAAATTATGGATGGTTCATTATATGTCGAGGTGAACAGTGAGTCTGAAGATAATAAGAAATCTAATGTACATATAATAAACAGTCCGATTGAACACTGGTAACGTTAAAGAAAGGAGCGAAACCTAATAAACCTCTTGTTTTTAAAATAATTGCAGAAAACAAATTTATGCCAACATGAAATGTGTTTGTGTTTCAGAAAGTTGCTAGTTAATGTTGTCAGAAAAATGTAGCTCATTTTCTATCGTTACCAAAAAGCACCTCGCATTCATACAAGTGTCAGAGTTGAGCAGACCCACGGCAGAGCCTATGTACAAAACCAATGAAACGCCCCTTTTAATTTTGACCAAAATCAATATTCTACAATTTAATATACTCAGATAAAATTTTCCTAAATAGGTAAAACCAGGTCGCTTCCGATCGCTAGTAATTGAGAAAAATAAAACCCGAATTAAATTTTTACATACTTTGTTTATGATGTTATGTATAATTGTATACTTGGAAATCAATAACAAGATGAGTTATTTTTTTTTCTGATAATACAGAGTTTAGTATTACGTATGCTATGTTATAAAAAACACATAAAGTCTTACATGTGAAATACCATAATCATACCTGAATTATGTTATTTCCCTCTTGTTTTTTTTGTTTGCGAAATTATTGATAGTTTCGTCCAATTCATGGTTTATATGGTCTAATATGGCCTCCTATATGGATATCGTTGCTAAATTTAAGAATTTTTTCTGGCTCATTGTGGGGAGCAGGGAATTTCATATGTTTCAATTCATAAAAGGACATTTTCGCTATAGCTACGGTAACTGCTTAAGAAAACAAAGTTCTTTATAGTATGAAGATGTATGTGGGATATTCGGCTGTCAAATTGTTTGAATATATAAATTCAAGAATTATCACTATATGATTAATTTTTATTATAATTATTAGGAAAAAGACGGATATGCCATAATTTCTCTACACAAAGCATTGCCGTTGAAATCCAATGATTTTTACGTCAATGAAATTGAATCATTTACTGAAAGATTTTTCTTCAAACGAAGATAGCTATTTATTAATATGCTTGCATCTTGCTCATCACCTAATTTGAGTGAAAAGTTGAACTTGTCATTTTGATTTTTAAACAGATTAAATATTTCGTATACACTGCATGAATCTAGATCTAATAAAAAACAATATTGATTTTTAAATAGATTTTCGGATCATTTGTAATGTGATTTTCCTGTTAATAATCAAAACTCTTTGGAGTTTTAGGACTCTCTATATGAAAGTTTCAAATTCAGCATGGACATCTAATTTTTCGGCAATTTTCACTGCATCATTTACAATTTCTTCAGAATTTTCGTTCGGTTCTAAATTTAAACAAGAACTTCTTCTTTTGTTGAAGCATCTGAATCAACTCGCTTATTCATATCGATGTGCTCCACAATTTTGCTCACAATATTTATTTTCGTCAATATTATATGCCATACATTTAGCAAACAAGTGAATGAATAAGTGCAAAATTTTTCTGTTATCCTGAAGGTCAAATTCGCCTCTTAGCTGGTAAATTCCCATAAATATAAAAAAAAACATATGAAATAAACCGAATTTTTGGCGAACAATTTCGTATTCTGAATAGAAGATCTAAACACTCCAAATAGCCCGATAGATAGATAAAATCACGAGAAAATTTAATTCGAGAAAGTTACGGCAATCTAGACATTAGATATCAAGTCTTCTGCTACAGTCTGGCACAAGACATTGATCTAGAAATTATCATTTCGAAATTTCCCCATATATTCAATGAAATTATGGGGATTTCATTGTATTGGATTTCATGGATGATTAAAAGTTTTAACAATAAAATAATTATTCTAAGAATTCTCTTCAATGCAGGCAAACTAAAATTAAGTAAAAGAAGAAACTTACGTTGAAAACCTACACATTTTTTTATATAACAGCCGTTTACATATGTTTCAAGGTTATTGCCTATCGTCAGAACGGCGTAGTTCAAGTTAAAGATGAAAGTACTTGAAGAGATATATAAAAAATTAATATATAAAACACGAAACACAGTTTCGTACACGTTTTATACACCCAAAACATTTGGGAAGAGTCAACACAACGTTGCAGACGACAATGAAATACCGTCCGGCTATTATGAGACTTTTATAGTTTCTGGAACTACCCAGAAATCTTAACAATAAAATAATTATTCTAAGAATTCTCTTCAATGTAGGCAAACTAAAATTAAGTAAAAGAAGAAACTTACGTTGAAAACCTACACATTTTTTTATATAACAGCCGTTTACATATGTTTCAAGGTTATTGCCTATCGTCAGAACGGCGTAGTTCAAGTTAAAGATGAAAGTACTTGAAGAGATATATAAAAAATTAATATATAAAACACGAAACACAGTTTCGTACACGTTTTATACACCCAAAACATTTGGGAAGAGTCAACACAACGTTGCAGACGACAATGAAATACCGTCCGGCTATTATGAGACTTTTATAGTTTCTGGAACTACCCAGATAATCTTAACAATAAAATAATTATTCTAAGAATTCTCTTCAATGCAGGCAAACTAAAATTAAGTAAAAGAAGAAACTTACGTTGAAAACCTACACATTTTTTTATATAACAGCCGTTTACATATGTTTCAAGGTTATTGCCTATCGTCAGAACGGCGTAGTTCAAGTTAAAGATGAAAGTACTTGAAGAGATATATAAAAAATTAATATATAAAACACGAAACACAGTTTCGTACACGTTTTATACACCCAAAACATTTGGGAAGAGTCAACACAACGTTGCAGACGACAATGAAATACCGTCCGGCTATTATGAGACTTTTATAGTTTCTGGAACTACCCAGATAATCTTAACAATAAAATAATTATTCTAAGAATTCTCTTCAATGCAGGCAAACTAAAATTAAGTAAAAGAAGAAACTTACGTTGAAAACCTACACATTTTTTTATATAACAGCCGTTTACATATGTTTCAAGGTTATTGCCTATCGTCAGAACGGCGTAGTTCAAGTTAAAGATGAAAGTACTTGAAGAGATATATAAAAAATTAATATATAAAACACGAAACACAGTTTCGTACACGTTTTATACACCCAAAACATTTGGGAAGAGTCAACACAACGTTGCAGACGACAATGAAATACCGTCCGGCTATTATGAGACTTTTATAGTTTCTGGAACTACCCAGATAATCTTAACAATAAAATAATTATTCTAAGAATTCTCTTCAATGCAGGCAAACTAAAATTAAGTAAAAGAAGAAACTTACGTTGAAAACCTACACATTTTTTTATATAACAGCCGTTTACATATGTTTCAAGGTTATTGCCTATCGTCAGAACGGCGTAGTTCAAGTTAAAGATGAAAGTACTTGAAGAGATATATAAAAAATTAATATATAAAACACGAAACACAGTTTCGTACACGTTTTATACACCCAAAACATTTGGGAAGAGTCAACACAACGTTGCAGACGACAATGAAATACCGTCCGGCTATTATGAGACTTTTATAGTTTCTGGAACTACCCAGATAATCTTAACAATAAAATAATTATTCTAAGAATTCTCTTCAATGCAGGCAAACTAAAATTAAGTAAAAGAAGAAACTTACGTTGAAAACCTACACATTTTTTTATATAACAGCCGTTTACATATGTTTCAAGGTTATTGCCTATCGTCAGAACGGCGTAGTTCAAGTTAAAGATGAAAGTACTTGAAGAGATATATAAAAAATTAATATATAAAACACGAAACACAGTTTCGTACACGTTTTATACACCCAAAACATTTGGGAAGAGTCAACACAACGTTGCAGACGACAATGAAATACCGTCCGGCTATTATGAGACTTTTATAGTTTCTGGAACTACCCAGATAATCTTAACAATAAAATAATTATTCTAAGAATTCTCTTCAATGCAGGCAAACTAATGTAAACTATGTAAACGGCTGTTATATAAAAAAATGTGTAGGTTTTCAACGTAAGTTTCTTCTTTTACTTAATTTTAGTTTGCCTGCATTGAAGAGAATTCTTAGAATAATTATTTTATTGTTAAGATTATCTGGGTAGTTCCAGAAACTATAAAAGTCTCATAATAGCCGGACGGTATTTCATTGTCGTCTGCAACGTTGTGTTGACTCTTCCCAAATGTTTTGGGTGTATAAAACGTGTACGAAACTGTGTTTCGTGTTTTATATATTAATTTTTTATATATCTCTTCAAGTACTTTCATCTTTAACTTGAACTACGCCGTTCTGACGATAGGCAATAACCTTGAAACATATGTAAACGGCTGTTATATAAAAAAATGTGTAGGTTTTCAACGTAAGTTTCTTCTTTTACTTAATTTTAGTTTGCCTGCATTGAAGAGAATTCTTAGAATAATTATTTTATTGTTAAGATTATCTGGGTAGTTCCAGAAACTATAAAAGTCTCATAATAGCCGGACGGTATTTCATTGTCGTCTGCAACGTTGTGTTGACTCTTCCCAAATGTTTTGGGTATATAAAACGTGTACGAAACTGTGTTTCGTGTTTTATATATTAATTTTTTATATATCTCTTCAAGTACTTTCATCTTTAACTTGAACTACGCCGTTCTGACGATAGGCAATAACCTTGAAACATATGTAAACGGCTGTTATATAAAAAAATGTGTAGGTTTTCAACGTAAGTTTCTTCTTTTACTTAATTTTAGTTTGCCTGCATTGAAGAGAATTCTTAGAATAATTATTTTATTGTTAAGATTATCTGGGTAGTTCCAGAAACTATAAAAGTCTCATAATAGCCGGACGGTATTTCATTGTCGTCTGCAACGTTGTGTTGACTCTTCCCAAATGTTTTGGGTGTATAAAACGTGTACGAAACTGTGTTTCGTGTTTTATATATTAATTTTTTATATATCTCTTCAAGTACTTTCATCTTTAACTTGAACTACGCCGTTCTGACGATAGGCAATAACCTTGAAACATATGTAAACGGCTGTTATATAAAAAAATGTGTAGGTTTTCAACGTAAGTTTCTTCTTTTACTTAATTTTAGTTTGCCTGCATTGAAGAGAATTCTTAGAATAATTATTTTATTGTTAAGATTATCTGGGTAGTTCCAGAAACTATAAAAGTCTCATAATAGCCGGACGGTATTTCATTGTCGTCTGCAACGTTGTGTTGACTCTTCCCAAATGTTTTGGGTATATAAAACGTGTACGAAACTGTGTTTCGTGTTTTATATATTAATTTTTTATATATCTCTTCAAGTACTTTCATCTTTAACTTGAACTACGCCGTTCTGACGATAGGCAATAACCTTGAAACATATGTAAACGGCTGTTATATAAAAAAATGTGTAGGTTTTCAACGTAAGTTTCTTCTTTTACTTAATTTTAGTTTGCCTGCATTGAAGAGAATTCTTAGAATAATTATTTTATTGTTAAGATTATCTGGGTAGTTCCAGAAACTATAAAAGTCTCATAATAGCCGGACGGTATTTCATTGTCGTCTGCAACGTTGTGTTGACTCTTCCCAAATGTTTTGGGTGTATAAAACGTGTACGAAACTGTGTTTCGTGTTTTATATATTAATTTTTTATATATCTCTTCAAGTACTTTCATCTTTAACTTGAACTACGCCGTTCTGACGATAGGCAATAACCTTGAAACATATGTAAACGGCTGTTATATAAAAAAATGTGTAGGTTTTCAACGTAAGTTTCTTCTTTTACTTAATTTTAGTTTGCCTGCATTGAAGAGAATTCTTAGAATAATTATTTTATTGTTAAGATTATCTGGGTAGTTCCAGAAACTATAAAAGTCTCATAATAGCCGGACGGTATTTCATTGTCGTCTGCAACGTTGTGTTGACTCTTCCCAAATGTTTTGGGTGTATAAAACGTGTACGAAACTGTGTTTCGTGTTTTATATATTAATTTTTTATATATCTCTTCAAGTACTTTCATCTTTAACTTGAACTACGCCGTTCTGACGATAGGCAATAACCTTGAAACATATGTAAACGGCTGTTATATAAAAAAATGTGTAGGTTTTCAACGTAAGTTTCTTCTTTTACTTAATTTTAGTTTGCCTGCATTGAAGAGAATTCTTAGAATAATTATTTTATTGTTAAGATTATCTGGGTAGTTCCAGAAACTATAAAAGTCTCATAATAGCCGGACGGTATTTCATTGTCGTCTGCAACGTTGTGTTGACTCTTCCCAAATGTTTTGGGTGTATAAAACGTGTACGAAACTGTGTTTCGTGTTTTATATATTAATTTTTTATATATCTCTTCAAGTACTTTCATCTTTAACTTGAACTACGCCGTTCTGACGATAGGCAATAACCTTGAAACATATGTAAACGGCTGTTATATAAAAAAATGTGTAGGTTTTCAACGTAAGTTTCTTCTTTTACTTAATTTTAGTTTGCCTGCATTGAAGAGAATTCTTAGAATAATTATTTTATTGTTAAGATTATCTGGGTAGTTCCAGAAACTATAAAAGTCTCATAATAGCCGGACGGTATTTCATTGTCGTCTGCAACGTTGTGTTGACTCTTCCCAAATGTTTTGGGTGTATAAAACGTGTACGAAACTGTGTTTCGTGTTTTATATATTAATTTTTTATATATCTCTTCAAGTACTTTCATCTTTAACTTGAACTACGCCGTTGTAGGTTTTCAACGTAAGTTTCTTCTTTTACTTAATTTTAGTTTGCCTGCATTGAAGAGAATTCTTAGAATAATTATTTTATTGTTAAGATTATCTGGGTAGTTCCAGAAACTATAAAAGTCTCATAATAGCCGGACGGTATTTCATTGTCGTCTGCAACGTTGTGTTGACTCTTCCCAAATGTTTTGGGTGTATAAAACGTGTACGAAACTGTGTTTCGTGTTTTATATATTAATTTTTTATATATCTCTTCAAGTACTTTCATCTTTAACTTGAACTACGCCGTTCTGACGATAGGCAATAACCTTGAAACATATGTAAACGGCTGTTATATAAAAAAATGTGTAGGTTTTCAACGTAAGTTTCTTCTTTTACTTGATTACAAGTTTGCCAACCAAAACATTTCAGGTAAAAATACATAAAAGCCTTTCAAGCCGTAATGATGCCATTCCCCAAGAAGCAATAATCCCACCAACCCTATTTTGTGAATGACATCACTGAATACAATTAACCGAATTTGTTTTATTTGGAGACGATGCTGCTATTATCTCTGAAAGTTGGTACATAATTACAATTATTGTTAGCTATTGAAGTTTTTATTCACAAGGCATATGTTGCGCCTATGAAAATATTTTATGCGATGATTTTGTATTGAAATGAAACAAAGTGATAATACTTGCGATTGTAAGTAATTACACAAGGGAGTCACTTCTGTATTTAAGCGGCTTCATTATTTTCTCTCAAAATATATTATCAAAATTTATGATATTAAAGAAATTGCGTTACCTTCAGAGAGGAGAGTGAGAGTATATTGAAATTTTTGGATTCCAGGACAATTGGCAATCGCAATTATTAATCTGCTATTTGATAGTGACAGGAAACTTGAAGGATATTTTCATATAAGTCAAAATTTTTTGTAGGTAATTCATTAAGGGGGTAAATCATGATGCCGAAATTGACTTCATTCTACATGTCGTTACTTATTATCTAAATTATCGTTTCTTTGCTTCTCATTAACACTGAATCGTCACAAACAATGTTTGGTACCTGAAATTTTTCAAATTGTATAAGAAAAAAATTTGCCTGCAATGATACTAATCCACTCATTCAAGCTCAATTTGAAACGATGAAAACCAAGCAAACACTTGAATCGACATGCTATAAGCATTGACGTCTTAGACTTATCTGAGCCATTAATGGACTCCTTTTTTTCAAGTCGAAAGTTTTTTCGAAACTGATAATAGTTACAATTTCAATTTTCACCAATATTCGATTGATGCTAGAAAAATGACATCTACATCTAAAATACGTGATGAACTATCATTAGAATTAGTGTTGAATTCTAAAAAAACTTATGTACATAGTCAATATTGGTATTATAATTCCAAAATTAATTATCTTTCTTCCGATGCCAATTCTTATTGCCAATGATATTGGTAAAGCTTCTCAATTGACTAAATGGAGGTGATAAATGATTACAGTATTGTAGGCAAAACTTGGGTAATTTAAACATACTGTCTGTCTAGTAACAATTATGGATAATTGATTTTTATGTAAGGTAATTATTTATCTAATTTTCTTATTCAGGAAATCGAGTGAATGGGACTGATATGGATGTTATCTGAAAATATTTTGCAATATTCTTTATTAATGAGTGCGTAAATGATAATTTTCAGTATCAATTCAGTATATTCATTATTCATTGCACGAAATTTATTCTGGCAATTAACTTCTTGATTATTTTATCATTTGTTGTAAAGAGTTTTAGCTGTATCATTCAAGATAAGATGTTAATTTATTCATAATAATAATAAAAGTAATAATAATTTTATTAAGCAATAGCTACTACAAACTCATATAAACATAAGGTTCAAAATATATTATTTACAATATGTTTGAAACGAACTTAGCTTTAGGCTTGAATATCTTAAGGTCACTTACTGTTTTTATGGAGCTAAGCAATTTATTAAATACGTTGAATTCTTCTTCAAATATACTTTTCTAGATATAGAAAGCTTACAAACTTGCATGTAGAAATTATCAGCATTACTTGTATTATAACTGTGCAAATCACTGACACGTGTTAGATTTTTTATTACTCTATATGGGAAAAATTTGTTTCAAACTTTAAATATAAATATATATGTAGCGAAAAGTATGCTGTATTTAACTGACATTACTTCTAAACAATTTAGCATTCTCTAGCTTTTTTAGCTGTTGAGTTTTTTTTTACTCAATCCAAATAACAGACTGGAACAATATTCAAAGGTGTGACACTATTATTGACTTAAAGAGCAATATTATTATATATACCGTCAGATTTTTTCCAATTCTTTTAAAAAAGTTGATTTTCTTGGATATTTTCGACGATCTGAGGTCGACATGATAATTGAAACTCAATTTGTCATCGAACATAACGTCCAAGTATTTAACAAGTTTAATGAGTACATCACACTAAAGCATCTTTGGTGTTCAGATATTCTAAGGTTGAAATTCCTGCCAGTTTAGCCAACATATACTTTGGGACAAGTAGGTACCGCAACCGCAACTCAATATAGAATTCACTATATTATCCATAGAATTCTCATATGAAATTCACATATAGAATTCATGAATTCATATGAAATTCCCATATAGAATTCTCTATATTATCATAGTAGCCAACTTTCTGGGAAATGTATCTATTGGTATCGCTATGTCGACGACATTATTACGTGCTTCACAGGTACCCACAGACAGCTTAATTCTTTTATAAAATTCATTAATTCACTTCACCTATGATATATACAATTCTATATAGAATTCACAAGAGAAATAGAATCGCAAGGCTCTATAAACTTCTTGGACTTTACAATAAAAAGGAATAATAAACATGAGTTCTCAATTTTCCGGAAAGCTTCATATTCTGATCAAACTATACATTGCTCGTCCTCACATCCGTTCCATCACAAATCAATGATGTACAACAGTATGATCATAGATTAATAAATATGCCTTTATCAGCAGATAATTATACTCATGAATTGAACATCATTAAGCAGATCGCACAAAATAATGGATATCATCATTGTTTCGTCGATAACATTTCACCAAAAAAGTTATATAATAAGGCCATTTCCCAAGTATATCCTAAAGTAACAGATAGCCAAAAAAAAGTTCAGAACATTAACGTATTTAGGCAACCCTGTATCAAAAATGTCGAAGTTTTCATCTAATAGAAATTTAACGATAGCTTTCAGAACCCAGAATACCGTGGGTAGACACATCAGAAATGCGAAAGATAAAATTTCGCCTAATGATAAATCGGGTATTTATGAGTTGAGTTGCGGTACTTGTCCCAAAGTATATCTTGGCTAAACTGGCAGGAATTTCAACCTTAGAATATCTGAACACCAAAGATGCTTTACAAAAAATAAAACCGATCCTACGTATGCAACACATCTTTCAGAAGAGAACCATGTCTTCGACAACAACTTTAAAATAGTACATACAGAGCGAAAAGGTTATAAACTAACCCTGTTAGAAGCCATGGAAATCAATAGGAGGAAGAAATCGAACAGTTAATTAAATGAACAAGTTTTAATCCATAATTCTGCGTTATTAAATTTATTCCAGTTAAAATGCAATCGAAGAAAAGTGTTCTATGGTCATTCCCTACAATTCAGAAGAAATATGTCATCCCCCTGAAAAAGAAGAACAGTGTTCTATGGTCATTCCCACCCCACGCATTTCAGGATAAATATACGCAGTCCACAATGTAATAGCACAGTTTATCATCAACATCTGATGAAGCCACTGTGTTGGCGAAACGATATTGTCATGTTTTTGAATTAATTACAGTGAAAATCGAAAAACTACTTAGTTTCATTTAATTATCCGTTTTATATATTTGTAGAATTGGGGATTGTCGTTTTTGGGTTCTGTATCCGCCATTATTTGTTTTAAATATGAGGATATCCTCTTGCTGAAATTTGTGTATTCTTCTATTCGTGCTATCCTGTATACTTCGTTATATTCTGGTTGTGCTCTTGAGCATGTTAGTCTATACTCGCTTTCCTTTTGTGTTGTTCTTTCACATTTGGCATCATACCATCTTCTTGCTTTCTTGTTAAGACCTATCACTCACTGTTTCTTACTATTTTAAAATGCAGGTCTTTATATCTTAGCAGTCTTGTTCGATGTTTCAGGACTGTTTATTGATATTTTATTTGATCAATATTATTTGACGGATTTTATGTGTTAAATAGTGCTTTAGATTTATTTAAATAGAAGTTTCACTTGTTGCAAGTTCGTTTATGCCATAAAAACAAAGAAGAATGTCGATCATATTAGTTACATGAAAAGTTTAATGGAAAGAATATTGAGATCAGAAAATGCCTAAAAACCTTGTCTTTTTTCTATACTCAAAACGAAGTACTAATGTTTAATTCTTTTCATTTACTGCATGAATAATAATGATAATGATCAACAACATCGGACATTTGAATCAAAGACCAAACTATCGGTGACTATAAACGTGAGCCTAAAACCATTTTCTTACTTCTTGTTTCATAAAAATCTATGCTTCATAATAATTTGTTTAGACTGACAGTATCTATTGATACTGTCAGTCTAAACAAATCCTGTCAGAGAAAAATTATTTGATGAAGTTTCTGAAAGAATATTCGTTGCATTCGAAACAGTATTATTTATTTGTAAAATGAGAAAAACTAAATATGCATTTCATTCAAATATTATCAAAAAATTTTGAAGCTTAATCTTTCAATTTGAAAATCAGCAATATATTTCTAAAATATATTGCAACTGAATCCGATCATCTAGAAAAAGCAGAATTATATCATATCAGTAAGTTCTAACGTGATCATTTTTTTTGTTCAAAACGGGACTTTATAATGTTGAAAACAATCTTATCACACAATAAATTTTATTGTTGTTTATTCTGAAACGGTTGATTGTTATGTTGTAAAAATATTCAAGAGACAATTAAATTTGCTTCACTAATACGGTTAAGGGTTTTAGAAAAGACTAGACTTCTTGATACGTTTTTTCATATGCACTCTTACTATCAACATCGCTTTCAAAAGTGAAATATATAACCAGATATTTTCAGACGTCCTTAATTATTTGATCATTATACCTACCAGCGAAAGTCGACATCGAGAAATAAAGGAGAAGTTTTAAGCACTGAAACGCAAACTCTATTGACCTCAATAATACAACAACGTCCCAAAATATATTTAGGCATGTGAAATTCTTGTAAGAACCCACAATAATTATTTTCAAATCAACTCCTATTGAACAAAAATGTTCCCATGTATACATTGGTACTTTCAATATTGATGATCTCACTTGCCTGGCGATAATCCATTTTTTTTTCCAAACGCAATGTTATTCTTTAAAACTCATTGATCATCCAATGAAGTGAAGGACAATTCAGTAACAACGGAGAACCTGAACGTATTAGTTGTGACAATGACAGGGAATGTGAAAAAGAAGTGTTCAAGAGCTTTGTGACTCTCGTGCAATGAAACTCGACTATACAAACAATTCCAGTCAACATTCAAATTGTCCTGTTGAAAGCTTTTCTTCTTTTTTGCTTGGAGAATATATTCCAATATGCAATATACAGCAATACAGAAATCATTGAAGTTGATATCAATTAATGAATACCTGAAAAATTCCAAGGCATGATCGAAACAAAATTATTTAGAGAAAACGTGAACGCATTAATGGGAGCAGTTAATAACACCAATAATGAAAACGCCACTTATATCCAGAAGCAATTAGTTCTTGGAAGAGAAAAGAAGAAATTGTAAATGATATAAAACTGTTTAGCTTGAAAAATTCAACGAACAGAAAACTCAATTCTAAAACTTCCACTTCTGAAATCTGAGTTGAAAGAAACATAAAAAAATGTCAATAAATGATATGAGCGATATATAAATTGCTAATAAACCTGCTAATAAACCTGCTAATAAACATATTTACTATATAATTACAATCCAATAATGAAATATAATGTCACTATTATTCCAAAACAAATGGTTTTTTCTGTGTATAGCTCGTACTTTTGTTATGTAAACACCTATTTGTTCTTTTATCCAGTTGTGCTACCACTTTCCCACTCGTAATTTCATTGAGATTTGAAATTCTCAAGATTCAAATTTGCAGGTGGATATATAAAATCAATTGATAACGAAATAGATCATGGGGAAAGTGAAGAATTCCTCTCACGTACTTATACTATCGAAATTGATTGCGAAATGGATAACTAATAAGGTGTTCACGAAATTCAATCCACAAAAAGTTCTTCATGAATACACAGAGGTAGACCTTATACCAATAAAAAAACTTGTTGGATGGGCTTAAGAAATCTTCGAGAAGAGATCTCTTATTCATGATGGACGATTCTCACATGTAGATTCACAACCGACAACATTTAATATTGTTACTTTCTTGTTTGTAATAAGAATTACTATTTGAATTATCATTCCATATCAAATTCATCTTAAGATTCACCTCAGAAGCAACTAAAGACATTTATCGAGAACTGGGGAATTATATGACTCACAACAATAAGGATCATTTCAATCGTAATGACTTACAGTTTTTTCTATAATATTGCTTGTTCTCTGAAATATAAATAATGGCGAGAGATAGAGCATATTATATTTAAAAATCGAAGAATTTTGCTGGGTTGGTCTACTTTCCATACATCAAACTGAACACTTTCAAAAGGACATCAAACAGTATTGCAGCAACGTACTCAATACAAATATACCTTCAATTGAAAATGAATTTTTGCCTGCTAGAATACACTTTTTGAATGAATGATAGTGATTTCCGAAGTAATTTCTTTCAGTAGAAAGTAGGAAGAGTAGGAATACAGCATTATTCGTAACAAACCGGTTTTTTTCAGAAAATCAAGCTTTTCCTGATTATGAAATCGTACTTCTCACACTATAAAACGTTTCTATAACAGTTTTACAAAAATACGTTTGGAGGTAATAAGCAAAATCTTTTTTAAAAATTCAAATGTTGTACAGTAATTATAAAAAATATTTTTCTATTATTTTTCATAGAACAGTACAATGTGAGAATGGTTACATTATCAACTATTGTCTGAAATATATTCAGCGAATTTCAGAATACATGTTCTGATTTCACACGAATTCTGTACCCAAGTGGATTAGAAAGTGAAATATTGTTATTTTACCTAACTTAAAGTGTTATTTGTTAAATGATTTTCCATAAGTTTTTCAGAATTTTATAACAGTGGAGTTCTGTAATGATATATCATACTGAAATGCTTTGAAAACGATGAAACAAGCTTTGCATTACTTAATTTCTTGATAAATCAATGTAATTTCACAAAAAATTTTCGAAAGTGACGATGGTGGTAGAATTACAATGCTGTGAAATATCTTCACGAAACAAATTACATTTTTGTTGTGAAATTTGTGTTTAATTCCTCAAATCGTTTAGTTTTGTCATCTAATATACAGGAACAGCATTTTATGTTTATTCACAAAATTTCATCAGTATGTTACAGAACGTTCAGTTACCTATACTTGGTTTTCTCAAAGTCTATGAAGTGGTTAGAGAGTTGCCAAGTGCTTACATGCAGGTGATAAAGGGAAACGTTTAGACCTTTTAGAGGCAATTGAAATATGCAGTTTTTGGAAGAAAAAAGAAGACATCGTAAATGAACACTTAGATTTTCAATTATCCTTCCGCCTTACATCCATTGTATAGATATAAATTTGTTGTTCGTTCCTTACTGTATTTTAGTCCTGAAAATGAGCCAACGCTCGAAACATCATTATGTTTCGAGCGTTGTCGAGATTTGTCAACACAAATTCATATTGTTAAATATAATCGTGAAACATTAAGTCATGAGTTCAATTTAATTTAATATTTAATTATGTTTCATCAAGAGTTAAGCAAGAATTCAATCTCGGTAATTATTCTACTATCAAAACAATTTACTCTCGGATATTTCTGGAAGATAAAGTGGACTCAGTCGTCCAACCCAATTTGTCGAATAACGTTAAATTACCAAAAATTATCATCACCTACCTTTTGTGGTGATTACAAGGATTAGCCAACATTTTTTGATATGTTTAATAGTCTCGTCCACAAAAATAAAAATTTATCAGATATTGAGAAATTCCAGTAGCTTTTGAGTTCTCTGTCATCTCAAGCAATGAGGACCCAAATTCAATTCTGACTCTGCCGTGGGTCTTCGTAAGTTACTAGAAACATTTTCTGAGAATTTAGCGAATTTGAAAAATTTAAATTTACCCACGGATAGTGGGACTTCATTCTGTTTCATATTCTCCTACAAAAATTAGATGTTCCTACAATCAGGAGATTTCAAATACAAGAATGTTCTACAGACATTCCCTCTTTTAGTAATTTACAGGAGTTTCTGACTAATCAGTGTACTGCATATGAATCAATTTCACTCTCCGTGTTTCAAAAATCTTTTAATGCCCATTCTGTTTCGAAGACGAATTCTAATAATTCCTTTCAAAATAACGCAGCTCTGCGTTAATCGCTCAAACAATCTCTAGATCTGATCAAATATAGACGACTTGCAATTACTGTAAATCTTATCACACTATATACAAATGCCCCGTATTTCTCAATAAATCTCCAAATGATAGATTCAAAATAGCCAAGGAAAGAAGGTGGTGTATAAATTGCCTTCATTCCGGACATCAAGTCAGCATCTGTTCATCCAAATCAACCTGTGGTATTTGTAAAAGAAAGCATCATACACTCCTGCACGTTACTAGTAAAATCTCAATTTGTCCTGTCGACAAAACAAATACTTCCAAGGTCACTGAATTTAGTTCCAGTAATTCTCCCTCATCTCAGCCTAATCAGGTCATCACGAGTACTTCAACTTCGACGTCCTCAGTTTTACTTGCTACGTCTCAAGTTGAAATTTTGGACGCTTATGGTGATTATCAAACCATCAGGGTTTTACTAGATAGTGGTTCACAATCAAATGTGATCACTCAAAAATGAGTAAACCGATTGTGACTCAAAGAGTTTAAATTAGCCTATTCCATATGGTATTGGAGGAAATCCTTGTAAGTCATCGAGTAATGTTAACTGTACTATTCGACCAGTCAATCATGTCAATCGTTCATTTACATTTGATGCTGTGGTATGCCGAAGATCTGCTCCGATGTGCCCTCATCGTTTGTGCAATCTCAAAACTGGAGTTTTATGTCAAATATTGAGTTAGCAGGCCCGCATTTCGCTACTACAGGTCCTATCGACTTATTGCTAGAAGCATAAATTTTTTCTTCAATTTTGAAAAATGAGCGCCTAGAAGGAAATAATTTCGAACCTACCGCTTTGAAAACGGTGTTCGGTTGGATATTGATGGGATTTACAATACTCTTCTTCTATTGTAAACTCACTTCATGTAAATGTTGTTTCTACCTTAAAATCGACTCTCAAATCATTTTGGGAGATTGTAGAAGTGTCGAAGATACAAACGCTTTCCCCGGAAGAACAAAAATGTGAACAGTTTTTTGCTAGTAATTATTCACGTAATGAAACAAGTCGTTACGTCGTGGCACTGTTTTTTGAAGATTATGCGCTCTCATCGCGTGGAGATACTTACTCAATGGCGCTACGTCGATTTCTTTCTTTGGAAAGACGCCTTATTCAATCTCCAACAATTTATAAAGCATATTGTGATTTCATGAAAGATTATGAGGATAGTGGTCATATATCTCCGGTATCCACATTATGTACCTTCAAAAAATGCCTTTTACATTCCGCATCACTGTATTTCTAATTCTAATAGATCTTCAAATGAATTCAGAGTAGTATTTGATGCTTCAGCGAAAGTTTCGGGATACAAATCATTGAATGATACTCTTATGATAGGTTCCAAATTGCAAAGAGGTATCTTTGCAATATTGCTACTCTTTAGAATTAATACATTTGTTTTTACAGCAGATATAAAACAAACGTCAAATATTGGTTTATCATAGGCATACACATTTTCAACTAATTTCTTGTAGATTCAATTCTTCTGATCGAATAAAAGTTTATGAATTGAACATGGTTACTCATGGAGTTTCTTCTGCTCCTTACCTTGCACTCAGAACAATCAAACAATTAGCTCTGGATGAATAAGAGTCATATCCGAGGGCTTCGAAGGTTTTAGCATTAGACGTTTATGTTGATGATATTTTTTCAGGCAGAATTAACCCACAGGAATTTAAAATGCTTCAGAAGGAGCTTATTTCTTTTCTACGAAAAGGTGGTTTCGAATTGCGCAAATAGACAAGTAACCACGCCGAACTTCTTGAGCATATTCCAGTCGAATATCAGCAACAACTTTCTCTCAATTTTGATACAGATTCAGTTGTCAAGATACTTGGTTTAAATTGGTTTCCTCCTATGGATTGTTTTTCGTATTCAGTGGATAGTGTATCTTGCACTTGTACGAAACGAGCTTTGTTACCAGATTTAGCTCGCATTTTCGATTCCCTCGGCTTTCTTACGCCATTTACATTTTATGCTAAGTATTAGATTCAGTATATTTGGACCTTAGGCTTATCGTGGGATGAATTAGCACCCACTGAAATACTAAATTCCTGGAATCAATGCAAAGACGAACTATCTGCTCTATCAGATTTTGATATTCCTCGACGTATAATTTCGAAACATTTTATTAGGTATGGGCTCTATGGATTCGGAGATAGTAGCGAAGGAGGTTATGCTGCTGTTGTTTACCTCAGATTCCTATATTTGGGGACATCTCCTGAAACTTCGTTCGTTTGTGCAAAATCTAAGGCTGCACCATTAAAGAGAATTTTTGTACCAAGGTTAGAGCTTTGCGCTGCGCTTTTGCTATCCAAGCTCATACATGTTGTTATGACTACTTACAGCACGCATCTTAACCCAGATCAAGTCTTCGCATGGTCAGATTCAACTATTGCACTAACATGGATCAAATGGTCTCCACATTGCTGGAAAAGCTTTGTGGGCAATCGTATTACGCAAATACAAGAACTTGTATCTCCTGAACATTGGTACCATGTGCGTTCTGGAGACAATCCTGCGGACTATGCTTCTCGGGATCTCACACCCAAAGAACTCGTATACTGCTCTGCATAGTGGAAAGGACCCTCGTGGCTACATTCAGCTGAAAAAATTAATTCGAACACACAATTGAGAAAATAAGATAAATTGGTGGTTACTGGCGAAGAAAGAAATATTGTTTCATCCTTCTTCATCAGCTCGACAATTATTGAGTAAATGATCTCAAATCATTCATCTCTATCAAGAATCCAACGAGTGATCGCATATATTTTTCGTTTTTATTATAATAGCACACGATTAAGACCTCTGGAAACAGGTGCTCTCACTGCTGAAAATTTGAGAGAAGCTCTCCATTTGCTTGTTACGCATGATCAAAACATCGTTTTCATTGAAGATATTCAAAATCTACGGAAGAAAGCATCTGTGTCAAAGTCCTTTCGCAAATTGAATCCTTTCCTGTCAGAGGATGGAATACTCAGGGTGGGCGGTCGATTGTCGTATTCCGGCTTGGCATACGAGCACAAACATCCCGCTTTACTTCCTGATAAACATAAGTTGACTGAACTTATCATTCAACAAATATATCCGGGATCTCAAACGCTACAGTTTCTGCTGACACAGCAGTTCTGGATACTAGGTGTGAAACGAGCTATTCATCACGTTGTTGGTCAGTATCATTCATGTTTCAAAGTAAATCCTAAACCTAAATTACTCCTTGTGGGTAATTTACCTTCAGTTCGAATAACACAAACCAAGCCATTTCAATGCGTTGGAATTGATTTTGGTGACCCTTTTTCTATAACAATGTCTATAGGTCGAGGAGTTAAGTCGCAGAAATCTTCCATATGTCTCTTCGTTTGTTTCACTACTGAAGCATTACATTCAGAATTGATCTCAGATTTGTCCTCAGAATCTTTTCTCGGAGCTCTCAAATCTCGCAGTGGCCGATGCAATGAAATATTTAGCGATTGCGGCACTAACTTCAAAGTGCAAATCGGGAACTTTCAAATTTTATGAAAAACGCTGTGGAAGAAGAGCTTTTAGAGTGAAGTTTCAATCCACCTTCTGCTCCTCATTCTGGAGGCTTATGGGAATCTGGAATGAAATCAGTAAAATCTCATTTATTGGGGCGACCCCAATGACATATCTGCCCTCACTCGAGGCCATTTTTTGACAATTGCTCCTTTATCGAGTTTACCTGACCTTGATCTCTCACATCTCTCACTTAGTAAATTATAGCGTTGGCAACTAATTTCACAAATACATCAGGATTTCTAGAAACACTGGCATAACGAATATTTGAACACATTACAAAGAAGAAAAAAGTGGTACAATTATACCATCTCTACCTTGCAACCTAGCATGTTAGTTGTCGTGAAAGACGAACAAGTACCTCCGTTACGCTGGCGTTTATCACGAATTCATGAAATTCATTTCGGCAAAGATGGAATTCTCAGAGTTTGCAGTAGTAGAACGCTCCAAGGTGTTCTGCAGAGACCAGTGATGAAACCTTGTCCCTCACCTCTGATAATGATATGATGATGATAATATGATAATGATAAATGATATTTTATGAAAATATTGTATATTTTAGGTGGGCGGTTATGTTGCTGCTATACCCTGTATATATTTGTGTGAATTAGTTTTTCTTCATTCTCATTTTCATTTTATTTGGTAACAATTATTGTATAGATATCTGCTTGAGCAACTTATTTTCATTTCCGTTTTTTTTTATTGTTAAAAGTGATAAATGTGCTCTGGAAAGTAGTGGAATCACACCGGGAAGAAGGTAACCAACAGATGGGAGATTCGCTCGTTCATCGTCGTACGGCTCAGTTCATCATTCTCTTATTATTATCGACATTTATCTCGTATAATTGTTCAAAATATTATCGTGGGTGCATTTGTGGAATATATATTCAAAAGATCTCAACAAGTGCTGGCAATCCCAGTCTCGTACCGAAGAACAACATCAAGGCTAGCAAGGTAGGTGGAAAACCTTATTTTCCAGCATTGAAATATGTAAGTTGAATTGAAACGGCCATTTTAAATCTCAATTAGTAACACCCCGTAAAACCAAAATCACAGAGCTTCACTCTATTACAAACTCAGAAACAATCAAATCATCAAAGACAAAACATCTTAGTCTTAACTCAAACAACAGAATAAAAAGCAAACATAAAACAATTCATCACACTTTAAAATGATGAATAAAGACACAAAACTTACCTACAATTCTAAGAAATTTATCATCATAAACATCACCATAAATACTTTATTATCATGAATAATCTCTTAATTCCATACGAGGAATAGTTGTGTTTTATTTCATAAGTTCGACGTACCTCTGTAATAACTACAATAACCTATCCATAAACAACCTGCTTCAATATAATAATAAAAATTTATAACTTCAGGTGAAACGCTTTATTTAGGTACTGAATAGAATTATACTTAAGGATAATCTGTACATTTATATATTTCACTTTGTAAATATTTTGTATTAGGTACTTAGAGAAATGTATATATATATATATATATATATATATATATATATATATATATATATATATATATATATATATATATATATATATATTTGCGATTGGTTCAGGGATTTTCTGACTGGTGTTATAGAAATTCACTCATGCTAAATCTCAGTAAAACTGAATTATTATTTTTTAAATTACGTGAATTCAGCTCAGATATTCCATTTGTTTTGAGGTTTCATGACCGCCAGCTGAAACCTACAGCCACTGCAAAATTTCTGAGACTACATGTAGATTGTAACCTGAAATGGGGCAATCATATGGAACAGCTATGCAAGGAGCTGAACAAATCTTTTTTTGCTCTCACTCGCCTAAAGCACGTACTACCTTTGGACAGCTTGATCACAATTTATTATGCGTTAGTTTACAGTCACCTGAGCTATAATATATTTCTTTGGGGTGGTTCATCTGGATTAAATAGAGTTTTTACTGCGCAGAAGAGGATAATTCGCCTCATTTTCAACTTGAGACCTCTTGACTCTTGTCGACCGATATTTGTACAACATAAGATTCTTCCGTTAGCTTGCATCTACCTACTTAACTCTTTGCTTTTTGTTCGCCGAAAACTGTCAGATCTTGATAAAATTTCTAGCTTCCATGGTTAAAGAACACGTCACATCAACACAATATGTATTCCATTACATAAAACAGCTAAGTTCGAATTGTCACCGACATATGTAGGTATAAAGCTCTACAATCACCTACCAAACCGAGTCATGAACATGAATCAAATGAGTTTCAAACGAACAATTAAAGGAATATTGTCGACTTTTTGTTTTTATGATCTAAAAGAATACTTTTCAACTGATATTTATCGATTTCTCATCTAGTTATTTTGTACAATGACATGTCCTATATATTGTTGTAATATCTAAGGGATAAATATATATATATATATATATATATATATATATATATATATATATATATATATATAAAAGTTGTGTTTTATTTCATAAGCGACTTCTCGTTCAGTATTTCCTAGTGGAAATATCGTCTTAGAAAACAAACCGACAAAGACTGGCTAGAATACTCTATACCAGCCATCGATTCAAAATTTATAATCCATCCTTCCAGGTACACTAATCTCCAAAGTGTTCATAAATCAAAATTAAAATTGTGAAGAAAAAAACTTACAAATACTTGGGACAGAAATCCCTGTCTCAGGTCAAAACTGATGCAGATTATCAGAAAAAATTAAAACAAATAATGAAATAACAAAACATAAAGAGAGAATTATTACATCAAGAAAAATGCAAGAACATATTAAAAAAGAAAGATACAACTCCCAACGAAGCACAGATACAAAAAATAAAACTAATGAAAATGAAGTAAATTCAATAGACGATGAATCAATTTTGTGATAGTTCATATTTGAATGAGAGGTAATGATAAAAACGTGTCTAAAAATCACTGACTGAACAATTCTTTATTCGACTAGTTTCGCATTTTACGGCATTTTACGGAGAACATTCTTGATAATGACGTAAAAGGCGAAACCAGTCGAGTAAAGAAAAGTCTGAAAAGAATTGATCAGTCAGTGAGTTTGACACAAGTATTTATTATTACCTCTCATTGAAAATGAAGTAATAGCAGACATACCGATTTCGAACCGTTTCGGAGCCCTTAGCGCTATATCAGAGGATGAAATGGATTGCAGTTCATCCCAAATTAACCAAAAAAATACTGAGTCCAGAACAGTAACAAAACATGAAAAAATTCTACCAATAATAATTACCCAAAAATTTGCAAATCTAAACACATTTCATAATGAAATGAAAAAGATTAACAAGGGAGAATACCACATTAAATATAGCCCTGGAGAAATAAAACTATTCATAAAACAAAAGGAAGATCACAACAAAGTGGTGAAAAACCAGAAATCCAACGCTATTCAACACTACACATACGCACTTAAAAGTGAATAAAACAAAAAAATTGTGTTGAAAACTGCCTTCTTTTTGTCAGAAGACGAAGTTATTCTTCGGCCATAGAATACGCAAAAATAAATTCAAGAGATGTCGAAATCATAAAAATGAAAGGAAGAAACAATAAGTCTCAATCATTCTTAATATCCGCTAACAAAAATGTGGACTTTGGAAGAATTAAAAACATAACGGAACTCGACCTCATCAAAATAACCTGGGAGAAATACAATAAAAAAAATGGAACTACGCGGTGCCACAGATGCCAGCTTCACGGTCATTGATCAATAAACTGCCACCGCCAATCAAAGTGTGTAAAGTGCGCGGGTAGCCACTTAACAAGTGAATGTAAAAATTGTGATCAGCAAAATTTCAAAGTGAAGTGCGCGAACTGTGCAGGACTACACACAGCAAATTATTCTCAGTGTCCTGAACTATTAAGGTACGTTGACAATATGAACAATGAAAAAAATTATTAAGGAGAGAGAATTTCCTCAATTAAAAAATTAATACAACATACCACAAATTTCTCAAAGAACAAATATTACATACAGTCAAATTTTGAAAAACTCTCAAATGAACACTCAAAATGAAAACAACTCAAAGTATACAAACATCTCTTCATTATTCAATGAAATAAGGGAACTAAATGAAATCTGCAATATAAGTCAAATGATCTATATTGTCAGAGAACTTAAAATGAAACTAAAAACTGCCACTGCAGTTTTCGATAAAATTATGATCATTAGCGAAATAAGCGAAAAATATGATATATAAAAATCATGAAAAACCACTAAAAATTTTGTCCTGGAACGCCAGAGGAATATCTGATAAAATAAATGAATTGCAGATTCTATGTCAAGAATAAAACTTCGACATAATCTGCATTCAGGAAACTATGCTCAATAAAAACAAGCCTCCTAAAATAGCCAATTATTACCACTTTAACAAACCCAAAAAACTTCAGGAGGCTTATTAATTTATTATAAAATGCATCTGCAGACAATTGAAATGCCAACAAACACAAATGATTGCGAATCCCAAGCAATTATATTAAATTATATCACAATTCTCAATTACTATAAAAGTCCTGAACTTGCAACAAATATTAACGAATTAGAAGGACAAAACTGTCACAATTCTCTACAAATTCTTAGAACAGCGCAATCTCTCAGTTCACTTTCCTCTCAACTCTCATACATATTTTCCATCCAGAAACGCACAAGCATCGACAATATATCTAGTAATTAATGAAAATAATTCAATTTCCGATCTAATCGCAATTAACGCCATCGATTCAGATCACTTTCCAATATCATTACAAATAGTCAATACATGCTCGAACGACTCCATCCACTCGAAGCAGAAATCATTCCCTAACTGGCATTAAGAGATATTTCAAGCTACTCAATTAAACTCAACAATAACATAAACTCAAGAGACGAAATAGATCATGAAGTCAAGAAATTAACGAAAAAGATTCAATATTCATTTAAAAAAAAGTACAAAATTCAAACAATTAAAACAACTTAAACTTGATCTACCAAATTACATCTTAGGAATGATTAAAATGAAAAACAAATTTCGTAAACGACTACAAAATAACTTTGATGTAAAACTATATATAGAACTTAAACAACTTAAAAACGAAATAAATTTATTAATCAATTCAATTAAATCACATTCCTGGGACAAATATACCAGAAATCTAACCAACAAAAACGGTTGGTGGAAACATTTTAGAAACAGTAAATCAGGTGAAAATTACTGAATTTCAACACTTCATGGTCCAGGCAGGCTATTGTTTGAAGACGAATTAACAGCCGAACACCTAGCTGACAAATATCAGAATATACACCAAGCAACTAAACTTGTGTCAGACAAACAAACTAAAAATACAGTAAAAGAATAGTTAGCCAACTTAAACATCAGAATTCATCAATTAAAATAGAAAACTACACTCCACGAAGTGAATGATTTAATTAGAAAATCTTACAACAAAAAAGCTCCAGGCTTCAACCAAATTAATAACGAAATGCTGAAGGAGTCACCTAAAAAAGTCAAAATACAATTAACTTACATCTATAATGCATGTATCGAAATGCAATGCTTTCCTAGTTTTTGGAAAAATAGTATAGTCCTATCATTTAGAAAACCGAATAAAGATCCAACTTTCGCAGTAAATTACAGGCCAATTAGTTTACTCCAATGGTGTCTCGACAAACGCATACTCACGAAAAACTTCACAATATCCTAATAGATGAACAATACGGCTTACAGAGCACTATTTTACAGTTTGCTAACTTAACTAACCAAATTACAAATAATTTCAATAAAAAAAATTACGGCAATCCTGACTTTAAAGATAGAAAAAGCGTTTGATACAGTTTGGCAACGCGGACTCATAAATAAACTCATGAATTACAACGTTCCAATTTACTCAATAAAATTAATCAAATCCTATCTACCGAACAGAACCTACCAGGTTTAAGTTGGCAAGGCTCTTTCAAATAAAAAAAAATACCTGCAGGTGTCCCACATCTATTATATCAGAATCCTGGTCTTCAAAAATGGCAAACACATACATTCAAAATCATACTAGGTCTTCTGTTCAAAATCTTTGAGATTTCGAACAGATTTTCTATTCACAATTAATAATGGAACCGAGTTAGATGGGAGAGTTTAGTACAGACGTCGAGATGAAGCCCTTGTTGCTAGATCATCGGAGCCTCCCAGCATGTTCAGAATCTTGAAGATTTTGAACAGATTTATATAGTTAGAATAGGAAAATATTTTAATAATGCATTAGGCAATAAGTGAGTAGGTTAACCCAACTATTGCGAATATCATGGGCTCACCATACTTTCATGAGTGTGATGAACTTATCTCATCGATTAAGAAGTTTTATTTTATGTATAAATACGTTAACATTTTCCTAATAGTGTTATATATGCAGCCGTCAGAAATAGCATCAAGATTGAGCAACATGGATTCATGTCAATGAGATCTTGTTCAAGCAATCTAATGCTGTTTTCACAGTACGTTTCTGAAGTACTAGACTCCACCGGTCAAGTTGATGTGATCTGCACAGATTTTCAGAAAGCATTTGATAAAGTTGCTTATGCGCTGTCGGTACAGAAATTACGCAACATATTTGGATTCTCTGTAGTCTCACCAGTTTGTTTCATTCTTACTTGGTTGCCGACGTCAACCAAGTGAGCTCCATTCGTACAGCTGGAGGGTATACAGTCGTCTGAGTTCATACCTACCTCTGAAACTCCTCAAGGGTCTAATCTTGGACCACTGTTCGTAAATGATCTGATGAATAATATTCATTCTCCACATTTGATGTTCGCATACGATTTGAAACTATATCATGAAGCTGGACCATGTTGCTAGTTGGTGTAAGGACAATTATTTGAGTTTGAATGAGTCAAAGTGTAATGTTGTATATATATATATATATATATATATATATATATATATATATATATATATATATATATATATATATATATATATAGTTTTGATGTTTTGAGCAATAACAGGCTTCTTTTAATATGAAAACCTTCATTCTTTTTGACGTTTAGTTGTATATCACAACTTTGTCAAAACTAACTTGTGCATTAGCGTGTTACATCCAAAACTCTGATCACAGTTTTGATATACGATAGACATTAGATCAGATATTGAAAATTTGAGCATCATCTATAACAATATTTTAAAAAAAAAAAAAAACGAATCATATCAGTTTTCCTCGTCAATGGTATAAGTTTACAATTCAGTTAAGCAATATGTTGGGTACACGTTAAAACAAAATAAGAGCTTATTTGAATAAAACTAAGTATTTTGCAATTTCACGTCAACTCAGTTAAAAAGACAATATAGTTTCACCAACACAGAGGCTTCATCAGATGTAAATGATAACCTGCTACTAGTCACTTCTGATGCTCCTATACTGCACACAACACAAATTGAATATTAACATATTATTAAGATATAATTATTCAAGGTTGAACCCGAGAATTCTATCAAGTCTCTTCAACATAGATGAATGAGATTAGTAATTCACATTTTCAAGTATATGAATGACAAAACTAGAATTTTTCAAAAAGAATTACTGAATTGACCAGACATAGAATTATTTGATTAGTTAACAAATTGAGTCATAGAGCTGAGGATTGACGACACCAATCTAAGAAGCTCTTCTTCGAATTGAAATAAGACATGATATATGATGTTCAATATATTTGTTATTCGTTTTTCATATTATCACTCAATATTCTTCTTTGTGCTCTTCTATTAGTTGAAAATAAAACTTTTCTTTTCAGTTAACATATTATATAGGAAATGGTTCATAATTTTTTACAATTTATTGTGAAACAAGAGTATATAGCAGTTCTTCAATATATAATAATACAATAGTACATTCTAAATTATTTACACATATATACAATAAATTACACATAAAACAGTTTCATACATTACAAACTATTAAAAATATTTTCCCGATTAATTTTACTCATGAAAAACCTGATGAATAAATGAAGTTTAACATACTTGAATATGAAAATGTAAATTTCAAATATGTGTAAAAATAAATTATAACTATTTCGTCTCGTTATATATCGATGTAATTTGTTATAAAAAGCAATTTCGATATATTTCAGATGCAGCGAAATATTTTAATGATAAGACATCTACTAGATTGAAATATTGCATTTTAAAGCTTGAACAAATCTTCAAATTCATCCACATTACTAGGATAATGTAATATTGGTTAATTGATAAAAAACACTCGACAATAATGGAATTAGTTGTTGTAAGAATAATTTTCTACAAAATGAATCTGATTATGGCACTGAATCTTAAGCTACAAATATGTCATTGATAAACTTTTGAATAAACCTAATCATCACAAATAATATAATAGAAATGTGGAAACGACATATTATACAGTCATTTTGAATTTCCGAATCACAAGAATTATCAGCAATTACCAGAATCTATCTAAGTGTTCCATTCATAAACAGCAAATACGTTTTTATTGTGAAAAAAATTCGTAACATTGCAAATTAACTCAAAAATTAATGAAAAACAAAAAGTTTTCCAATATTGGAGATGAGAATGAACCAGATTTATCCAAGTTAACACAATCATTAGTATCGAGATATTCCATCGATTTATTGATTCAAAGATCTGGTAAAAACGGAAAAGTAGTTTTAGCGGCAGCACTTTCTTAATTCCATGATGATATTGCATGTTGCTTCAAACTTTTTTGTTATTAGTTTTTTTATCTATAGAATATATTTGAAAGAACAAAAATCTGAAGAAGCAGAATTAGAATTAGATATAATCAATGATATATATATATATATATATATATATATATATATATATATATATATATATATATATATAATGTCTTGTTAATTATTATTATTTTTTGTTATTTTTTTATTTTCTCATTTATATATATATATATATATATATATATATATATATATATATATATATATATATATATATATATATATATAAGAGTCATGACAATTCCCCTATTGGAGCATTTTCATGCCACAAGTCATGTGAAAAAGTATATAGATTATCAGTTATAGCTACCTTATAAGGAGTAGGATTCAGGCTACGCAGATGATATCTGAACCTAAAATTCTCAAAGAATTCTTATCTTTTTCACGAACTTCCTGCATATTGGAAAGCTTCTGACATATGCTGTCATTACACCAGTACAAGGATAGTAACTTTTCCACTTTTATAGGTGTTACATATGCACGTTTTGATTCCTGAAATGGATGTCGATACAGAACTTTACAATTTACTAACGGAGAATCCTCTGTGGTTCTTTGAAAGAAATCTATAAGAGCAAAACCTTCACCACCATACAGTCTATAAGTTTCTTTTTTACCAGGTATTGTAACTTTTTCTACATCAATATTCTTTTCTTTTGTGAAAAATCTTTACTCCTATATAAGGGCCTCCAAACAAATTTCTTATACAGGGCCCCGACAAGACACGTTACGCCACTGAATTATGAATTATACAGGGGCAAAAGTTATTAGTTGGAAAAATCCTGATTTTTTCTTCAATATTGTTTCTTAAATGTGTCAAATTTTGTGGATTATTCTCGTAGACTATGCTCTTAAGATAACCCCACAAGAAAAAATCAGGTGGAGTCACGTCAGGGCTCCGCGGTGGCCATTCAATATCACCTCTTCGTGAAATCACCTTTTCTTGGAACAACTCGTGCAATGCAGCTAAAGAGTTGTTAGTGGTGTGCGATGTGGCCCCATCTTGTTGAAACCATGTCAGCCGGTTATAATGCCCAGTTGAGGCCCGAAAAAATTGCGTATCATGTCCACATAGCGAGCAGAAGTTACAGTCACTGCATGTCCTCTGTTGTCTTCATAAAAATACGGCCCAATAATGCAGTTCGATGACATAGCGACCCACACAGTCACTTTGGGGCTATGCAACGGGCGCTGATGTAATGTGTGTGGATTCGTTTCTCCCCAAAAACGACAATTTTGACAATTGACGTATCCGTCCAAATGAAAATGTGCCTCATCGCATATTAACTGAGATTATAAATGCATCATTTGCAAAGTATATTCTCAAATAAAATGAAAATAACAATTATCCAAAAATGAGTAAAGGAGACCCAATGGACCCTAACAATTACAGACTAGTTGCAATAATAACAATTTTTCAAAAATATTAGACATGGCAATGACAGAACAAATAATGTCATTTTCACTGCAGCAGAATGTGTTATCAGAGGCACAATTTGGATTTCGACCAAACAATTCTACAACATCTGCCATGTAAGCACTCTGTGATTTCATCATTCAGATTTTTGAAGAAGGTGACGTGGTTTCGGTGAGATTCTAAGATTTGAAAAGGGCAAACTGGATGTTTCACGACGTGTTCCTAATGATAACTGAACACTACGGAATTCAGGATTTGGCGCTATTGTTGGTGAAATCATTCTTAACAAAATTGTTGTCAGGTTGTGCGAAACAGTACAATGATGCTAATATTCATTATTTTTCAACTTCAGCGTTCGTTTAATATACGTTTCAATTACACCTTATATTATTTAATTATCTATATTTAAATACTGCCTTATATAGCAAATCTAAATTTCAGGTATAACTTACAGGTATAAAATATACCTGAAAGATAATCATTTGAGCCCATAACCTAATCTTGTACTATTGAATTTGCAAATTAATAAGCTATTAAGTTAAATTAAGGAATACTAATGGATTTCCTGAGTTTTTGAATTGATTGATATTTAATGATGTATTCAGCTGAATGTATTATATTGAAGAGATCCGTCTATTATATTGCATAGTATTATAAAGAAAAATACACTCAGTTTTTCATCTTTATGTTCATCGATGAATTTGCGACTTTAGTTTCGTAATATCCTTACATTTTCAAGCACCTGAATGATGAAATTGGAATTATTTGAAAATAATTACTTACTTGTTTAGCCACATATTTTGCTTGATACACATATAACTTGATATAGTTCTCTTTTCTATTATACTCTATCGAAAAAAGAATTAAAAATGTTATGTGAAAAAATACATCAATCTGTAGAGTTCTATGAAGAAGAAAAATATAATATTGCGAGGACATTAAATTTTTTCTCTCGTTTATATTTCAAAGCTTTCTTATGAATGTTATTTTTTCTTTTCAGGGCCGCCGTAAGCAGGCGTGCAAAGCGTGCATCGCACGCGGGCGGCACGACCAGGGGGCGGCAAATTGAGTGACTTCTCACGTACCTAATTCAAGTCATTGTCATAATATCTATTGTTCAAGAAAATGAATATTGAGTCATAGCATTCAAAACAATCTGACCGAATTACGTTAACACCCCCATCTATTGGCATCCATCAAAACTAAGATGAAACATCAAACGTCGTCTCTGCCATTCTATGGAAAACGGGACTGTTGATGTTGGAGGAATCCCCTTTGAGCTTCCTCTTCAATTCTCTCGCAATGGTAGATAAATAGAACGACCGGCACAATGAATTGCAATTATTTCGTTAATAGTTCTTTTGTGGTTGGTTTCGGCTTAATTCATTGATATTTAAACTTGTCTAGTGTGATTTTAGATCCATCATCCGTCAGTATAAAACAGGAGTGCAAAGGAATCGTAATTATGGTAAGTATTAACCCACCTTTATTTATAGACTCATTTATCACAATAATTACTGTTCAAGTTAGATTATAAATGTTTTAGTATAAAAAATTTGTCTTCAATACTTCTTAATTTCGAAAATTAATGAGTTGGTTATGTTATGATTGAAACTGAACTTATTGTAGCAAATGTTACGCGAAATCGAAACCTTTTTGACAGAATGAACTTTTGCGGCATATTACTGTATAAAAAAATTACTCAAGTAAAAAAATCTTCCATACAGAATTCATTTCAGGTAACGCATAAATGGAAAAAACTTTCGGGAGCGCAATTTCGTCAGCAAAATCGAGAAAAAGAGGTACACAAAAAAAATGGAGGGTTCTGTACGAGAATTTTGTGGTAAGCCAGATAGTAAGGAAACGGAATGCCACGAAGCTATCGAGGTAGCTTGCAGTAGCAGAGCCTTGAATCAAAGAGCTATGAGCGTAACTGAAGAGAAAGATATATGTTCTTCGGAAGAACTGAACCAAAACAAGAGAAGGAACTACTATTGAAGAACTTAAGCAGTTTATCTTCAAAAGTAACATGCACCACTTTAGATTGTTGTGATGATCCTGGTTTGTGGCCTGCACCTGCAAGTATGAGTAATGATCTTGTTCATATTTTGGTTAATCGTAGTCCGGTAAAGGCGTCCAACTGCAACTTTCCTATAAGTGGTGACGGAAGAAAATTTACAGATAGTTATTATTATGGAAATCTTTCCAATGGAGAAAAAATTAAGAGAGAATAGCTTATACCTACTTATACCTACTTACCTTTGAATTTTTACTTGATAAATGCTACAATTTAGGTTTCAGAGGCGTG
Organism: Henosepilachna vigintioctopunctata; assembly: GCA_030704895.1. Classification (NCBI taxonomy): domain Eukaryota; kingdom Metazoa; phylum Arthropoda; class Insecta; order Coleoptera; family Coccinellidae; genus Henosepilachna; species Henosepilachna vigintioctopunctata. Next base: position 225,139 of record JARQZJ010000043.1, read on the forward strand.
TTTCTGAATTGGTTACGTAGTTATCTTGAAGAAAGAACAATGGTAGTGAAAATAGGTGAGAGTTATTCTCAGAGACATGATATTGCTCTTGGGGTGCCTCAAGGCTCTGTACTCGGACCTCTTCTATTCATATTGTTCATAAACGATCTGCCTGCGAAGTTGTCCCGGTTTTTGGTGACACTATTTGCCAATGATTCATCGGTGGTTGTTTCTGGCAGGACTCCTGAAGAACTTCTGGAGGCATGTGAATGCATTGTGAGGGAGTTTGTAAGTTGGTGTCAGATGAACAATCTGATGGTGAACGTTGACAAAACTGTATGTGTTCAGTTTTGTCTGAAGGACAATGGAATTAGTACCTTGGATGTTAGATATGGGGACAACACTATATCATCATCCCAATCAACGAAGTTTCTTGGAATATATGTAGACAGAAATTTGAGATGGACAACACACATTGAGGTCTTATGTAAAAAATTGAGTAACTCATTTTTTGCAATCTCTAGAATCAAGAACATCGTACCTAGAAACTGTGTTATGAATGTGTATTACAGTCTTGTATATAGTCATCTAAATTATAATATTCTGCTGTGGGGTTGCTCTACAGAAATAAATAGGGTGTTTATTACACAGAAGCGAATACTTCGATTAATATTCAATATTCATCAGCGAACATCTTGTAAACCTATCTTCATTAATAATTACATACTCACCTTACCGTGTTTATACATTTATAGATGTTTGTTATATGTTAAAGAAAATGAAGATAGGTTTATTAAATTGAATAGTAATCATGAGTATTCAACAAGAAACAGGGATGTGCTACTTATTCCTATGCATAGAACAGCCAAATTTGAGCACTCTCTCTATTGTCAGAGCATTAAAATTTTCAACCATTTACCATCAATTTGAAAGTACTGAAAGCTCATTTGTTTAAGAGGAGAGTTAAATCTCTGCTCTTAACAAAGGCGTACTATAGTGTGTCAGAGTACTTCGATGATTCGGATGTAGGCAATAATGTTTGTATAATTTTTTAACACTAATGTTCTTCACCATGTGAAATTGTCCCAAATGTTTAATATCTCTGAGGAAATTTTTATTTTCTTTTCTTTTCAATCAAAATTGTATATTACTGTAAATATGAATTTAACCAAGATTTTTGTATGAACCAATATTTTTGCTCGAGGGCTGAATGGAAGATCAGACTCCAAACTGAATTCGGTCCTTTTGAGAGCATTTCTCTAAAAATTAGTTGTAATTAAATTTATTCTAATCAATTGAAATGAATGTAATTTTACTATGTAAGGAATGTTTCTCAATAAAATTATATTATTATTATTATTATTATTATATTCCTTATTTCGAAAGATTCAATACATTGTTTTTGTTGTGAATTATTTGATAAATCTGCTAGTAGTTTGTCTGCTTTGAACCGTTATTCTGATTGCAAACATTTGTCATTAACATTGAAAACGCATGAAACGAGCGTTTCCAACAGCGAAAACGTGAAATCGTGGGTAGAATCAATTAAAATGTTGCAAAAAATAAAACTACCGTAATCAGATGAAACTTAGACTTTTAGACTCGGAAAAATAGCAATAGTGTGATGTATTAGAAAGAGATCATAGGCGTCATCAAGTATTTATTTCATCAGTGTCTGGCATTCTGAAGCTCCTCAAAAACATTATATGATCGTGAAAATGATAATTTTTTAAAAGCAAATGATAGCATTCTTTGATTCAGTCATGCAGGAACACATTCACAGAATTCGATGCTCGAAATGAGATTCAAGTCGTATGACTCACTCTTTAGGAGATTAAATTCAGAATGAAATAACTGAATTTCTCGCCAAGACTGAGTTTCTTTTAGCAATAATTTGAACATTAAATTTTGAATAGTTTGGACAAAAGAAAGTTTATAGAAAATTTCGTAAATTCAAAGGCAAGAAGAGAAAATTTTTTGTAGATAAATAGAAATAGAAAACGTAAGTTCAAAATTTTTCATATTAGTGAACAAAAATAACAAGTTAATTGTAGAATATTGTATTGAATTATGAATAAATGTCCTATCTTCGTTTTTTTTCTTTTTCTTCACTATAATAAAGAATATATAAGAAAGAATTAACCTTTTGGTATTGCACGCGGGCGACGAAACAGCTAGTGGCGGGTCTGTTCCTTTTATGAAGGAAATTTCGCACAGCGCAGACTCTGTATTGTGCGAAAGTTTTAACCTACGATTTAACCCGGATCTCGAATTTCAAAATAAAGAATAAAGATATAAAAAAAGAACGAATAGAATACGTTCGGAAATCGAACCCACCAGCATTAGCAGGCCAGAAGCCTGCTTTTTTCAGAGCCTGTCTGAGCTAGGGATGTATTGCTATAAAAAAAAATCGTATCGATGTTAATGGAATCGATAATCGATGCATTTCGAATTGAGCTTCTTCTTGGAAAATCCATTGTCTTATCTCAAACAAGATCTTATATATGTTTCGAATAATGTCATCGGTTACTTTATCGGTCACTTACACGAAATTAAAGAAAATGCTATGAAATATTTGAGGACTATCGCGACATTCACGTGATCCGAAAGACTGTTTTCAGAAGCTCTACTCTTTATCAAGAATGAAACAGATTAAAAAGTTCTTCTTTATCAAAGTTTTAATTTTGGTTTTTTTTCCATAAAAAATATTGATATATGTAATAATTCGTTCTGTTTCTGAATGAATTTTGAACCATTCCACTGTATTTTATTTCTTTGTCAACTATTAATTCAAAAAATCATCGATGTTATTCAACACCGATAAATATCGATCATCGATGTTGGGCTTTCGATTACGACATCGATGAAAACGTCGATGTCCTTTTATTGCTGACCATCTCTCCTCTGAGCCTGAAATTTAGAAAAAATGATTTCATCATTCGAATAGTGGGGGTATTATTTGGGGGGCTAGTAGTAGGGGTGGGGTAGTACCGGAGGTAGTAAATTTACAACCACTAGGTATTAGATAGTAGATACTAGATAATTCAGTCGAAGGCTTTCAGTGGATCTATGAATAAGTGAATTTGAGCCAGAGTAATAAAGCGTCCTTGAATTCAATTTTCAGAGAATATATCTGAATATTAATATTCATTCGAGTGTTTCACCTATCATCATGTCAAGGTAAGAATATTTATTACAGTATGTTTATTATATATACACGTTCTTTACTGACTAATTATATTTTTCACAATAGAAATATTAAACTTCATAATTTTTTTTGAAATATTTCAAATTATTTTGCACGTTGCTCTTATTTAGGTGTTGTTTTTTCCACTCAGGATTGAACTTCTCACCAACGGATAACAACTTAAAATTCAATCAATAGCCAGGAAGCAACCAAAGATTTTACCGAATTGATTTGTTTATGCAAAGAGTTGAATTGATTTCATTCAACCTGAATTTGCACTTCATTGGATGAATTACAGTTGAACCCAAATATTTGAGTTCAACAGTATTTCATTATTTCAAAATTGTTATTTGACTATTAACTATCTACCTAAAATATTTTCATTCGATACATTATTATATATAATTTGATAATTTCAGTAAAACATATTCGAAATTCATATTCTGAAATTGAAAAGTTATTTAGAAACAATTTAGATTGAATTGTACAAGTTGAGAAACAAATATTTGGGATAATTGAAGTGAGATTTTCTATTCTGAACACCTGTCATGAATATTTTTCATCTGTATTCGTTATTTGATGTCAGTTTTGCCTGAGATGCACATTATATAATTCAATTTTCAAATGATGAATCTCGAATTTGTAGTAATCTGGTTTTTTGTAATAACCAAATAATTAAGTTCACCCAACATTCATAAAATCCATTTTTTTCGAGTAGACTTTGCATACTTATTTATTGAATAAATTTTCTGAAACTCTACGTTGATTTGATTGTTAATTGATCAATTCAATGAAGTAGACACTGAAATTCAATTATGTTCGATATATGAATTAATCTCTATGCAATCGCATGAATATAATGACTGAGATTGAATTCTCACTTAACTCTTGATGAACCTAATTAAATATTGAATTAAACTCTTGACTTCATGTTTCACGATTATATTCAACAATATGAATTTGTCAACATGTTTCGAGCGTGAGCTCATTTTCAAGACTACAAAGTGAAGAAAATACAATAAGGAACGTAATACAGTAAATCTAAGTGCTCATTTACGATGTCTTCTTTTTTTTTCAAGAACTGCATATTTCAATTGCCTCTAAAAGGTCTAAACGTTTCCCTTTATTACCTGAGTCTAAGAACTTGGTTTTCTCAAAGTCTATAAAGTGGTTAGAGTTAATACAATGTTCTAAGAATCCGGATTTATTAACATTGTACGAAATCGACCTTTTATGCTCGTCAACTCGAGTTTTTATTTTTCTACCTGTTAGCTAGGTTATACACTCTACCTTAAGCTTATACACCCTACCTAAAATACACAAAATCGATTTCCGAATGCGTCCAATTGTTTCTAATATCAAAGCTTATAAAATTTGTAAATATCGCAACTTGAAATTACACTCATTGATTAAATTTAATCCGGTACACAGTATAAAAAATTTCTTAGAACTTACCAATCAATCAAAGACATTGAAAATTCCCGCTAAAGCAAAATTGATTTCTTTTCACGTAACAAAGTTGTTTCCTGCTATACCCAATGCAGAAATAAAAAATATTATAAATAGCACTTTAGATCTCAACAATGATGTTTCACAAGTAATCAAAAAAGAAACAATGTCAGCATTGTTGAAGCATTGTTTGAAGCAAAGTTATTGTAAATTCAATAACATGGTATATCAACAGTTGAACGGGCTACCTATGGGATCACCTTTATCACCCTTTACTAAGTGAAATATTTATGGGTAGTTTAGAGAAAAAAAATTTCAGCTCAAACATCCCGCTAACAAAAAACATTTTTCTTTGGAAGCGGTATGTAGACGATGTTTTCTGTATATGGAGTGGGTCCGTCAGACAATTAGATAACTTTTTGAAATATATCAACTCATTTTATACATCCATTAAATTCACAAAAAAATAGAAAATGACCAAAAAACATTGAACTTTTTAGATTTGAGCATTACTAGGAAAAATGATTCTCTAACATTTGATATATACAGAAAACCTACATGCACAGATACCTTAATTCCTAAACATATTGATCAACCATTAAATATTAGACTTTCGTTCATCCGGCTCTCCGATGAAAATTTCAACAAAGAGGTGAAAACTTTGTAACTTCTAGTAAATAATATCGGTTATGGTGGAAACATAATAGATAATCTTATAAGAAAAAAAGAAATGGAAAATTTTTTTAAATTCAATTTATCCATCTCAAATTATAAAAAGCGAACAAAAATATCATTTTATTGATTTCATATCTCAACTCAGAGAAAAAATTTGCGAATGAAAAAAGAAATAAAAACAATTTGTACTAACAAAGGAAATATTAAGTTACTTTTAGTGAATATTAAAGAAAAGATAAATGTTGAAGACAAAAGCGGGATTTATAAAAATTTTTGTAATGAATGCCCAGCGTTTTATATCGGCCAAACAGGTAGAGAAATAAAAACTCGGTTTGACGATCAAAAAAGGTCGATTTTGTACAATGTTAATAAAACCGGATTCTCAGACCATTGTATTAACTCTAACCACTTTATAGACTTTGAGAAAACCAAGTGCTTATACGCAGATAATAAAGGGAAACGTTTAGACCTTTTAGAGGCCATTGAAATATGCAGCTCTTGGAAGAAAAAAAAAGACATCGTAAATGAACACTTAGATTCTCAATTATCCCCCTTCCTTACATCCATTGTATAGATATACATTTGTTGTTCGTTCCTTACTGTATTTTAGTCTTGAAAATGAGCTCACGCTCGAAACATGTTGACAAATTCATATTGTTAAATATAATCGTGATACATTAAGCCAAGAGTTTAATTTAATTTAACACATGAATATAAATTGAAATTATCACAGGCAAAACTGACCTCTGCATCAGAAGAAAATACGGTTTATGGCTTAAATTATTTCATATATTTGCAATAAATCCATTATAGAAGAAAGAGAATTTTTCAAATTAATCGTTTAATTGATGGAAAATGTGAAACGATTCCTTGCACTTGCGGAAAAATTGAAAAGTATCTGAAATTGGAAAATATTCATCTGAATTCTATGAACTTTTTCAATAACCTGAAAATGGATTTCATCAGTCGTTTATGGCGCTTTTTAATTATTAATTTGTCAGTCATCGATCGAATGGTTACTCAGAATCGATATACCTTCCACTTATCAACATTGTTACTTTCCTCAATTTCCTAAGTTAAGACCTTCTTTGTTATTCCGTAATTTATTTTGATACTTATACCTGTATATTGACCTGTCCCTCTACTTCCAAGACATCGATATCAGCCTCAAGTCTATTGCAGGTAACAAAGTATAAGTATATAAGTATGTTGTTCAGTCTAAATTCTGAAAATGGTGTAACACCCCGAAGAAATTGTCAAGTATTTATTTATTATAAATTTTGTGACACCTAGCTAAGCGTTTTTTATTTGAAAAGACGAAATTCAAACACTCTAATTTTTGATTTACACTTTAATTGAAAATATAGCATGACACGTCTATAAGCGACTTTTTGAACGAGTCATATAAACGACGCGTTTATATCACTTCTCCAGATGCTAATTAGTTAATTAATGACTCTAAAAAGTCAGATCTCTAGAAAGTCAGTATTGTATTAGCATCTTAAAAAGAAGTTTAAAACGACGAAACGCATCATGCTATGTTTTCAATAAGTGTAAATCAAATGTTCGAGTGTTTGAATTTTATCTTATATTCAATTCCTTCGAATTTCGTTTATAAGTTTTGCTTATCTCTTGGTGAAACATTATGTAAAAAACAATAATTCAAAGATAGCTCACTTGGCTTTAGTTTCACTAAATATATTGAAAACTATCCATTTGTTTCGGGTGGTTAACCCATTATCAAGAGTATACAGTATTACTCAAGTTAGTAATAAAGTATAGTCTTGATAACGGGTTAACCACTCAAAAAATATATGGAGCTTTAATTCATTTGGTGAAACTTAAGTCAAGTGTGTTAATATGATGATGTATTTTTCTAGATGTTTGACAAATTCAAGAATTTCGAATTTATTTTTTAGTTTCAGAATCTATCGCTCTCCTGTCTACCTTCATCTGGAGGAAACTTGCCGCAAAATGATCAGAGGCAGCGCTTCTCCTAACACAACAAACGTGTGGGGAGATACACCTCTTCACCTTGCCTGTTCGATTGCTAACTACATGTGCATAGAAATTATTTTACGTCTGAAACCGAACTTGAATATACAAAATCAAATTATGTGTACACCACTGAACGTATTTATTAGTAAACCACCCAAAAATGAAGTTATATTGAAAAAATTGCTTGAAGCAGGTGCTAATCCTAATATTCCAGATGGAGATGGATATTCACCCCTTCACAATTTAGCTTCACAAATCGAAACAAAAAAAACGAAAATATTCGCTCGTTTATTAGTCGAGTATAAGGCAAATGTTAATTCGCAAAATAATTACAAAGATACGCCACTTCACATAGCTATATACGAAGGCAAAGAATCTTTGGTGGAAGTTTTGTTGGAAAGCGGAGCATCCATCGATATCCCTGATGTGTCTGGGAGAACTCCAATGGATAAAGCTCTTTTGGATAGGTTTCGATATCCAAGAATTCTTGCACGCCTTTCTATACATCTGATTATTCTATATTGCTGTGGGTTTTCAGTCAATTTAGAACATTTGGAGGAAGTTTGCAAAAATAGCAGATTTTCCAATTTCAAGAGACGTTGTGAGGAAGAAATAAGGAAATTGAAAGTAACTATTGTAGGAAATTCTACTGTTACTTATCATGATATATTGGTATCGCCCATCCCTGTAGTTTCGAGATATTTGTTTAATACAAGTATTTTGGCTTCGTTTGCAGAGTTTGACATCGGGCAATCTATTTTTGGTCCTATTTTGAAGAAAAAGTTGGAAGCAGCATCAAAACATCATCAGGGATTGAAGAAAGGGATTGCTGCAGCTGAAAAAATATTTCCCTTTTTACCATATCTTTGTATCGATAAATTGATTGAATATCTTGATATTGATGATTGTAATAACTTGGATGAAGCTTGTTCTTTCCGAACTCAAATATTGTAATAATTATTGAGATATTTCTAATACTCTTCCTGTAGCACAGTGAACAGTGTATCGGATTATTCTATTCCAAAACTCGTGGTTTCGACCCCACCAGAGGTGCATTGAGGATATTGAACATTATACCTAGAAACTGTGTTATGAATGTATATTAGTCAGTCTTGTATATAGTCATCTAAATTATTATATTCTGATGTGTGGCTCTACAGAAATAAATAAGGTGTTCATTACACAAAAGCGAATACTTCGATCAATATTCAATATTGATCAACGAACATCTTGTAAACCTATATTCATTGATAATTATTTACTCACCCTACCTTGTTTTATAGATTATATATATATATATATATATATATATATATATATATATATATATATATATATATATATATATATATAATAAATTCAATGGACGATGAATCTACTCTGTGATAGTTCATATTTAAATGATAGGTAATAATAAAAACTTGTCTAAAAATCACTGACTGAACAATTCTTTATTCGACTAGTTTCGCCTTTTTTTTCGACCTTTTACTCTTGATAATGCTGTAAAAGGCAAAACTAGTCGAATAAAGAATTGTTCAGTCAGTGATTTTTAGACAAGTTTTTATTATTACCTCTCATTTTTATACATATTGAAATTGAATTTTAATTAAATTAATTCAAATTAAACATTAACAAAAATAAAATTTTTCAAATCAAAAGAAGCCTGTTATTGCTGAAAACATTCGAAATAATATATATATATATATATATATATATATATATATATATATATATATATATATATATATATATATATATATATCTCAAAATTGATTTATTACCTGTTTAAGATATTTTATTCTGAATGTTTTTAGCAATAACAGGCTTCTTTCAGTATGAAAAACTTCATTTTTGTTAACGTTTCGTTTATGAGTTACTATAGATATCAAAATGTCACACTTATTTTTTAGATAAATCAAATTTTTTTTGTATCTTCACTCATTGATTTTCATTATCAGAGGAATATTTCTGGCTCAGCATTCGCTTCGGAAGTTTTTGTCTTCTTCACCATGAGGAAACCTCTGAAAAACTCATGGTAAGCCAGGTGATTCTAATAAGTGTGATTTATATTAACATATATATAATTACATACAGTTTTTTATACTTATCCAGAATATGTAAATTGTTGGTTTATGTGTGTGAAACTGAAGGTTGATTGGAAAAAATGAGTTTTGAGATGTGATGTTTGGTGATTGTTGTGTGTTTATTTTATGAGTGTTATTTGTGAGGTTTATTAAGCTGTTTTAAATAAAATTAAGATGTTTGATATATGTTCTTTCATTTACTGTGTTTTCTAAAAATTTTTTAAAAGATGTATTTTTTAAAATATAAAAATACATCTGAAAATAAACTTCTACTGAAAAATTCAAATAAAACAGAATCATTCATAAAATCTAATCCACAATTAACCATAACAAAATCCTATAAAGAAAATAAAACAACCATTCTAGAAACTAATGAATATGAACAAAAAATTAACGAAATGCTTAATGATACAATTACGTATGAAAAAATTAGGAGAGATCTAAAAAAACCTTTACAGAATGAAACTAACAAACTAATGGAAAAATGGAAAAAAAAGTTTTGTATCACCAAAAATATCTGAAGAGTTGATACAACATAATAGTCTACCACCCAAATTTAATGGTTTACCTAAAATACATAAAAATAACATTCCGTTAGGACCAATTGTTTCATATATTCGATCTCCTCTATATAATCTTTCTAAATTTCTTTCTTCAATTTTAAAAAATGTAATAAATCAATTTTATATCAAGAACTATTATCATTCAGTTGATAATATAAAAAATTTACAACTTTCTGAAAATCATAAATTATATTCCTTAGATGTAATCTCATTATATACTAATATACCTAATGCAATCGTTCCAAACATAATATATCTAAAATGGAATATTTTGAAAAATTTCAATTGTATTCCAAAAAATGAATTTATAGAAGCAGTGAAATTCACTTTAGGAACAATGTTTTTTCAATATAAAAATGAATTTTATCAATAACTTGATGGTGTCGCAATGGGCAGTCCAATATCAAGTGTTACTGCACAATTAGTAATGGAATTTTCAGAAGAAGATGTAATAAAAGATTTGGAAGAAAATATTTTATTATATGAAAGATATCTTGATGATTGTTTAATAATAGCAGATAAAGATCATATTAATAATATACTAGAACGTTTCAATAGTTTTCATAATAAATTACAATTCACACTTGAGGAAGAAAAAGATGAAAAATTAAATTTTCTTGACATAACAAATTATAAGGAAAGATAACAAAATTTTTACAAGATGGCACAGAAAAGAAACAAATTCGCAACGAACAATGAATTATATAAATAATCATCACTTTATCCAGAAAAAAGGAATGATAATTAATTTTATATACAGATCACTAAAATTAACATCATCATGTTTACGACATGAAACACTTAAAGAAGTTCGTACTCTTCTCATGAAAAATAATTACCCATTGAATTTAATCATGAAAAACATAATTCATAAATTATATAATACTTTACATTCAAAAAGAAGTGAATCTAACGAAAATAATTACATTCCTTTACCATATATTCCAAAATTAAGTACAAACATTGCTAAAATATTAAAACCTTATAATTTAAGAAAAGCACATACTGCCAAAAATCAAATCGACGAAATATATACAAAATTAAAAAGTAAAACTGTAACTCAGAAAAAACTCATACGGTTTTTAATATACCGTGTAACAATTGCAATAAAAGCTATATCGGACAAACACCACAAAATCTCGAAGAGAGAATCAAAGCGCATAAATACGCAAAAACTCAAATAACAGCCTAACATAAACATAAAATAACAGAAAAACACGATTTTGATTACAAAAATACGAAGATTTTAGCAACTGAAAAAGACAAAAAAAATTGAGAAATTTTAGAAATGTTACACATTCGTCAAAATTTTGAAAACACAGTTAATGAAAGAACAGACATTAAACATCTTAATTCTATTCACAGCAACTTCATAAACCTCACAAATAACACTCATGAAATAAACACACAACAATCACCAAACATCACATCTCAAAACTCATTTTTTCCAGATCTACCAACAGTTCCTTTATATATGTAAATATAAATCAGACTTATTAGAATCACCTGACTTACCATGAGTTTTTCAGAGGTTTCCTCATGGTGAAGAAGACTAAAAATTTCGATGCGAATGCTGAGCCAGAAATATTCCTCTGATAATGAAAATCAATGAGTGAAGATACAAAAAAACTATTTCGATTTATCTAAAAAATATGTTTGACATTTTGATATCTATAGTAACTCATAAATCCAATTATTCATTAGTTTTGACAAAGTTTTGATATACAACGAAACGTTAACAAAATAAAGTTTTACATATGAAAAGGAGCCTGTTATTGCTAAAAACATTCAAAACTATATATATATATATATATATATATATATATATATATAAATATATATATATATATATATATATATATATATATATATATATATATATATATATATATATATATATATATATATATATATATATATATATATATATATATATATATATATATATATATATATATATATATATGATTTATTGCTTGTTTAAGATGTTTTATTTTTAGCAATAACAGGCTTCTTTTAATATGAGGAAATTTATTTTTGTTGACGCTTCGTTGTATATCACAACTTTGTCAAAACTAATAAATAAATTTAATAATAAATACTCATTAGTTTTGACAAAGTTGTGATATACAACGAAACGTCAACAAAAATAAAGTTTAAAGAGCCGAAGAATTTTAAGAGTTTGAAGAATAAATTAAAAGAAGCCTGTTTTTGCTAAAAACATTCAAAATAATATATTTTCTATCGACCTTTCATTGTCGTCAATTGTGAGAGCCGGCAGAACTAGTGATTATTCTACTGAAATCTGACCTCAGTTGATGACCACTTTTCATTGAAATCTAAATTCTAAATTAATCTAAATTCGTCGTAGGTATTCAGCTCGGATCTGAATGACTTATAGTGCATTTTCAGATTGATACGTGGCCATACCCATTTTGTACAAAATTTATATGGGCAATTTTGCAAATATATTCATTTCAATTGAGAACACTATATTTGAAGGAATTGGATAATTTTCCAATAAATTCACGAATTCATGATAAAATATAAATGCAATCAATTACAAATTCATTACCGCAAAAACGTCTGCTTGAAATGATAAGCTATTCAAAAATATAAAGGTACTCCAACACTCAGAAATTGCTCAGAGGAATAAAAAACCTGTGATGAGCTTCCACGATTTGCGGCAAAATTTAAATGTTTTGTTGAGGACACAAGGTATGAAGTTGAAGAAGATGCAATAATTAACAATTTCGTTCGATAAAATGTTTGATATTTCGATGAAGAATATTTTTCAGTTGAATCAAAGCATCCACAGAACTACATTTTGTTAAAATACTTTCAATAATTTCACAGAATTACATCAACCAGCCGATTGGCATTTTTTCGTTGTGTCACCACTTTCAAAAATTAAACCTGACAATTAGTAGTGATCCTTTTGATCTTCTCTGAGGATACAGTTCTTGGTGACGAATATTAGGGATTCCTCCCTTATGTTTCGTTACAAATGTTCTCTTCACCTTTTTTGTTCCATTTTTATAATATTTGTCCTTTGTTTATCTTTATGTACTTAATTTTTATGATTCGTCTTACTTCTTCACTCTCGGAGTGTTCAATTTCTTTTATCAATTGCTTGGTTTGACTGTTCATTTTGCCGTCAATTCTCTCAACTTGCAACTCGTCCATCGTTGTGGAATTCGAATTGCCGTTATGGTTATCCGGTTGGTCATTTCTCGTTGTCTTCTTCGGGTTTTTCGCTATATTTAAGTTGTCTTCAATTTGCCCAATATAATTAAGGTTTTCGTGATATTTCTTGTCCTGCTCTTTCCATATTTTCTAGTTTCTTCTCGCTGCGTTTTCCTTTTTCGTTGAATAGAACTGTCACTGTTTTCTCAGGGCCTATTCTTATTCTAAACCTCTTTTAACATTCCTTTATAATCATTTAACCATTCTGTAGTGATTTTTGCGTCTCGCCGAATCCGGCTTAACTTCTCAATCGCTGTATCTTCATAAACTGAGATATTACGGAATGCTTCATCTTTGGTTTGCGTCCTGTTGGGATATTTAACAACAGGAGCCAAGACCTGATTCTTGGAGGACCCCTGCTTTTCTCTTCTCTTTCCTGTTCTGCAGGAAAGAGTCCGATCTCCGATTCCAACTCCCTTTGTCCTCTCGCTCAAGTAGTTATCTATTGAGTTCACTATTTTTCTTTGGAATTCTGCTCTTTTCAGAGCCGATATATCAATTCTTGGTGCTTTACTCTATCGAATTCTTCCTCTTTCTCTGGAAACACGGTTTTTGTCGGTTGTGATACTTTCATCTTCTCCTTGTTATTGTCTGCCAATATTGATATGATAGTTACTAGAATGTAGAGTGTCCATTTCTGAATCCAAATTAGTGTGGTGAAATGACTCTTCTCTCTTCTGCATCCTTCTTTTTTTGGCATATTGTCTTTTCTATCTTTTTTTTGGCCGTTATAGATTGTTTGGTCTATAACTGTTTGATTCACATATGGATTTTTCAGCCCTTTTCATCAATTGTTTCTGATTTCTTCCATACTCTCGAGTAGTGTTTCAATTCTATCATTCAATTGCCAACATTCTCTATCTCCTTCATTGTTTCCTCTGGTAGGTTCTTGACTGTTTGATTGGTTATTCCGTATCTTCCCGAGACTTTTCGTTATTTCGGCGTATTAGTTTCTTTTTTTATCTTCCCGGATGTTTCATATCTATTTCATCTTCGAACTGCATTTGTTCTCCTCTTTTTCCGGGCCATGTTTGTATTGAATTCCAATTTTGCATTTTCTTTCTGGGATTTGAATTATTCTTGAGAATTTCTGCCCTTTTTTTACTTTCTAGCGAAAAATACACCTACTCAATCTTTTTCGCCAGATCTCATTACTGGTTCATTCCTACCCTTCGATCTTCCTGCAAGTGCTTTGTCCATCTGCTCTATCAAACATTGTTTATCCGTAGTAAGTACTTCCTGATTCTTTTCTCATTCCTTACTCTTCTATTTTTATGTCTCTTCTTTCAAGTCGTTCATTATTTGGTCTCCTCCTGTCTTTCGAGTACCTTGTTTTCTTGTTTTCCTTCTAGAATATTAGCCTCTCACTCAGTATCATCTATTTCTGGAAATTTTTTTCTTCCTGCTGTGGAGTTGATTTCTTAATTACTCTTCGGACATTCTATCCTGTTTTTTAGATATTTTATTGATTCTGAAAATCTATTTCGTATTGGAGTTCCCGAAGTTTCAATTAATTCCTTGGAAATACTGACAATTACTGCGTTTTAATGCAGTTAATTAATGAATTATTTTCAGCATGTTCGTTGCTGTTTTTACTTATTTTATCATTTGAGTTTGGTCAGGGAATATATCCAATGCTGCTTTATTTCGTAATTTTTTTTCACGTTCTTCATCAGGGCTATCTCACAAGTCGGTGAGTCTTGAGTTTGCGCTGCAGATACTTTATCGTTATTTTCTATAATTATTGCTAGATTCATATCTATGTAGTTTGTTGTTCTGCAGTTTCAGTTATGCATTTCTAGCTCAAGTCTATTTTTGACTTTGATGCCGATTTGCGTTCCTCTTCCTTCAGTGCTGTACGTTCTGTAGAATTCGTAGTTTCTTAGTTTGTAGTTTTTCGTCTTCTTCGTGTGTGTTTCCGAGAGAATCGTGCCATCGATTCTGTGTTGTTCAGAAAAAGGTTATCTGATATTTCTCATCTCGATGATACTCTTATTATTGCTTTTCTTGTCAATAAACACCAACCTTCTGAAAATGTCCGCCAGTTTATTTTGCTCGTTCAGAATTCAAGCTTTTATTCCTTTATCTCATTCATTTTGCAAAATGCTAACATCACTCTTTCAAGTGACTGTGGCAGCGTTCGAATATATTTATCGGAGAGAATGTTTTCGGAGTTTTCCCTTTCGAGATATAGCCGCCATATTTTAAAGGACTTTCCGGGAATTGAACCCATTATCTTCGCATACAACTGTTGTTGCATACAACTCGGCATACTCCTGGTTTTGGCTACAACTTTTTATAATGAAAATGAACATAAGGTAACCCAATCGATGACTTATTAATTGATAGTGACTGATTCATTTGAGTCGTTGAAATTTTAGGAGAAAACCTTGAAAAATAAAATTTGCAGTCATATTATTATTAGATATATGGAATGAAAAATATTCCTTCTTCTTAGTTTGCTGAATGTTTCAGAATAAAGTTTCAGAACGAAACGAAATTACTTTCCTTCAGATATTATGAAAGACCTCCTCTGCAAAAATTGAAGAAGAAGAAATGTTCAATCGAAATTCTACTGTAAATTCTACCCATAATGATTTGAATGAAATCGATTTTTGAGAAAACAGTGATAGTTTCATCCTCTTTCACTGTGAAAAAAATCTAATACTAAAAAAATTAATTTTACTGATTCGAACAATTCATTACAATATTGATTAATTTTTCGATAAAACTGGGGTCCTTTTGGAGCTTGAATTTATTGAGACTCAATTGGGGCAGTTTTATATAGATACCATCTTCATTCTCATTTCACAAAACTCTCGTGATTTTCACGTTCTGAATGTCAATAGAAATAATAAACCCGAAAAATAATGTTTTTTACTTGTTCGAATAATTTGTCTAAGAATATGAGATCGAGCTGCTTTATCATTATTGTCATATGAATTTGCACCACAACAAAATATTCTGTTTGTATTTAGGTTTCGGAAAAAACTCTTTTGTTTTATATTACCTGCTGAAAACCCATCAAAAATTTTTTTCACACGTATGATTTGATTTGGGTGGTTAATTCCGTCTAAATTACGTTTATACTAATGAACTCTGCGATATTGCAATCTCAGAAACAGAAAAAATATTTGTGTAAAATATTCAGTAATTCGGAGAGAAAGTATTGTCGAAAAGACATAAGCACTCAACCCATCAAGCAAAAAAATACAATTGTCTGAAATTATTCATGATATAGTATGATAAGGACAATTCTGCTACCTCAAGTCTACCATTATTCACTTTGAAGTCAATTAAACAGTTCATTAAGAGATTTGGCATTCACAATAAGTATAATACGTTGCAGGGAAACTTATACTTAAATGAGCAATAATTCCTGACGAAAACGTGTAGTTGATTGAGTTTGTGAGATCCCTTTCCCTTATCCATTGTTTCGTAAAATAAACTCGTAGAAATGTAATGAAATTTTCGAAAGAAAACAACATTATCAAATAAAGTATTTCGAAATGTGCAAAATGCGTATAAATATGAAAGATCAATTGAATAAATGTATTTGTTATTTGGGAGAGAAAAATTATATAACAAACTTCATAAACAAACATTTTCAAAACTGAAAATATATGAAAAGCTATGTAATGAATGTATTTTTACAAAGAATAAAAAGAATGGTATATTCGGCCGAGAGAAACCAAGATGAAACGGCAAATTCATAAAACATATCACTAAAAATATATTCGATTAATTCAAATATAATGTTTATATATTTAATAGTGTTGGCGTTTACTTGATGTAAATCCATTATAATTGAATATAACTTAAATTCAAACACTTGAACTTATGATTTACACTTTATTGACTACATAGCATGACGCGTTTCGTCGTTACAAACGTATTATTCTGTACAAAATTCTGAACAAAATTATTCTGTAAGCATCTGAAGAAGTCGTTTGTAACGACGAAACGCGTCATGCTATGTAGTCAATAAAGTGTAAATCATAAGTTCAAGTGTTTGAATTTAAGTTATATTCAAATATAATGAAAAACTTAAATAATTATATTTCTGAAACCAAGAGATCCATAATAAGTAGGAGTTTACAACAAAATGTCTGAAAAAATGATGAATTACTGCCTCTTTGTTTCACGCTACGAACATATATTGTTGAAGTAGATGCTTATAAAACATCCCGCCGATAGAGTTCACATCTTCCTGGAATTTAACATGTTGCCAAACGCCGCGTCGAATATCGAATAAAACGGTCGTCATAAAGTCGGTGAACTGAAAGGAACTATACAGCAAACTATACGGCTTATCAAAACGCCACCTGGCCAGCCACGTATTTCCTGTGAACTGAAAATATACGAAAAATACATCTGATCAACAATATGACGACCACAACAAAAATTGAGTTTTCAACTTTAGACGACATTTCATAACATTTGCAATCGTTTCAGAGTGCATGTAATGAATAATAATCATGAGTATTCAACAAGGAATAAAGCATAAAACAGCTGAATTTGAGTACTCTCTATTATCAGAGTATTTAAATCTTTAACCTTTAACTTTATGTTAAACTCATGTTAACTTTGAAAGTTAACATCGAATTTGAAAGTCCTGAAAGCTCTCTTGTTTAAGAGGAGAGTTAAGTTATTTATGTTAACAAAGGTATATTATAGGGTGGCAGAGTATTTCGATGATTCGAATGTAGGCAATAATGTATGAATCAATTTTTCGTATCATATGTTTGTTTATTTTTTACCACGAATGTCAACCACGAAGTGAAGTTTTCTCAAATGTTTCATATTTCGGAGATAATTTTTGGAATCTTTTCAAATATAGTTCTGTATTAATGACCAATATTTTTGAACCAATATTCTTGTTTGAGGGCTGAATGGAAGATCTGACTCAAAACTGAATACAGTCCTTTTGAAAACAGTCTTCTTAGTTGTATTCATTGTATCCATTGAATGAATGTGATTTTACAATGGAAGGAATTTTTTTAACTAAATTTTATTATTCATCAGAAATATCTAGGATCTATCCAAGACTTTCATATAGAATCAGAAAATACGTTTCATCGTGAAAAATGTAATATTATTATTATCATATAACTTCTTCAGGATGAAACGTATTTTCTGATTCTATCTGAAAGTCTTGGATAGATCCTAGATATTTCTGATGATAATTTTTGGTGATTCGGAAAACTAAAATGCCTCCATATTATGTCATTCTAACATTTCTGTGATATTATTTGTGATGATTAAACTGATAAGATAAAGGTGGGACCTCTGGGCCCATCAAAAAACCATTCAACTTGATCGCTAGGATGAATATCACTGAAGATTACTCATAAGGATGTAACAATTGTATTGTATTTCCATTCATCAAGTTCAAAAAGTTTTCGGAACGCACTTGTTATTTACCCCCGAGAGTGATATATTGTGTTTTCGTGGACTGGAACAATAATCTGTGGCGAGGAAGTTTAATATTTTTTTCACCTTCATTTCAAAGCATTCTGATGGATGCTATTTTCTTTTCATAAAACTTTGTGCTTGTGTATAATAAGTTTTAACCTACGATTTAACGCCGCTTCCGAACTGCCGAAGAATACGTTGAACCCACCAGCAAGCAGGTCGAAGACTTGCCGTCAATATTTTGAACCAAAAATTTAGAAGAAAATTATTTCATTATTTGAATAGTTGGGGTTTGTAGTAGGGGTGAGGAAGTACTAGGGCTAGTAAATTTAGTGGATAGGGCAGTCGAAGATTTTCAGTGGATATATGAACAAGTGTATGTGAACCAGAGGGACTTGAAAGCGACCTTGAGTGCAATATTGAGTGATTATATCTTAATATTGATATTCATTTGAGTGTTTCAGCTGACATCATGCCATGGTAAGATTTTTGTTTCAATATTTTCATTATGCATTCACACGTTTTACTGACTAACGATATTTTTCACAGGAGACATATATAACCTTTTTATAAATGTCTTTGAAATATTTCAAATTCAATGTTGCTTTATGTTAGATGTTGTTTTTTGATTCAGTAATGGACTTTTCAACTACCGATAACAACCAAGAACTCAATCGATGAACGCAACCAAAGACTAAAACGAACCGCTATAAATTAACACGAAAAGTTGAACTGATTTTACTGAACCGAAATTGGAACTTCAAAGTATGAATTTTCGGCTTTAACTGTAATTCAAGCTTGAAAGCAAATTATATGTCATTATCTCAAGATTGTTATTTATCTTCTTTTTAAACTTACATGAAACATTTCGCTTGTCTAGTAAAATTAGCTACCTAAAATAATTTCATTCGATTTATTATATTATTTCATAATTGCCGTGAAACACTTTCAATAATTATATTCTGAAATTGAAAAGATATTTAGAAACCATATGTATAGAACTGTAATATGAGACTTTAACAATTTGAGAAAGAAATATTTGGAACAATTGAATTGAGCTTTCGCATTCGGAATATGTATTTCATTTTTTTCTCAACTGTATTCTTTATTTGATGTCCGTTTTCCGTGGAATTCAAATTATGTAATCATCGAATTTAATTAATCTCGAGTTTGTTGTAATCTCTGTTTCTTTTCTAATTCTAAAAAAATTTAGGTACACCTCAACACTCATAAAATCCAGATATTTGAATAAAACTTCGCATTATTATTTAATGAATAGATTTTCTGAAACTCTAAGTCTATTTGATTGTTAATTGATCATTTCATAAAGTAGACACTGAAATTCAAATCAGTTTGATATATGAAATCTTAATCACTATGAAATCATATGATCTATAAAATGAATTAAAATTGTCACAGGCAAAGCAGATTTCTGCACAGAAAAAATAAATTTAAACTCAAATTATTTCATATTCTTTCATTCAATCTATTAGAGAAGAAAGAAAGCTTTTCAAATTGATCATTTAATTGATTGAAAGTGTGAAACGATTCTTTGCACTTGTGGAAAGTTTGAGAAGTATTTCAAAATAGAAAATATTCATCTGGATATAATCAAATTGCTCTTTAACCTTAATATGTTTTTCTCTAATCAACAATTGTAATTAACTCTTGATAATAGGGTTGTAACCCGAAACACATGTCAAGTCTATAAATTTCGTGATACTCAGACGATTGTGTTTCCAAATAATGAGAATTCAAATTATTTTAAATGTTTGAGAAATTCAACAATTTCGAATTTATTTTGGAGTTGTGAAATCTATCGCTGTCCTGTCTACCTTCAGCTGAAGAATCTTTTAGCAAAGTAGGGCTTCGCATGACACAACAAACGTGTGGGGAGATAGACCTCTTCACCTTGCCTGCACGGTTGCTAACTACAGGTGTATAGAAAGTATTTTACATTTGAAACCGAACTTGCTGATACCAAATCAGATTCTGTGTACACGACTAAACTTATTTATTAGTATATCATCTCAAAATGAAGCTATATTGACCAAATTGCTTGACGCAGGAGCTGATTGTAATATTCCTAACGGAGATTGATATTCACCCCTTCACTTTGCAGCTTCACAAATCGAAATGGATAAAATGAAGATATTTGCTCTTCTATCAGTCGAGTAAAGGGCAAATATAAATTCGCAAAATAACTACAAATACACGCCCCTTCAGATAGCTATATATAAAGGCAGAGAATCTTTGATGGAAGTTTTTTGGAAAGTTCTTATCGATAACTCTATTAGTGATAGTTGATATAAACGCTACTCATAGATAATGGAAAATCATTCTTCAATTTTGAAGCAGGGCCAGCTAGGTTGCCAAAAGAGGTCTTATAAAGTGTACAATCCGAGCTTTTTTCATTCCAAAAATCCGGAATGAGTAATATGGAGATGAAACACAGGTCAAAAGGGTATCAAAAAAAACAACGATGCTCAAGCCGACATCACAAAATTATTGAATTTCCCTGATATCTACATGGTCCTTTTCATGCAGGGTGGTGAGCTTGGTGGATTTGCAACCATCGCATTAAATCGTATCAACACAACTTGGTCCGCTGACTACATTCTGACAGGTACATTGTCAAATGAAGCAGCCAAGGAAACAGCTAAATACGGTAAAGTGAACCCATTGGTATACCCATTGGCTGACAGGCCAGGCAGTATTCCGGATCAGTTGTCATGGAACCTCAACCGTGATACTTCCTATTTCTATTATTGTGATAATAAAACTGTTGACGGTGTTGAGTTCCCTTTCATCTCAAATAACCCACACAATGTCCCTCTGGTAGCAGATATGTCTTCCAGTACTATGATCAAATCAGTGTACGTGTCTAAATTTGGACTTGAAAGTGCCATATTGAGTGATTATATCTCAATATTAATATTCATTTGAGTGTTCCAGCTGACATCATCTCTTGGTAAGATTTCTCGTTTCAATATTTTCATTATACATTCACATTTTTTACTGACTAATCATATTTTGCACAGCAGACATATATAACCTTTTTATAAATGTTTTTGAAATATTTCAAATTCTTAATGTTGTTTCATGTTAGATGTTGTTTTTTCGATTCAGGAATGAACTTTTCACCTACCGATAACAACTAAAAACTCGAGCATTGAACGAAAAGCAACCAAATACTGAACCGATTCGATTTGAATTAACACGAAGAGTGGAACTGATTATATTGAACCCAAATTTGAACTTCAAAGAAGGAATTCTCGGGTTCAACTGAAATTCAATTTGGAAGCAAATTATATGTCATGATTTCAAGATTGCTATTCAACTTCTTCTCAAACATAGATGAAACATTTCGCTTGGCTAGTTGAATAAGCTACCTAAAATATTTTCATTCGATATATTATTATATGTTATTTTATAATTGCCGTGAAACACTTTATTAGTGGATCACCTCAAAATGAAGCTATATAGACCAAATTATTTGACGCAGTAGCTCATTATAATATTCCTAACGGAGATGAATATTCTTCCCTTCACTTTGTAACTTCACAAATCGAAATCGATAGAATGAAAATATTTCTTCTTCTAGTAGTCGAGTAAAAGGCAAATGTAAATTTGCAAAATAACTACAAATATACGCCCCTTCGCATAGATATGTATATAAAGGCAGAAAATCTGTGGTGGAAGTTTTTTGGAAAGTTTTTATCACTGAATTCTATTAGTGATGAACAGTTGAACTTTGTAGAAAAAAAACGCTACTTATAGATATTGGAAACACATCACTCAATTTTGGAGCAGGGTCATCTAGGTTGCCAAGAGAGGTCCTCTAAAGAGAACAGTCATAGCTTCTTTCATTCCAAAAATCCGGAATGTGTATAAGGGAGATTAGACACAGATCAAAAGATTATTCAAAAGTGAACAACGACGCACAAGCCGAAATCATTGAATTTCCCTGATATCTGCAGGGTCCTTTTCATTCAAGGTGGTGGGCTTGGTAGATTTGCAGCCATCACATTAAATCATATCAACAGAACTTGATCCGACGACTACATTGTGACAGGTACATTTTCAAATGTAGCAGCCAAAGAAACAGCTAAATACGGTAAAGTGAACCTGGTATACCCATTGGCTGAATGGGTATACAACCTGGTACACCCATTTCCGGACCAGTTGTCATAGAACCTCAACCCTAATATTTCCTCTTTGTATTATTGTGATAACGAAACTGTTGACGGTGTTGAGTTCACTTTCATCTCAAATAATCCACACAATGTCCCTGTGGTAGCAGATATGTCTTCCAGTACTGTGACAAAATCAGTGGACGTGTCTAAATTTAGACTTCAAAGGGTCCTTGAGTGCTATGTTGAGTTATTATATCTCAATATTTATATTCATTTGAGTGTTCCAGCTGATATCATGTCTTGGTTAGATTTTTTGTTTCAATATTCTCGTTATGCATTCACATTTTTTACTGAATAATTATATTTTCCATAGTAGACATATATAACCTTTTTATAAATGTTTTCAAAATATTTCAAATTCTTGAAGTAGGTTAGTGACAACCGTATCTAAAAACATCGTTTAAATAATATGACCAAACAATTTCTACGCAAAAATAAAAATAATGACAATATTTCAATATCTAATCGGAAGCATTCAACATTTTCAAATCACTAATGAGATTCGTGGAAAAATTCATAACTCTTTTGAGCGAGATTAAATCAGCGGAATATTGAGTGTTCCGCCACACGTAACTACTCTTCATGTGTTTTCAGATGAACCCATGTCGCAGTATCGAAACCGAGCTAACATTTTCTCATGTTACGTGTGTCATGTTACGTTTCATGTTCTCATGAAACCGCAATAGAACAATTTCCCCAAATAACTGCTTCAAAGTGGACATTCAGTGCACCAGGCCATGGAAAAGATCCCATGGATGGTGTAGGGGAGTGCTAAAGAAAACTGTGGAGGATCAAGTATTACGAGGAAACAATATAGATATATACAGCTGCAGATTTTGCCCGTTTACTGAACAATACATCTCTTTCACTCCATGAAGTCACTAACGATGAAATAGTTGCTATTAAAACCTTAATACTTGAAAGATAGATGAAATCCCAGGGATCATGAATATGAATAATATTATCTGGCATAAATTAAAGAAATTGTGAAATTAAATTGCAGGAATTTTCAGTCGAAGATAGAGATAAAGAAAGTCTAGTGCTATTAGAAAGGATATATTTAGACATAGAAAAGAATGATGAGTTTCTGAGTTATCTTCACATGAGTAACAAAAGTATTTACGACGCCGTATACGAGTCAGACAATTCAGATAATGAGAAACTCCAGAAGGTTTCAAATCGACTTCATGAAAAGAATGACGATTATTGTGCTGTTACATCATACGGAAATGATAAGGAGAACTTCCATACCAACATGATACGTCCAAAGATATTTTTTCTAGTATATGTACCAACTGAAAATAAAAAAAAATACAGCTTTGACGCAGTCTCTGACACTTTTCAAAATTTCACTCACTCCGAGATTACAGAAAATAAGTAGTTGTGGCTACCAATCTTTTGATGAGAATATGGACATATTTGAAAAGTAGGTTAATGCTAGACTTCAAGTTCAAACTTTGATACTGAAGTTATTTTGTGATTAACCTGATTATGCTTAAATAATGTTTCGAATTTTCAAAGACTGTTTGTTTTAAAACTACAATTGATATATTTGATTTTAAGCATTGATAAAAGAAATCTTAATGATAGTGTTTTTTTGGCCACTTTTTGTTGACATAAAGTGGTCATGGAGACAAAATAATCAAGCTACTTACATTTCATAAAGTCTCAAAACGTGCATCACTCATTACGAATGTTGGAAATGAAGAATGATATTTTGCGGAACCATTGCCATAATATTTGTATAGGGACCTGAATACCTATTAGCAATGAAGCTGTCTTTCATGTTACTAAGAGCACCGTATCATTATGGGTATCTAGTAGTATATAAAACATTTTTTATAATATTTTTGTAGTTCTTTTTGTTTCTCTTTTTTAGTTTTCACGATATATTTTTCTGGTTTGTCCAAAATTTGATTTTAAGCATTGATAAAAGAAATCTTAATGATAGTGTTTTTTTGGCCACTTTTTGTTGACATAAAGTGGTCATGGAGACAAAATAATCAAGCTACTTACATTTCATAAAGTCTCAAACCGCTGTCGTGCATCACTCAAGTTACTAAGAGCACCGTATCATTATGGGTATCTAGTAGTATATAAAACATTTTTTATAATATTTTTGTAGTTCTTTTGTTTCTCTTTTTTAGTTGAATTGAACAAGTTGAACTTCAGTAGAATAAGTTTGAATATTGCCAAAGCTCCTCTAATTGAGGTAAAAACTTCATTGCAATAACTGTAACTGTACTCTTGGGACTGTTTTGATATATACAAATGTGGGCATACTGGACATGAAACAATCTCTGTCTATGTTTATCCAATAAAAAAATATATGGATTGTGACAGAACACCCGCAACTTTAACAGTTTCAAGAGAATATTTTGAATTGATAAAAACAGTTGTGAACTCAAAGTATTATATCATAAATCCTAGAGAGGCATGCATATTTATTGCTGGCATTGATGCATTGAATCAAGAGACAATCAACACAAATATAACTTAATTTACTTTTCGCGTGCTACCCTTTTGGAATAATGTCTCAAATCACATTATTTTCAATATGTTAACTGGCTCTACTTCTGAAATGTCCACAGTAATTGATTTAGATGTAGGAAATACCATAACAGCTGGAGCAAATTTCGATACATAATCATATCGAAGCAACTTAGAAATAGAGATTCCTCTCTTTAGTCCAGTAGCAAAATTAGCAGTTCGGAATGACTATTTATGGAAAGAAACTGGTACATCACATCTTCTCAACTTGTAATTGATTCCTATTACTTAGATGAACTTCAAAATCTGTCATATCAGCAGAATAATATGTTTTTATTGTTGGACGCTTGCCAAAACCATAACTATGCTAGTCGATGTGAGATAAATTCTGGCAAATTCTACTCATACCCACAAATATTGTAGGAAAGCACTTTCTGTCTAATTTTTCGATGAGAACATATGGAAGAATACTGAAACATCTTAGTAAATGCCCTACAAAAGATTTCTGCTGAACCACGAGATAAGATGCGTCTATCAATCAAATTTTTTTACAATTCTTACCTTTCAAGCATAAGAGAATTTGCTCTCACGACACTGGATATATTGCAAGATAGAATTCACCCACACTGGTATAAAATGTGCGATGATTGGAATTCATCTTCTTCTGGAACGAAGAAAAATCAGCAGTCATTTTAACTTACGATGGAGTTGAAAGTTTATTCACTTGGATTGGACGAATATCAAAAGTTCCCAGTTCTATGAAAATCCTAGTGGTTTGAAATAAACAGAAAAAAAAACCCACCTCCAGATTTTCCAAAAGTATAAAAACCAGTGAAATTTATCCGAACCCGCCATAATAAGCTGTCAAACAGGTTCGTACCATATACAGAGATAGAAACTGAAGCAATATTACATACTGATGATGACATGGTGATGTTGACTGACTGCAGATGAATAAGAATTTGCTTATGAGGTGTGGAGAGAATTACCACACATGGGATAATAATACTCAAAGTTGGAAGTACGAATATGAATAGACTAATGGACTTCCATCATGCAGCTTTCCTCCATATATACTGGAGTTACATGTATAAGAAAATTCTTACACCAGAAATTAAAGATTGGGTAGATGAAAACATGAACTGAGCCGTTTTCAAATTGTAATTCAATTGTCTGAAACAAGAACAGCCAATTTCATATAAATGTCAATTAATTAGGCATTAATACAACTTACAAAAAGAATTCATCATCATCATTGGACATTGCTAAGTCTGTTTCCTGCTTTTTCTTGTTGTTTTGTTTTTTTGTGTCTTTTTGTTTTTTCGTGTTTTTTGATTGTATTAAATGATGATTTTAATTTTGTAATTGCTGCGATTGTCGAAGGAAAAGATGGTATTGGTTCGGGGAATCAAGCATTTCATTGTTTATCATCATATCAATATAGATATTATAAAAACTGTTTATCCTAATACGACCGACTTGCATATTCCACAGTTCTCAATGCTGCCAGTAAAATTAAAACAATGAGTGATTGATGATGTTCTGTTCAAATCTCATCACATCAAATTGTGCATTGTTGATGAATTCTTTTTGTAAGTTGTATTAATGCCTAATTAATTGACATTTATATGAAATTGGCTGTTCTTGTTTCAGACAATTAAATTACAATTTGAAAATGGCTCATCGCCGAAACGCGTAAAGGAGAATTTTATTGTAAAAACCTAAAGAAGAATTCTCTTCTTTTAGTATAATATAATTCAGAAATTAAATTAATACGTAAGGTCAGGATAAAAACTTAATAATATATATATAAAAACTTAATATATATATATATATATATATATATATATATATATATATATATATATATATATATATATATATATATATATATATATATATATATATATATGTATGTGTGTGTTTGACGCTCTGTATTATCGAGTAAATAACATATATTTTATCATGAATCTTTATTCAGAACTTGAAGAACAGTTTTCTTGATGACGACTAAAATCATCGAAATGAAAATTTTCCTATGGTGCTCTAATCAAGCCTTTGTCATATAAGTTGATAATCGATCGGGCAATTATTCCAGCTGTTCTTCTCTTATAACCTCCACTAGTAAGCATCACTATTGGTATATGCCTTGCTTTGGCATTACGAAATACTAATTCGTCCCTGGAAATGATTCCCTAGAAAACAAATAGTGCGGATTAAAAAAGAACATTTTTATTGGAGATAATAATTACTACAGCTAATTCAAACACTGGAATTTCATTTACACTTTTATTGAGATAGAGTTAAGAGTTTCGTCGGGGTAACCTCAACAAAGTGAGAACGAAGCATATAGTTTTCACTTTTGTGAATTTAGGACGAAGGATTTAGGAGTATATTATCACATTTTTAATTATTCAATACGAAACACGACAAAACAGAGTTATCATAATTTGTTGATATGAAGATTCATTAAATGCATTAATGATTATTCGGAAATTTCACGAAACTGTCTTGAATTTTCAGTTAAAGGGTGGAAAGTAACATCTGTGCAAACGGAGAATTATTTTTCGGAATTAAGCCACTAGTAGATTGAACTTCATTGGACGAGTTCTTAGGTAAAGACTTTACGATTTCCGTTTGAGGCTCAAATATTTGTTTCTTCGAAGCGAAATGCAACAATGTATGATGTGATTTCTTACAGGTACGGCATCTCTTATCTGACTTACAATTGATCCCTGAATGAGAATCAGCTAGACAATTGATGTTAAGGTTTTTCATAATTTCATATCGTTTATGAGGATCTTTCGAAATAAAAGCAGGACAATTGAAAATAATGTGATCACTTTTACAAAGTATGCAAAAGTATATCTTTTTTTACTATTATTATGTAATTATGTAATAGTTAAAAATGATGCTTTGTGTATGAACATGTTAGGTTTAGAATTATAAATAGTTTTATCTTTCGTTTTTGAATTGAGTAGAACAGATTCCACCACTGTACAATGTTTAATATATCTCGTAATTCTTTATACGTCGTTATTTCTGAATAGGCATATTCTCTCTCAACAACTTCCAATGTATCATAGTCTAAAGTTTAGACTCTAAACCAGTGATTCCCAAAGTGGTCCAGGTGGACCCCCGGGGGTCCACGGGAGACTTGCTGGGGGTCTACGTAGGCGTGAACAAAAAATGGGGGTCCATAAGATGTTAGTGGGGGTCCACGAAAATTTGCGTAATCCACCGACAACATCTTGTGGCAAAACATTTAAGTGACAGGTTGAACCAATCTCTTCATTTTGTAATAAAAGCTGTCAACGAAATCAGAAGCAATGCATTGAATACGCGTTTATTTGCTCAATTGTGCGACGAAAATGGTGAAGACTTCCAACAACTGCTCTTACATACTGAAGTACGCTGGTTGTCGAAAGGTGCATGCTTAATGAGATTTTACTCTGTTTTCGATTCCATATTAGAGTTCTTAGAAGGTAGAAATCCAGATTTAAAAGAAAACTTGATCAAATTCAAAGCAGACATTGAGTATTTGAAAGATTTGTTTGAAAAATTTAATGATATTAACTTGCAGTTACAAGGAGACAGCCTGCATTTAATAAAAACAAAGGGGATAATTTCGGCTTTTCTTGGGAAATTGAAATTTATGAAGCAAAACATTAGTCGGCACGAATTCTCTCAATTTCCAAACTTCTCGCAGGTAGAATGTATTGATGAGGATATCCATACCTACAGTCAACATTTAAGTGCCCTGCATGATGACTTCAAAACCAGGTTTGAAGATATGCTGACGATGGATATACCACCATGGATCATAAATCCATTTGATGAAACGGAAGTGGCCAATCTTGTATTACAAGAGGAGCTACTCGAGCTAAGCACTAATGGGGAGCTGAAGGTGAAATTTAGAAAAGGCTACCAAACATTTTGGCTGCAAGCAGAAATACCCAAAACATATCCTGGACTGTGGGAAATCGCAAGGAAATTTTTAATAGCATTTTCCTCGTCATACCTTGTCGAAAGGAGTTTTAGTGCCGTTACAAACCTCTTAACAAAAAAAAGGAGCAAATTAAACATCACAGAGCGGGGGGATTTGCGCTTATTGCTCACAAAAATAAAGCCCAACATTGATCGTTTGCTGCCACTCCATCGGATACATCCTTCCCATTAATTAAAATTATGACCTGAACCTATATTACCTTAATAATTTTTTCTTGTAATTTTATTCTTTTAATGAATAAAGTGTTATAAAATGTACCATTTTCAGTTTTTATTTTACATATCGGAATATAGGGATAGAACTCAGAAGTGACACAATTTTTATTTTTTGGCGACTTTAAGAATGTGGTAGAAATGTAGCAGCAGGGGGTCCACCGAAACCAGTAAAATTTTGAAAGTGGTCCACGAGAAAAATATGTTTGGGAACTACTGCTCTAAACGCTCCATCAGCATTTGTATAAGTATAAAATCCCAATTATCTACAGCTAGCGTTAATATTTTAAAGCTGGAAAATTTTCATGTTATCAATCCAAAAGGTTCCTTAATGATCTATCAATAGTTATTGGACGAAAATGATTTATTGCCTTCCAGTAGGCATTAGCTAACAATCGTCTATTTTCGTATCTGGAAACTAATGAATTATACGCAATGGGATAATTATCGTCAATGATTGGTAGATTTTCAGAATATTTGATGGAGGACCTCTTAATACCGAAGTAAAATAGGTAATTGAATTTTTCAACATTTGATAAGTTACCATTTTCATGAACCAAAAAATTGAAATTTGAAATGAAACTTGGAAATTTTTTAAGATCCCCATCGAAAGTCAGTAAATTGATTTTCGGTAATTCAACATTGACATTCGATTTTTCAGGGTTCACGGACAAGACATTAAGTCGATTTTCTTCTGGTAGTTCAAATAATTCATAATATATTGACTGGATATATTGACATTTTTCTTCGAAAAGTGTATAAATATCTATCTCCGCAGCCAAGGTCATTTCGGTTCACTCCTGTACAGACACTACTGAAATTATGGCAGAATGGTGTTTCTCGAAGGAATTTTTCCACTTTCCTAATTTACGGTATCGTATTTTAAAATTGTAAAATAATTCTGGATTATTTTTGATTATTTCAGCTTGCTGATATAATAAATTGACGCTTGTTATGACCAGTTCGCGCAGAGCTCGTAACCTCAAAACTGTTTCATTTGTCCCTAGGCATTACGAAATTAATTAAACAATAGTCCTGTTCTATAACTAAATGTAAATAATTCAATGAAACAAGGAAAGAACTTTTCTTGTTTTTTCTAATCCTCGTAACAATAATAGGCCAGATGTTCAGATTCTATTCAATGTAATGGTATTTAGCAATATATCGTATGTATGCAAATTCTTATTGAACTTAAAGGTCGATGATGGAGGGGTTATATTTTAAATATACACATATGTGTTCCCAGTATAGTAAATATTGAAAAAAAAAAGAAGTATTCAAATCCGGCCTCGAAGGTCCAAACAATGTATCGTAAACGTATATGTAGAATATTAAATGTAGAAAGTAGTCTCTATTTAAATTTTAGGAGAAGATAATTCGTCTAACAACATCTAACCTGAGAATGAATATGTTTAAATGAAGAGTAATAGAATGCAATGAATCAAACAAAGTAAAGTAATAAATCATTATAATTCGTGTACACGCGACACTCCGCTTACCTCGGGGTAGTCCAGGAAAGGTATAGAGACTTGCAAGGGCAACTAGAACGATGTGGAAGTGTCCTTCGTAGTCACTCGCCGTGATAACATCTGGTCCAAATGAGGTATTCAGGATGGTCGTATGGTAAACAATGGAACGGGTTAAGTATAATGTGTTTGCATGGTTTAATGTAATAATGAAAATGAAGTAAACTAAAAATATTATATTCCGTCCATCATCAACTATCATTAATAGTAATTAGTAAAGACGAACCACATATCCATAAGGAGTGGAAAACAAACATTCTCCAGAGCGAACACCGATGGTTATAATTTCAAATCACTTTTATTGGTGTCTGCCTTCAAACCCTTAATGAAGACAGAAGCGAATAACGTGAAGCCAGTGATAATCATCTTTGTATATGGTGGACCGAACGCTATCCGCGCTATCGGAAAATCAAGAATTTAATCGTTCAACATTACAAAAAATACAATCTGGACGCCCTATTCATGACAACTAATGCCCCTGAGAGGAGTGCTTTCAACGGAATTCAGCGACGCATGGCTCCGCTCAGCAAACGTCTGCATGAACATTTTGGTTCTTCGTGATAGTAGAGTACGGCCACAACGACTTGCTGCCAGAAGGGCAAATGATCTGCTCTGCTTTGTGCGCTATGTAATGAAAGAGTCTAAGTGGCAAACTCGTGGACACAGGAGCAGTAATTGCATTGTGATTGTGTTTTACGTTCAAACACTTATTAGATTTATGGCTAAATGAAAGTATATAACTTAAAAATCTCTTATTTTGTTTATACTACGGCAAACGTAATTAATAGGTACAATAACAATAACAAATAACCTACAATTACAAATGTATTATACTTTGTTTAACATAATTGTGACTCCAATGGTCACTTAAATGTCACAAAACGTTTAGGGAGGGGATGCTAAGAAGAACGTTAAGGTACGTTACATGGTTAGTAGGGAGACGTAAAATCTACAAAGCGTTACGTAATACTTGAACACTCTCTAAGTCGTAAACTTGTTGAACAGTTTTTTTGTGATTTTGAAATTTGCCGAAAAATTCAGTTTTTTGTAAATATCTCGCTTGCCATGGGTTCAACGCTATTTTCACTTATTATAGACAGATAAAATTCTTCACAGCATTTTTTCCAAAGACTTTTAAAGGCGGCCAAGAGCACGGAACCCTTATTAGTTGTTTACATCATAATGGAATTTGAATATTAGTGTTATTGAGTGTACGAATCATTCAAAGATATGTAATTATGAATAATTTGTATTACCAAAAATGCATAATTTATTTCTATTCAGATACTCTGACTAACACGAAATTTTTCATCCTATTTTACTTATAATGAATTGATGTTAATATTTGAATTTTCATTCTCTAATTGAAAAATGATCAGTTAGGTACAAATGGTTGCTTAATCATAAATAACGAACATCACGGATGATTACGTTTTCATCCTTTGTCGTGTTTATAATGCGAATAAGAATAATATTTCGTACTGACATTATATTTTTGGTTCTTTTGGGATATCTACTAATTTCTTTCGAAATCAAGAAGTCTCTGTGTCTAGATTAAGCTGGTCGTCCACTAGGTCGGCAACGTGGCCTTTGGAGAATTCATCATCTCTTCCCAGATCTCCTGAGAGATGAAAAAAAACTTTTCAAATACTTTCGAATATCACGTTATAAGTTCTACGAACTACTTGTTGTTGATTTGTTGTTGGGGTGGCCACTTGCATGTCGAAGTACTGCCGATTCGAAGGGTTGGAGGAGGTACGAATGTTGTCGAATATAATCGAACATATCCGAACTGAACGAGTCCCGACCGCGCTATCGTCCATTAGCGGCGCGGCGCTGCAACGTGCGCGGTGGATATCCAATTCTTTGTAACTTATTCAAAAATGTTGCAGCGCCGCGCCGCATCGCGCTGCGCCTCTCTACCGACCTAATGAACGAGGCCTTTCGTTCATCATTTCAACAAATTTTCTTTTTTTCTATTAAACTGATACCTTTCGAAATTTCAAATTTAAAAATTAAATGAAACATTTATTCACAAATGTTGGCTCCAAATAATAAATAAAAGTAGATTGTTTTAGCTCGTATCGTTTTCGACGAATTACGTTTAGACATTGCGGCGTTTTGATTTCGGATGAGACTAGTAGATATGGAAAAAAGATGAATAATATTATTCCAATCCCAAACAATATAGGTACACAATTTTTGTATTTTGTTTAAAGAGCCTGCTGTTTAAGCAAATCGTATCCGTTCGTCCCAAGTGAGTTAATTTATTTGAATAATCCAGCATGAAATCTTTTCCTTCGAATAACCGGTCCCAAAACAAAATACATAACGCAGAAGTATTATTGTATAGCCAACAATGCGAGAAAACTGAATAAAATATTTGTATATGCTTTAGCATTATAAACTTCTTTAATTATAGCCTTTAGACTTAGGCCGTATATATTGGAGAGCTAGATTCAATTCACAGGTGTGATGTGGATTTTTGTCTACGTTACCGACTTCACTTCTTGCAATAAAATATAGATAATTGGAACCTGCGTTAAAACTAGCATACATTTATTATGTCAAACATGAACTCACGTCGGCACTCACTGATAATGCTCCTAAGGAATCTCCCTCTAAAATATCAGTTCCAGCATTATACACAATTAAATCCGGATAGAATTCCTCGAGGGAACTAGTGATGCTCCTGAAAAACACATCAAAATAATTGATCAAGGAAATAACTATCAACTCAATACATCCATGCGTCATAAATTTCATTTCAATGGTTAAATACATTAGGTAATTGAGAAAAAACTTAAACAGTGTCATTGAAAATAAAAATGATATAGTGGTATTGATAATTACGTAATATTTAACGCGTAAAGCTACTTGAGTTACAGAATCCGTAAGCAAACAATGGCAGCGTTGGTTGGGAGCTTCGAGTGACGCACGTAGTTGCGGATACTGTAACCTAGGATGCTCCTTGCAATTAAAGGTTTTATAAAAAGGATATTCAATAGATCATGATTGTAATGCATTGAGATGCTGCTTAATTCATAATTTTGCAGTGTAGATATGGAAAAATAAGATCTGTCCTTTAACCATACATAATACTAAACGCGTAAGGCTACTTGAGTTACAGAACCCGTAACCGAACGATGCCAGCGTTGGTTGGGAGCTTCAAGTGTCACACGTAGTTGCGGATACTGTAACCTAGGATGCTCCTTGCAATTACAGGTTTTATAAAAAGGATATTCAATAGTTCATGATTATAATGTATTGAGATGCTGCTTAATTCATAATTTTGCAGTGTAGATATGGAAAAATAAGATCTGTCCTTTAACTATACATAATACTAAACGCGTAAGGCTACTTGAGTTACAGAACCCGTAACCGAACGATGCCAGCGTTGGTTGGGAGCTTCAAGTGTCACACGTAGTTGCGGATACTGTAACCTAGGATGCTCCTTGCAATTACAGGTTTTATAAAAAAGATATTCAATAGTTCATGATTATAATGTATTGAGATGCTGCTTAATTCATAATTTTGCAGTGTAGATGTGGAAAAATAAGATCTGTATTCTAACCATAATATTCTCTGTAATTCTATAATCTGTATTCTACATAATAGTAAACGCGTAAGGCTACTTGAGTTACAGAACCCATAAACGAACGATGCGAACGTTGGTTCGAAGATTCGAGTTTCGAGTTGCGGATATAACCTAAGTACTTTTGCTATCTAGTTCAGATTTGTAAACATCTTTGATCTCACACACACAAGATATATACCTGCGATTAAGTGACTGCTGAGCGAAAAGTGAAAGAATTGTACCACACCACAGTTAGCTACAGTGAAAATGTGGTGGGTTAATTCAGTAAGAAAAATTTAATGCTAGGCGACAGGGGTTTTAAAGTTCTCGGTACAATTCAATTGGTTTTCTGGTAGATCAAAAAAACAACCAGATATAACAATTCTTAATCTTAGTTCTTCTACTAGACATAACAGTAATATCCACTTGGTTCAATAAATGATATTATGATTATATATTTATAGATATAGATATATATATATATATATATATATATATATATATATATATATATATATATATATATATATATATATATATATATTAATATATATATTAAATATAAAAAAATTAATAATTTTAAATACTGAAAAAGGAATTGAAACAAATAAAAGATAAATTGATTTTTTCTTAGCTAAGAAGACTTAATCGTCACAAAAAAAATGATGAATGTTTAAATAAAAAGGAATCTTCATCACGTGAATTCAATAGTTAATAAATTAAAGTAAACTCAAGGTTAATAAAATGAGAATAGAATCAAATATCAAACAATGTACTGGAATACTCTCACCACACCAAGCGTACTCAAACTTCCAGCTTTAGGATCAAAGATCTATTCTGCCAAACCTTCTCAAAATGGTGATTCTCAGTGAATTCAGTACACAAAGAAAACCGCGAAATCGAAAAGAAAGAAAGGTAAAAGTGAAAATAAAAATAAAACCCTGAAACATAAAAGCCTCCATCAAATAAATAATCAAAACTAAACTGAAAATACCTGGACTTACGCAAAAATGTAGTGCGCGGTTCACTCTGTATCAAGAACAGGTGTTTGTATCCCCTGAAGGGTTCTTCTTCTGTTCACAATTTCCAAATAATGTTCACAATGCCAACAGAATTTAACGACCGTCTAATTATCCCAATACTGGATACTTATTCTTTTCAACAAAGCTAAATTCCACAAAACAGAAAGTATATAATTTGAAGAGGGTCTCAAGACGTATCCTATCTTAATGATAATTAGTTTCTGATCATTTAAAAAAAAACCACCCAACTATTTTTCCCAACGTACCAATTTCCCGTACGTAATTTCGTACGGGAAATTACGTACGTAATTTCCCAACGTACTACTCGGGTTCGAAACTTGATGGATCTGCCCGCAAGTCTTTCACATGCCAAGTACCACAATTCTCACCCCTGTGGTCTACTAATTCATAAGTCTACGGCAAAGATTTTTTTCTTCACAATGAAAGGTCCAATGAACTTGGGAGCAAGTTTCTTCACGAACTGTTTACTAGCGTCCGACAAAACAAAATTCCGACGATACACCTGCTAATGTACCTAATACTCAACATGACGCCTTCGAAGGTTATAAAAGTGTGCATTCTTCTCAGCGGCTTTCTTCAGCCTAACCTCATTAAACAGTTTGGAAAATTCTATAGATCTGGTATTTGTAGTTTCTCCTTCATCCGGGACATGCTCAGGCATATTAATATTATAATCATCTCCGAATAGCATCATCCGTCAACCAGCGTTGATAAAATATGGGCTATATTTTGTTGTTTCATTTCTAGACGACCCAACGGCACACGTTAGTTGAGCTAAGTTTTCATCTCAAGATGTATGATTATAAGAAGTATAGGCTGACAGTAAAAACGTTATGGTTCTATTGGAATTTCCGGTAGGATTAGCTTGAAGATGATGATTGAATATAGAGCGAGGATATTCGAAACGTTCATTCGATATGTTTTAATATTACTTACGTAATTTCTGACAGACGTTACAACTAAGCATACCCACAAAGTCTTCATGCCATTAAAAGCAAGCTGCATCTAATAAAAATGAATATTCGCATATGCATTTCAACAAATTTCAATATCCTTTTGCTTAAAAAAATGTATAAAATGAGCAACGACTAATAATGAATAGTTGAAATAATATATATGCAATATAAACTCTGAATTTATGTCTTTGAAAATTCATTCATTTACCCTTTTACCAGGGGTAAGTACTCATTATCACGTGTATAAAAATCAAGCTCAACCTTTCGTCTGATTGATTTCTTGGCTTCATTGTCAAGAGGATATATATTTTTGTTGTACACGTCCAGTATGTAAATATTTTGGTTATTCTTGAAATCTCGTTCATGTCCATTGCCTTGATGAGCATCCAAGTCGATTATCATAATTTTCCTCACCCTATCAGGGTAGTATTTGAAAAGGAAGTGTATTAGTAATGTGATATCAGCGTACACGCAAAAGCCACCTCCTTTTCTCGCACTGCAATGATGGAATCCCCCGCCTAGATTGATAGACCATCCTCGTTCTAGGGCTAGTTTTCCTGCTAAAATAGTTCCACCGGTTTGAAATCTGAAATGCACAGAAAAACAAAATTTCATTGAGGGGCTAGACCAAATTTCTCTCAAGTAAAGATGCATCAAATGAAGGCACGTGAACCTCAGTTGCGGTTCAGTAGATTCCCACAAACCAGAATATTTTCAACTTATTTCGATTACTTTCGTATGATTACAAGTATTCATTGAATAAAATTTATTTATTTTACTTATTTATTTACAAATACACCACTCAATAGCTTGTGCCAATTACTGAGTGGGAAATACAATATAATTTACAACTTAAAAAAAATGAAACTAGAAATAATATTAATAATGTACAAACAATAAACCTGAACGAAAGCTCTGTAGGCAAGCTGACATTAAAGCTCACCCACAAGTTATAGGAAAAACTAATTTTCAAAAAACTTATAACTAAAACTATAAAGTCTATATAATGACTATACAGTCAGGCGAGAGCTCGTCTGATATCGCCAGGCACGCATGCAAATATGTCGATGACGTCATGAAAAGGCTCAAAGTCACCACAGATTTTATGAAGTGGAGAAAAAGCCAGAACATTAGCACGAGCCAGAGGTGGATAAAAAATGTTCATATTTCTACAAGATATTCACTTGAATGAATTTACTCAATACAAGATATTAAGTAAATTCACGAGGGAAAGAAGAAAAGAACAATTAACAGAAAATCTTATCAGCTTGTATAGGAACATTATGCCCAAATATTTCCTAGGTGTTTCAAGTGATGAAACATTATATCTTGTAACAAGTAGGTCATGATTTATACCTCGTTCTGGATACACACCGTCGCAGCAAAACCATAAATATTTCAAAAATCGTCAAGGAATCTTGAACGGATTCAAGATTCCTCATATTACACAAGTATCCTGGATTCCAAACGACACTAGCATATTCTAATTTTGAACGTATTAAGGTATTGTATAGGAGCATCGTTGATTCAGATTGAGAGAGCCATTTAGAATTTCTTATTACAAAACCAAATGTTCTGTAACAAATTGAAACAATATCATTAATGTGAATAATAAAAATTAATTTTGTGTCGAAAGTAACTCCTAAATCTCCGAATTCGGTACATCTATTGATTTTATTACTATTCACATTGTAGTCGAAATGAACTATACGTTTTTTACGTTTCAATATTAACAATAATTAAATTGATACACGTTATTATTTATAACAAATATTCATTAATTCGAATACAGACACAGATGTAATTTCATTAAATATAAATTTATATTATTATGAATTATTTTTCCTTAATTTTACTTATAATTGAAATCCATATGTCAATTTTAAAGGTCCACTATTGATTATATCCATTGACTCGTCACTAGTTTGGATATCGAATGCAAACTGTATACTATCGGATACCGAGAATATACAACAAAATATATAATATTTATATTCTTTCATATATTGACTTGGAGGCAATTAAAGAAAGTGTTTGAAAAATGTGTCTTTCGGGTATTATTGACAAAATATCCTTTGAAATGATTCCACCACTTCGTCTTCTCCATCAATAGACTTGTGATTGAATATTATATATATATATATATATATATATATATATATATATATATATATATATATATATATAAGTAAATGAAATTTTTTTGTGCTTATGGCACTGAATATAAATACTAGATACTTTCACAAAGTTTTCAGAGAAAACTTATGAGGGTACCAACCGTCCAGTTTTTGTTTCAAAAAATCCGATGGCACGTTGGAAACTAACACAAAAAATAACTGCAATATATTAGGCAAATACTTCAGCGCCCTTCTCAACTGAAATCCACCCCAAGAAAAACTTAACAGATACCACAGGATTGGAAATGCGCAGATATCAATAATTACAGGGGAATTTCCTTACTCCCGGTTGCGTACAAAATACTTTCCAAAGCACTCCTAAACAGAAAGGACAACAA
The DNA here is from genome assembly GCA_030704895.1 of Henosepilachna vigintioctopunctata. Lineage (NCBI taxonomy): Eukaryota > Metazoa > Arthropoda > Insecta > Coleoptera > Coccinellidae > Henosepilachna > Henosepilachna vigintioctopunctata. The sequence goes on from JARQZJ010000043.1 coordinate 264,259, forward strand.
GCGGATCCACTAATTGGGGAATACCAAGCTGAATTCAGAAAAAAAAAAAATATATATATATATATATATATATATAAATATATATATATATATATATATATATATATATATATATATATATATATATATATATATTTCTTGAAATTGATTTATTGCCTGTTTAAAATATTTTATTTTGAAAATTTTCAGCAATAACACCTTTTTTTTGATATGAAAAAGTTTATTTTTGTTAACGTTTCGTTGTTATATTACAACTTTGTCAAAACTAATCAATAATTGAATTTATGAGTTACTATAGATATCAAATGTCAAACTTATTTTTTAGAGAAATCAAATTAGTTTTTTTGTATCTTCACTCATTGATTTTCATTATCAGAGGAATATTTCTGTCTTAGCATTCCCTTCGGAAGTTTTAGTCTTCTTCACCATGAGGAAACCTCTCAAAAACTCATGGTAAGCCAAGTGATTCTAATAAGTGTGATTTATATTTACATATATATAATTACATATAGTTTTTTATACTTATCCAGAATATATATATTGTTGGTTTATTTGTGTGAAACTGAAGGTAGACCTGGAAAAAATTAGTTTTGAGATGTGATGTTTGGTGATTGTTGTGTGTTTATTTTACGAGTGTTATTTGTGAGGTTTATTAAGTTGTTGTAAATAGAATTAAGATGTTAAATGTCTGTTCTTTCATTTACTATGTTTTCTAAATTTTTACGAATGTGTAACATTTCTAAAATTTCTCTACTTTTTTTATCCCTTTTAGTTGACAAAATTTTCGTATTTTTGTAATCAAAATCATGTTTTTCTGTCATTTCATGTTTATGTAAGGCTGTTATTTGAGTTTTTGCGTATTTATGCACTTTGATTCTTTCTTGGTGCTGTTTGTCCGATAAAGCTTTTATTTTAATTATTTTAGTATAATATAGCTTTTTATTTTATTCTGAACGAATAAATATAGAATTTTCAACGTCATCATCTTATGATATTCTTATAAATACAACAAAAACAGAAATACCAGAGTATGTCAACAACATACACAATTTAGATCCAAAACACGCTATACAAATAAATAACGTAGATCAAATTCCAATTTTCAATATTATTACAAAAATAGAAGAAGGAATTTCCAAATTACCTACTGAAAATCAAAACTCAATTCGACTGAAGGTAACTAATACAATTGAATCATACCATAATAATTTTCAAAATATAAAAAATACATCTGAAAATAAACTTCTGATGAAAAATTTAAATGAAACGAAATCATTCATAGAATCTAATTCACAATAAACTATAACAAAATCCGATGAAGGAAATAAAACAGTCATTCTAGAAAGTAATGAATATGAACAAAAAATTAACGAAATGCTTAGTGATACAATTACGTATAAAAAAATTAAGAGAGATCTTACAAAAACTTTACAGAATGAAACTAACAAACTAATAAAAAATGGGAAACAAATAGTTTTATATCACCAAAAACATCTAAAGAGTTAATACAACATAATAGTTTACCACCAAAATTCTATGGTTTACCTAAAATACATAAAAATAATATTCCATTAAGACCAATTGTTTCATATATTCAATCTCCTCTATATAATCTTTCTAAATTTCTTTCTTCAATTTTAAAAAATGTAATAAATCAAAATCAATTTTATATCAAGATCTCCAATCATTTAGTTGATAATCTAAAAAATTTACAACTTAATGAAAATCATAAATTATATTCCTCAGATGTAATCTCACTATATAGTAATATACCTAATTCAATCGTTCCAAACATAATAGATCTAAAATGGAATATTTTAAAAAATTTCACTTGTATTCCAAAAAATGAATTCATTGAAGCAGTGAAATTCATTTAAGGATCAAATTTTTTTCAACATAAAAATGAATGTTATCAACAACTAGATGGTGTCGTAATGGGCAGTCCAATATCAAGTGTTATTGCACAATTAGTAATGGAATTTTCAGAAGAAGATATAATAAAAGATTTGGAAGAAAATATTTTATTATATAAAAGATATGTTGATGATTGTTTAATAATAGCAGATAAAGATCAAATTAATAATATACTTGAACGTTTCAATAGTTTTCATAATGAATTACAATTCACATTTGAAGAAGAAAAAGATGAAAAATAATATTTTCTTGATTTAACAATTATAAGGAAAGATAACAAAATTTTTACAAGATGGTACAAAAAAGAATTAAATTCGCAACGAACCATAAATTATATATGTAATCATCACTATTCCCAGAAAAAAGGTATAATAACTAATTTTATAGATAGATCACTAAAATTAACATCATCATGTTTACGACATGAAACACTTAAAAAAGTACGTACTCTTCTCATGAAAAATAATTACCCATTAAATTTAATCAACAAAATCATGAAAAACAGAATTCATAAATTACATAATACTTTACATTCGAAAAGAAGTCAATCTTACGAAAATAATTACATTCCCTTACCATATATTCCAAAATTAAGTACAAACATTGCTAAAATAATGAAACCTTATAATTTAAGAATAGCACATACTGCCAAAAATCAAATCGAAGAAATATATACAAAATTAAAAAGTATTTATATCTGAGTAACTGTAACTCAGAGAAAAACTCATACAGTTTATAATATTCCGTGTAACAATTACAATAAAAGCTATATCGGACAAACAGCACAAAATCTCGAAGAAAGAATCAAAGCGCATAAATACGCAAAAACTCAAATAACAGCCTTACATAAACATAAAATAACAGAAAAACATGATTTTGATTACAAAAATACGAAAATTTTGGCAACTGAAAGGGACGAAAAAGTAGAGAAATATTAGAAATGTTACACATTCGTAAAAAATTAGAAAACACAGTAAATGAAAGAACAGGCATTAAACATCTCAATTCTATTCAAATTAAATCAATAAACCTCACTAATAACACTCGTAAAATAAACACACAACAATCACCAAACATCACATCTCAAAACTAATTTTTTCCAGGTCTACCTTCAGTTTCACACAAATAAACCAACAATATACATATTCTGGATAAGTATACAAAACTATATGTAAATTCAGATCACACTTATTAGAATCACCTGGCTTACCATGAGTTTTTCCGAGGTTTCCTTATGGTGAAGAAGACTAAAACTTCCGAAGCGAATGCTAAGCCAGAAATATTCCTCTGAAAATGAAAATCAATGAGTGAAGATAAAAAAACTAATTTGATTTTTCTAAAAAATAAGTTTGAAATTTGATATCTATAGTAACTCATAAATTCAATTATTCATTAGTTTTGACAAAGTTGTAATATAACAACGAAACGTTAACTAAAATAAACTTTTTCATATCAAAAAAGCCTGTTATTACTAAAAACTTTAAAATATATATATATATATATATATATATATATATATATATATATATATATCATATATATATATATATATATATATATATATATATATATATATATATATATATATATATATATATATATATATATATATATATATATATATATATATATATATATATATATATATATATATATATATATATATATATAAGGAAAATATAATTTCCTCATTTGAATTTGCCGCGCTTAGGATGTTGCGCGCGCCCGTTTAATTGACTCTCCCACAAAAAGAATGATTAGCACATTTTGAAGATATTATTGGTATAGGAAAAACAGAGATGCAAATCACATCACAGAGTTAAGAAAGAGATTTTCCATGACTTATCTAAGTGAAATAAGAGTGATAATAATAAACTTGAATTGTTGTTTCTTTTGTTTTTTAAAAATAAGCCAAAAAGCAGATATAGTTCAAATAAACTTCAATGAATATATTCAAATTCAAATTTATTCAAAAATTCAAAAATATACAAAAGTTAATCAAATTACATAAGAAAAGCCAATGCAGAACACTCCTGTCACAAGTAACAAGAGTATGTAATCAAAATTTATATCTTAACCTAGCCTAGATCTGGGAATATGATTTTCTTAAAAATTTTTACAACCATTTACGTTTACATTGTTTGTCACATAAACTAGAAGTTTGTGTGTGAACAAACCTCCCAGATTCAAGAAACTTATGTAATAAGGTGTCAGCGTCAACCAAAGACCAAAAATAACATTAAACAAAATACCCAATCCGGTCTACACAACAATCATCAGCATTGAGCTGAAGCAAAACTCCGAAGCAGAAGGGAAAAGAGACCAGGGGACCGCACAAACAAACACGAATGCTCAGCAATACACCAGTCCGCTAAAAAAATTTCAAAAACTCGTCACATGTGCTGATGTATTTTTTCACTTTAATTTTGAACTGTTTTTGAGATGTAGACTGAATGAATTCCTTAGGTAACAAATTATACAGTTTTGGAGCATAGTAAAATATACTTTTTTGTGTAAAATTCTTCGTGTATGAAGGGATTTCGAAGTAGTCCGCTTGCCTAGTCTCATAGCCAGAGCATCTGCTGTTGTATCGTTTCCTTATCCATAGTATAGATTGATATATGTACAATTTCCTGACAGCTAAAACCAAAGATTTCAAATTAAACTTAGAACACCTAGACATTACACAAAAATCCGAGATCAAATATTTAACAGAAAAATACAAGAGAATATTTGCTAAAGACAAGTATGATATAGGATCTGTACAGAACTATGAAGCAAGAATAGATCTAATAGTAGAAAAATTTTGTAGTAAAAGACCTTACCTGTGCACAATTGAAGATAGAAAAGAAATAGAAAAACAAATAGCATAATTATTACAAGACGATTTAATTGAAGAATCATACAGTCCATTTGCCGCACCAGTAACGTTAGCATTTAAAAAGGGTGAAGGAAAAACTCGATTATGTATAGACTTCAGAGAATTAAACAAAATTATAATACCTCAAACTCAACCGTTTCCGCTAATCCATGATTTAATAATTAAAACTAGAAACTGTAAATACTTCACATCATTAGACATAAATTCTGCATTCTGGTCAATACCATTAAGAGTAGAAGATAGAAATAAAACTGCTTTTGTAACTCAAGAAGGACAATGGCAATGGACTTGCCTCCCATTCGGATTGAAAACAGCCCCAGCAACATTCCAAAGAATTTTATCAAATATATTAAGAAAACACAACTTAAAAAATTTTACCGAAAACTACATAGATGATATACTAATATTTTCAGACACATTTGCAAACCATATTAAACATATAGAACAAGTTCTAGATGCAATAATAAAAGAAGGATTCAGATTGAAACTACAAAAATGTACATTCGCATCAAATTCAATAAGGTACCTTGGACACATAATGGGAAATAATACAGTAAGACCAATTAAAGACAACTTAATATCAATCAAAAATCCAACTCCAAAAACACCTCAAAAAAACTCCAAAAAAATATATAAGACAATTTTTAGGCGAAATAAACTTTTACCATCAATATATACTAAAAATCTCAATAATATTAGAACCATTACATAACTTATTAAGAAAAGATAATAAATTTAATTGGACTGAAAATTGTGAAAAATCTTTCACTAAAATAAAAGAACTAATGTGTTCTCAACCAGTGCTGGAAATATTCGATACAGAATTACCAATCAAGATATATACAGATGCTTCGATAAAAGGTATGGGTGCAATACTCAAACAGACACAGAAGGATGGAAAGGAAAAACCAGTAGCCTATTTCTCGAAAAAACTCAATGAAACGCAAAAAAAAGAAAGCTATATATTTGGAATGCTTGGCAATAAAAGAAGCAATAAAATATTGGGAACACTGGCTGATTGGAAGAAGATTTGAAGTGTATTCAGACCATAAGCCTTTAGAAAACCTAAATATAAAAGCAAGAACAGACGAAGAATTAGGTGATCTCACATACTACTTATCTCAGTTCGACTTCAAAATCATATACATACCAGGGAGTTAAATACTGAAGCAGACTGTCTCATCAGAAACCCGGTATTAGATTCACAAGAGAACACTAAAGAAATAATAAAAATAACAAACATGATCCAAGTACAAGAAATAATTGAAGATCAAAATGAAAACACGGCCTTAAAGAATTTAAAAAAGAAAATTATTGATAAAATGGTATATTCTATAAACAAACAAGAAATAAAACAAAAATAATATTATCAGAAAAATTAACTATCAGACTAATGAAAGAAACACATGTAGACTGGTGCCACATAGGAATAAGACAAATGATAAGCAGAATATGTCCATATTACACTTCAAGGAAATTAATAAATAATATACAAAAAATATGCAAAACATGTGATATATGTAAAAAAAATAAATCTAGAGGTCAAGCCAAATATGGTTCAATGTCCCAACTAGGACCAGCAACGAAACCATTTGAGATAGTGTCAATTGACACAATTGGTGAGTTTGGTAGCAAAAGATCAACAAAAAGATACCTCCATCTTCTAGTTGATCACTTTACAAGATACGCATTCATATTGACATCAAAAACTCAAACTGCTTGTGACTTTATAAAACTAGTTAAAAAAAACGCTAGAAACAGACAAAATAGATACAATATTAACAGACCAATACCCAGGACTCAACTCTAAAGAATTTCAAAACTATTTAAAAAAACAAGACATCAGGCTTATATACACAGCTTTGAATGCGCCTTTTTCAAACGGCCTAAATGAAAGATTGAATCAAACATTAGTTAATAAAATAAGATGCAGATTAAACGAATATCAAAAGAAAAAAGCTTGGACAACAATAGCACGAGAATGCGTGGATAAATATAACATAACAGAACACTCAGTTACAGGTTTTACACCACAATATTTACTAGATGGCATAAACACTAGTATGATACCTGAAGAATTAAAAACACATAAGAAAGCAGAAAAATGGATACAAGATAGAAAATTAGCTCTAGACAACACTACAAAATCGCACGAATATAATAAAAAACTATTTGACAGAAACAGAAAAAACCATGAATTTGGTACAGGTGACTTAGTGTACATTGAAAACGGCAATAGATTAAACAGGAAAAAATTAGATGAACTTAGAATTGGACCATTTGAAATTACAAAAAAAATATCAACCACAATATTCAAAATTAAAACTGGCAAGAAAAATGAGGAAACAGGATTATATCATATTTCAAAATTGATACCAGATATCGCATAATGATACTGAAAATCTTCATGAAAATTTTCACGGCGTAGAGGGGGGATGTAAGGAAAATATAATTTCCTCATTTGAATTTGCCGCGCTTAGGATGTTGCGCGCGCCCGTTTAATAGACTCTCCCACAAAAAGAATGATCAGCACATTTTAAAGATATTATTGGTATAGGAAAAACAGAGATGCAAATCACATTACAGTGTTAAGAAAGAGATTTTCCATGAGTTATCTAAGTGAAATAAGAGTGATAATAATAAACTTTGATTGTTCTTTCTTTTGTTTTACAGGTAACTCTGTAAGATTGTATATATGTAAATAATATCTAATAAATAATCTTTTGTTTTACAGAGAAACTTAACTGTTTATTATTACCAAACTGATAAGATTAGAATATAATCTTATATATATATATATATATATATATATATATATATATATATATATATATATATATATATATATATATATATATAAAGCATAGCTAGTATGTGGAACGTATTATATTATTGCTTTCACATAATATATCATTCTCCACTATAACTTTCTTCTGATTAATTTAAATTTTTCGAATGTTTGTTTTAGTATTCATCTCCTCAAATATTTCATTCAGTGTCATTGAGCACAAAAACTATATGTATGTGTATGTATATATGTGCTTGTAGGTATAGAATATATATTGATAACAATAAGTTGAGTGAGAAAACTTGAAAACTCAAACCTCCAACAATTTCAGGAAAAATAATTTCGGAAATCATTGAAACATTGAGCAAAAAATCCTTACCTCAATGGTTTGAGAATAAATCTCTGCAGAACAAAGTTTGGCACCAAACATAACATGAGATATTCTTGTATAAAAGCAACGTATAAGCTGAACTGAAACACATATTCAAGTTTCATTGTGGCAAGAATGGATTTGTTTGTCTTACCTTAAGTTTCTTCAAATAACTCTTGGAATGTGTGACAAGAAGATCATTCATTGTGGCTTCTCTGGGCTGCACTACTGTTCTTTCGTTCAATAGGTGTTGTCTTTCCAGAATCTGAAGTGTTGAATGAAAAAACTGATATCATGAATTTTGAAGTCGATTTATCAACGGATATTCGATTTTTTTGTTTCAGATTCAGCTATAATTTCATTTAATTTATATCAAGATATAGTTAGAAGAGAAAGATGATCAATTAATTGAACCTAGGATTCTAAAATTATAGGAATGGAAACCTTAGAATGAACAATTCTAGGAGATATTTTATATTTTCACTGTAACGTAGAATAATAATGATGCATAAGTTGAGGAAAAGAAAATGAAAATTCGTTATTCGTCTTCAACGATATATATATATATATATATATATATATATATATATATATATATATATATATATATATATATATATATATATATATATATATATATATATATATATATATATATAAGCGATAATGTATTTTGAAGCATCTGCAACGAAAAAGTTCCAGATTACGAAAGGAGAAAAAAATTACGTTTGCAAAATTTTTCATCATCTAGTCAGTTAATCTACTAGTTAATCATTAATGACGACAGGTACTAAGTATGATATGCTTTTCCTGAATTTGCGAGAAAGCCCTAGTAGATGTCATGTTCATGTGCAATTTATTACATTCACGTATAACAAATTCGTACCACAACTAATTGATTCTTTAAATACAAATCATTCATGCTCGAAAACACGAAATGCATTTTCGGGGATTCCCATAAATAATGAATACGTTTAAGTAGGTACTGGATTAGAACAGATTAGGGAAATTAACGCATGATATTCACTTGTCCCAATTTGTGTCTTCATCCTTTAAGATATCGTTTGAAATAGAAAAATCCAAGTTAAACTCTAACTTGTTCGAAAGTTTCAAAAAATTACAATTACAAAATTACTGTACATTTCATGCAGATTACTACAGGAGTCAGTTAACGAAGCGTGGTGTAGTAATTAGCTACAAGCAGAGTATGAAATGGATTTATTAAGCTTGAATAGTGAGCGAGGACTAAGAATGAATTCAATCTGCAACTTTTTTTCCAAGGTGAATGATGAAAACCACTTTAGGTGGGAGGACTAGAAATATTATACTACACTAGAAATAATAGAAATCGCCAAAAACTTTATCCTTGCATTTTGTAAAGAAAACACTGTCTGAAAACAACACTGATAAAGGCAGAAACACAACAACATTGGACAGAAACAACTTAACTCATAGAATCTTTTATTCGAGTGTTTAGTTATTGACTGGACACTGTTAATGGAGAATTGATATGTCTGTGTTTTAGTACAATTACTGAAAAGTAAAATATTTGCACCTTAATCTGTGTGAACACTATGCTAATAAAGTTTATGTAAGAGGTCCTCTGTCTTAGCCTATTTTATTATTTACAGAATTATAACTGCTGTTCATGAATCAATATGAAAACATGATAGCTACATTGAAAGCAAAATGAATATATAAAAAAGTTTTCGCAAGCAAGGAAGTTAAGAGATTACCTTACGTCCACTGCTAGCTATTAAAGGGGGTGGATGGGGTAAATTAGCTTACGTATGTAAATGTAGTATCACCTGAGTGGTTTTTAGTCACTCGGCTAATTACATGTAATTTTCGATATGATCGATAAAATTCGTAATAAGTATTAGTTATGTGCCTGATTTCCGTATCGATATCCGTATCCGTTAGTGTTTGGCAGATTTAATTTGAATTTATAGATGAAATTCTTTGAATAGGTGATTAGGTCGCAATAAAAAACTATTAAATTCAATACAGCTAATTTATATTTCTTAAAATCGAATATTTGGCTCCTTTATGTTGCAAACTTAACAATAGTTTGTTACCATATCAATAATATATTATAACTCAAAGGTAGTCAACCAACTATCTTCTTAATGAGATCAATATTATAAAAAGTTATAAGAGCACCTTTCATTAAGAAAATAAAACTTATATCTGAGAAATATTTCAAATTCGCATTAATTTTTTATGTTTTTTTTAATTAAGTAAAATAGTACTGCGTGCACATACAGTCCAGATCCGTATCCGCATCTGCGGATGTTGGCGCCAAATATCCGTTTTTATATCCGTATCCACGGATATACATTTCAAACGATCCGGTATATCACTAGTAAGAATACTTAATTAATTATTATTGAGGTTGAAATTACCTTGAAAATATGTTTCCATTTTTGTGTATCCAATGGAAAGTAACTTTCTAGGCCGAACAGCTGTACATTATATTCATGTCGATATATAATAGGCCACTGGTAATTCTCAATATCAATATATAAGCTTGTCCTGAAAAACGAATCATTTTAGATTACATAATGAAACAATATTTTATTTCTACTGTAATATGCATCTATATTATTAAATCGATAATCGGATAAGAAAAATATGAAACTTATATTGTATATTGTCCAGAGCAAACAACACTATGTTTTTAATTTTTTTTTTCGACAATAACTGTGATTTTCTGTTTTATTATTTTGTTATAGAGGAAATATTTACTGATGAATTAATCCAAAAACAATTATTTTTTTATGAAAATATTCGGAACCATCCTGAAGAGTTAATCAAATATTAATATATTTTCCATATTAATTAATATACAAACTAAGAGAGATTTCTACGAATATAATAATAACAGGTCAAAGAAATTCGACTGCCATAAGCGGAGACCAATTTCAGTTCATGCGCACAATTTAAAATCCACTCAAAAATAGATGAAATATGTAATGAAATAGATTATATTGGCTGGAAGACTTAGGTCGATAGCCTTTTGGAAGTATCCAATAAATGTTCTTCCTCTCTCTCTCTAGATTAGCGGAGACCAATTTCAGTTCATGCGCACAATTTAAAATCCACTCAAAAATAGATGAAATATGTAATGAAATAGATTACATTGGCAGGAAGACTTAGGTCGATAGCCTTTTGGAAGTATCCAATAAATGTTCTTCCTCTCTCTCTCTAGATTACATTTCGACCTGAGACAATTAAACTTGCTTTTTCGATCTGAAAAAACCTATGAAAACGAAATTGTTTTTATGAACTTCAAAGTCAGAATATGTCAATTCAGTTCTGACGTCACAGAAAGAGGAGGAGTCAAAAATTGGCTCTAAACAAAAAAAGTTTATGAGGCTGAACTGCCGTGAGAGTGACGTGAAAATGACAAAATTTCTAACTAACTGCAAAATTAAGACAATTTGAGAATGCTGATATATGGAATATTCTTTTAATTCATATACTGCGAATCGTACCAACACTGCATTCACATTAAATATTTTCTGTATTTTTGGTGAAACATATTTTATTGAATTGGATACAGCGCAGGGGCCATGCTAATTTTTTCTGTATCAACTCAGCTCAACAAATATTTATTTACAAATTAAACATACAAAGGATTTACAAACATACATAATAATACTTAAAATTAATACTATTACACATGTTTTTATATATTGATCTATCTTATTTACAGTTCCTGCTTCATACAAAAGCTAAAACTGTGACTTATGTTAAATAGTGGCTCGATAAGGCCTTACGATAATTAGTCTACTATTTCAATGAATGATGTAGTTACAATTTATTTACATATTATATCTACAGGAAAACGATCGTTAAAAACCTGCTTGAGGCAATTGGGAAATAATGTTGTTAGTTCAATATCAGGTTTGTAAGTTTATTCTAGTGGTTTTTTAAATATTGGTAGGTGTTGATAGGAAAACGTATGTCTGTGATCATTTATGAAATTGTTGAATCTTATTCGGGTTATATTTTTTGTGATAACATTGGCTTTTAACTGATTTTCGTGAAAGTTGTTTGACATACGATTTATGTGGTCCCTAATGGTGGCTATTTTTGCTAGGTTGTGGAGTTCATCTATACGAGTGTGTCTATCCTTGTTGGTAACCTCAACATTTTATTTTGAAAATTTTGTAATGGCCTGAGGGGCCCGGGTTTAAGATGTCACCAGGCTGGTGATGCATATGTTATAATTAGCCTGATTATAGTTGTAATATCAATTTTTTTCTCATTAGTTTAGGAGTTATATTGGTTGATGTACATACGCGTCGCAATGGCCGTGATATCTGGCGCTAGCTTAGATCGGTTGGTGTGCGCGAAACAACATGTCTTGTATAATTGCTGTGATATAATAATTATAACATGATAAAACAACATTGTAACAACGCAAGAACTAGTTTATTTTGTAATTTTTACAACTTTACAATGGAAATCTACGCTAGAACTGGTCCTTTTCACAAGAAGGCCACCTGTTGTTGGAATAAAGCTGTGAACTCGTCGCAATGGGAGTTATATCTGACGCTTGCATTTAAGTCGAGTAAGTTTGCGCTATATTGTTTTAAAACTCGCAACTTTATAAAGATTTTATCTCGTTTCGGCGTATTTAAGCTCTTACAAGGATGTGGAATAAATATTATTAATGTAATATGCTAGCTTTCGCAAGCCCGGTATGTCCAATCTTTATAAATAATAGCCTATGTTTTATTACAATGTCTTAGCTTTATTACTGCAAAGTTTCAAAGAAATAATTATAATAATCAATTATAATAATTCTTGTTATTATAATGAAGACGTACGGTGATCGTTGTTTTAAACCAGTTCGCTTGGTACTTCATCGAAAATATGAAAATTTGAGAAAACTATCTCATTGTTTAGCACAAAACTAGGGCTTTTCACGAGAAATTTACGTATGTGCCTCCTGTAGGAAACGACTTTCAAACGAAACACCTCCAGTAACTAATGAAGACAAACATCTAGCAATGCAGTCAAACATCTAGTGAAACTTCGCAAAATACTCAAGATGAGTTTTATCTTCTGATAATTCTGTAGATGAGTTATGCGGCGCTTTGGACCTTTTGAAACCTCATGCTTACATTGCAGAGGAACGGGCGCTTTATTTTAGAAGTCTGAAGGAGACGAGAAGTTTAAATTCTCGTACAATTTGATTTTGCAGAAAATTATAGTTTTGTTGTCTAAGATGCTGCTCAATCTTCTCATCAGAAAAGCGAACAAACAACGCTTCTAACGTCGGTTTTTTACTACATAGACGGTAGTGAAGTAAAGCACGGTAGCATTGTTATGATTTCTGACGACTTGAAGCATGACACAGTCACCTTCTATGCCTTCAAAAAGGTACTACACAAGAATTTTTTAGAAAATGCAATAGTTGGATTTAAAATTATATTCACAACCGACGGGGCTTCTCAACATTTCAAAAACAGATTACACTTTGTGAATCTGTTTTATTACAAAGAAGGTTTCAATGTAGATGCAGAGATGCATTTTCATGCAACGTCTCACGAAAAGGGGCCAAATGTTCACCTGCGCATACGATTCGGCTAAATCATCTTTAAAACAAACATCCATTCACTAAAGACGATATAGAACGCCAGAGAATATTTTTGCAAATCCGGTTTGCGTCTACAGTCACCATTGCTGGAACCAAACAGTTTCACAGCTTTATTCCAACAACCAGTGGCCTTCTTGTGAAAAGAACCAGTTCTAGTATAACAATCTTTTGTTTTTTTAATTCAATTTACTTTTCTTGTTCATTAGAGAATACAGTGACCTATTTACCTCATACGCTTTTAGAAGAGAGTTTGAAATGTGTTTCCTGAAATTTAGTCTTCTATCTAACTCGAATCCAAGATATTTGACTGTTTACTTGTAACGGTGTAATTATTTTATTATTAGTCGACTTTCTACTAAACACTATTTGTTCTGTTTTCTCTTCATTCATGGTTATCTTCCATTTTTTGTAATAATCATTTATTTTCAGTAAGTGATTACGCAGCAGAGAATTAGAAGCTTGCGCATAGTGTGAATGAGTGTAAACAGCCGTATCATCGGCAAAAAGAGCAATTTTGGTATTCGGATAATATGGAAAGTCCTGAATGAATATGTTAAACAGTGTGGGTCCAAGTACCGATCCCTGTGGTACTCCCGCCCTGATTTGTTTAAAATTAGAGAAGGATTCACCGATCTTCACCGAAAAAGTTCTATTTATTGAATAAGAGTATACTAATTTGATGATATATGGTGAAAATTTTAGGTAAATCATTTCATATGTCAGTCCTTCAACCCACACTCTGTCGAACGCTCTTTCTATATCAAGGAGAACCATAACTGTGTTCTTTTTTAAATTGAAATTATAAATTATGTCGGTTACAGTTCTAGTTATTTGCTGCACAGTGTTATGTTTCTCCTTGAAACCAAATTGATTAGGATCTTCCATGCTGATTTTCTCAATAATTCTTTTAAGGCGATCCAGAATAGTTTTTTCTGTTAGTTTACTGACCATTGACATCAAACTTATTGGTCGATAGTTTTTTGGAGAATTAATATCTTTTCTTGTTTTAGGAATTGGAAGAACTATGGCTTTTTTCCAACAGTTTGGCCAGTATTGATGTTTGAAAATTGCGTTTATAATATACATTAGTTGTCCTATGGCTTTTTTACTCAGGTTTTCAATAAGTTTATTCTCAATTTCGTCGTAGCCGGGCGCTTTATTATTGGGGAGTTTTTGTATTTTTAATCTCTTTTTGAGCGTCATCGTCATCTGAACCTATGTCATGAATATGTTCATAAGTGTCAGATAGTAATTCAGCTTTTCGTGCGTCTGTTACGTAATTTTTGTGCGTCTGTAACGTTCTTTCCGGAGTATTTTACTCATTTTCCACAGTGTCGAGTTTGTCGGGCTTAAGTTTTCTAATTTGTTGTTCCAAGCGGCGTTGCGAAAATTACTGATTTGCCTACGTATTTCAGTTGTTAGTAAAAGTTCATTCTACTTTTGTCTCCGCCGTCTTGGCTGATTTGCCATTTCTTTCTCATTTTATTTCTACTTTTAATGAGATTGATTATGTCTTCCGGAATTTTATCTGGAGAGACTTCGTACTTTATTTTGTTAGTGGTTTTGTTTCTGGCGTTAATGATTGTTTCAGAGAAGATATCAATCTCGATTTCTAGTTGCTGTCAATCAAGGCTATCATCTATAAATTCAAATAATGTATTTCCGTTGGTATTATTTCTATTACAATTCCAAAAGTGCTGTTTTGCATTAAAATCCCCAATAACAAGAACGTTACGGCCGATGTTAAGCAAGCAATTTGAGCAGGTAGATGAGAATTTATTAGTTGGGCTGTTAAAAACTGAGATTATAGAAATGTTGTTGTTGATTTTAATTCCTACATTCCCTACTGAACAATTGATAGGATTTTACAGGTACAGAGAATTCCCTGTCTTACAAGAATAGCCACCCCTCCGTAACCTTCTTGACCAGTTTGCCTATCGTTTCTAATAACATTATATCCCTTGATTTTAAATTTATGGCTAGGTTTTAACTTTGTTTCATTAAGTAACATTATATCTATTTTACGATGAAGCAGGAAATTTAAAAGTTCTTGGGTTTACGATTTCACCCCATTTGAATTCCATGTTCATAATTTGTAATTAAAAATCATTATTTTCTAAGTTCATAATAAAATTTGAAAAAATCTGGAATTTCTCTGCAGGGTTATTCGCTTTATCTAAATTTGAATTCAATTGTTTTATGGCTAGTAAAAATTTGTTGATGTTAATATGGTTATTCAATTTGTCGAATTCTGTTTTCAGTTCATTGAAAGTGGGTTCACAAGAAGGCATGTTCTCTCGTGATTCGCTTACATTTTGTGTTTGTTTTCTCACCTGTCAATGATTTACAGCGGGAACTGGGGCTGGGATGTATCTCACAGGTTTGATTGTAGTTTTTGCTCCGTTAGCAGTTGTTCTTCCTTTGAGTATTTTTTTTATACACCGGACATCCTTCGTTATTAGCAGGATGGTCTCCGTTGCAGTTTGCGCATTTTGCGGGTTCCGAAATCTGTTTTTTACAGTCTTTTGAAGGTGGTGCTCGGCACATTTTAGGCACACAGGTTTCGCGTGGCAGTTCGAAGTGGCATGTCCCCATACTTGGCAACGATGGCATTGTATGACTTGTTTTTTGTTGACAAGTCTGGTCCAGTATACTTTTTTGGAGTTGATTATGTATGCCCTTTTTTGAAGCTCCCTCAGAGTGGTTTTGTTATTGGTAATAACCATGTATAATGGTTTCCTTGTTCCTTTCATAAGGAACACTCCTTTGGCGTGTACATTGTAGGTTTCAGCGAGTTCTTGTATTATATCTACTTCAGGCTTACTGTCTAGTCCGTGTAGAACGAAGGCGTGTGTTTTTTTAATTTTTAAACTAAAGCTGTGAAATTCAACTTCATCAGCCTTTAATGCGTCTTCAATTCTAGTAAAATCAATTTCATTCTCTGTGAAGATGTTTGTGGTATCTTTTGTGTATTTGAAATGGAATTTGTGTTTTGCTATAACTCCAATCTCTTTGATAAAACTATTATGATTTTTCACGAGTCCGTGGAGAAAAATCGGGGGTGGTTTCAATTTTTTCTAGGATGTCACAGTTCCTTTCTGATTTACTACATTGTTTTGATTTAGTTTTAGATCAGTATCCATGTCATTTTCGTTTTCGGAAAGCACCTCATATCTGTTTTGCCTTTGTGTTACAACAGTTTGATTTTGAATTTTAGGCATTTTTTTAATTGACGTATGTGTGATCTCGTCGTTATCGGAGTCATGTATTCTTGGCCTCTTTTTGTGGATTTTAAACTTCGATGTCATTTTGAACTGTTATTTACACTGTTCTTGTATCACTATAGTTTGTTTCTTGTCTTTCACTATTCAGAACTATATAAAAGAGTCTGTGTCTCGCTTACACAATAGAATTTTTGGGGAAATCCCAATCGCTACAACTTTAAAAGCACTTTGCGAAGGATTCATATCCAACGCTTTAAACTCACTATTTATACTCTCTCAGGTAAACACGGTAGATGTTCACTCTACGGTGTCTCGAATAAGGGTTTCAATCTTCTCTGTATCGTTCCAATTTTAGTATATGAATCGCCGAATCGAGTACGTGCGACGGTGTATCATATCTTGTATATACGAAACACCTAACAAGTTTTACGTGTCAGTGTTTTTATGTTTACAAGTTTTTATGTCACTTACGCGTCACAAGAGTGACGTGTAAGTGACATAATTTCAAGCAGACTGAAATATTTAGACAATTTGAGGATGCTGATATATTGAATATTCTTTTAATTCATATACTGCGATGAATTGTGCCAACACTGCATTCACATTGAATATTTTAAATATTTTCTGTATTTTGGATGAAACATATTTTATTGAATTCGATAAGTATTGCGTGTTGCCGAACTAATACAGCGCCATCTATTGAATTCACCCATAACAAAATATGATTACAGTATAATTGAAAATGTAGAAAATATTCAGTTGCACACTTGAATATTCAATGAAATATACACTGAAAGAAATTTACATTGAATGAAATATTTAATCTACAGGCTAAAAACAAAACACAGAATTCTTACATTGAAACTATGAATTTAAAGACATTCCGAAACAAGTTCTCTCAGTCAACAACATAATTCAGTTCTTCCAATTTACAGTAGATAATTCAAATTGAAAATGAAATCCTCCGGTGTCAATTTTACCAAAGAACTATGCAGAAAACGATAGATGTAATGTGATGAATAATTTCCGATGAATCTACATAGAAATTGAATCAACTTATAATTTTAAACAAACAATCGATATTCTGAAGTTCTCATGGAGAAAAATTATTTCCAATATATTCCACTATTAAATTTGAAGATACTAGAAAAATGTGGAACGCTTCACGACTTTGCGTGTCATCTGCAAAAAACAATGAATGAAATGTGATTCAATTTTTCGAATGAAACTATAATTGAAACTAAATCTACTTTCAATTTTCAACAAACATTCGTTACGTTGAAGTTTTCATAGAAAAAAATTGATTTCAATGCAGTACACTCATAAATTTGAAGGTATTCAAAAAAATGTGGAACGCTTCACGATTTTGCGTGTCATCCTTGCGCAGGGGCCATGCTAATCTTCTCTGTATCGTTCCAATTTTAGTATAAGTATCGCCGAAGCGAGTACGTGTAACGGCGTGTCATATCTTGTATATACGAAACAACAACAAGATTTACTGAGTGACGTGTAAATGACATAATTTCTAACTGACTGAAAAATTTAGACAATTTGAGGACGCTGATATATAGAATATTCTTTCAATTCATATACTGCGTTGAATTGTGCCAATACTGCATTCACATTAAATATTTTCTGTATTTTTGATGAAACAAATTTCATTGAATTCGATAAGTATTGCGTGTTGCCGGTCTAATACAGCGCCATCTATTGAACTAACTCATAACATATTATGATTACAGTATAAATGAAAATGTCGAAAATACTCAGGTGCACACTTGAATATTCAATAAAATATACATTGCAAGAAATTTACAATGAATGAAATATTTAATCTACAGGCTAAACACAGAAACGCAGAATTCTTACGTTGAAACTATGAATTTAAAGACATTCCGAAAGAAGTTCTCTCAGTCAACAACACTATACAGTTCTTCCAATTCACGGTAGATAATTGAAATTGAAAATGAAATCCTCTGGTGTTATTTTCACAAAAACTATACAGAAAACAAAAGATGTGAATGTGATGAATTATCTCGAATGAATCACATTTGAAATTCAATGAATGACATAATTTCTAACTGACTGAAAAATTTAGACAATTTGAGGATTTAGAATATTCTTTTAATTCATATACTGCGATGAATTGTGCCAACACTGCATTCACATCAAATATTTTCGGTATTTTTTATGAAACATATTTTATTGAATTCGATAAGTATTGCATGTTGCCGAACTGATACAGCGCCCTCTATTGAATTCACCCATATCAAAATATGACTACAGTATAATTGAAAATTTAGAAAATATTCAGGTGCACACTTGAATATCCAACAAAATATACACTGAAAGAACTTTACAGTGAATGAAATATTCAATCTACAGGCTAAAAACAGAAACGCAGAATTTTTACGTTGAAACTATGAATTTGAAGACATTCCGAAACGAGTTCTCTCAGTCGAAAACATTATATAGTTCTTCCAATTCACAGAAGATGAATCAAATTGAAAATGAAATCCTCTGGTGTTATTTCCACAAAAACTATAAAGAAAATGCAATGTGATGAATTATTTCAAATGAATCTACAATAGAAATTAAATCAACTCTTAATTTTTAACAAACAATCGATATTATGAAGTTTTCATGGAACAAAATTATTTTGAATATATTGCACTATCGAATTTGAAGGTACCCAGAAAAATGTGGAACGCTTCACGATTTTGCGTGTCATCTGCAAAAAACAATGAATGAAATGTGATTCAATTTTTCGAATGAAACTATAATTGAAACTGAATCTACTTTCAATTTTTAACAAACATTCGATACTCTGAAGTTTTCATAGAAAAAAATTGTTTTCAATGCAGTACACTCATAAATTTGAACGTACTCAAAAAAATGTGGAACGCTTCACGATTTTGCGTGTCATCCTTGCACAGGGGCCATGCTAATCTTCTCTGTATCGTTCCAATTTTAGTATATGTATCGCCGAAGCGAGTACGTGTAACGGCGTGTCATATCTTGTATATACGAAACAACTAGCAAGTTTAACTGACGTGTAAATGACTTAATTTCTAACTGACTGAAAAATTTAGACAATTTGAGGACGCTGATGTATAGAATATTCTTTTAATTCATATAATGCGTTGAATTGTGCCAACACTGCATTCACATTAAATATTTTCTGTACCTATTTTTGATGAAACATATTTCATTGAATTCGATAAGTATTGCGTGTTGCCGGTCTAATACAGCGCCATCTATTGAACTAACCCATAACAAATTATGATTACAGTATAAATGAAAATGTCGAAAAAACTTAGGTGCACACTTAAATATTCAATAAAATATACATTGCAAGAAATTTACCATGAATGAAATATTTAATCTACAGGCTAAAAACAGAAACGCAGAATTCTTCCGTTGAAACTATGAATTTAAAGACATTCCGAAAGAAGTTCTCTCAGTCAAGAGCATTATACAGTTCTTCCAATTCACGCTAGATAATTGAAATTGAAAATGAAATCCTCTGGTGCTATTTCCACAAAAACTATACAGAAAACAAAAGATGTAAATGTGATGAATTATCTCGAATGAATCAGATTTGAAATTCAATGAATGACATAATTTCAAAATGACTGAAAAATTTAGACAATTTGAGGATGCTGATATATAGAATATTCTTTTAATTCATATACTGCGATGAATTGTGCCAACACTGCATTCACATTAAATATTTTCAGTATCTTCGATGAAACATATGTTATTGAATTCGATAAGTATAGCTTGTTGCCGAACTAATACAGCGCCCTCTATTGAATTCACTCATAACAAAATATGATTACAGTATAATTGTAAATGTAGAAAATATTCAGGTGCACACTTGAATATTCAACAAAATATACACTGAAAGAAATTTACAATGAATGAAATATTCAATCTACAGGCTAAAAACAGAAACGCAGAATTCTTACGTTGAAACTATGAATTTGAAGACATTCCGAAACGAGTTCTCTCAGTCAAAAGCATTATATAGTTCTTCCAATTCACAGAAGATAATTCAAATTGAAAATGAAATCCTCTGGTGTTATTTTCACAAAAACTATAAAGAAAATGCAATGTGATGAATTATTTCAAATGAATCTACAATAGAAATTAAATCAACTTTTAATTTTTAACAAACAATCGATATATGAAGTTTTCATGGAACAAAATTATTTTGAATATATTGCACTATCGAATTTGAAGGTACCCAGAAAAATGTGGAACGCTTCACGATTTTGCGTGTCATCTGCAAAAAACAATGAATGAAATGTGATTCAATTTTTCGAATGAAACTATAATAGAAACCAAATCTACTTCAAAGTTTTCATGGAACAAAATTATTTTGAATATATTGCACTATCGAATTTGAAGGTACCCAGAAAAATGTGGAACGCTTCACGATTTTGCGTGTCATCTGCAAAAAACAATGAATGAAATGTGATTTAATTTTTCGAATGAAACTATAATAGAAACCAAATCTACTTTCAATTTTTAACAAACATTCGATACTGTGAAGTTTTCATAGAAAAAAATTGTTTTCAATGCAGTACACTCATAAATTTGAAGGTACTCAAAAAAATGTGGAACGCTTCACCCTTCAGCGCCCTCTATTGAATTCACCCATAAGAAAATATGATTACAGTATAAATGAAAATGTCGAAAATACTTGGGTGCACACTTGAATATTCACTCTATGAAATTTACAATGAATGAAATATTTAATCTACAGGCCAAAAACAGAAACCCAGAATTCTTACGATATATCGAATATTCTTTTAATTCATGTACTGCGATGAATTGTGCCAACACTGCATTCCAACATTAAATATTTTCTGTATTTTTGATGCAACATACTCAAAAAAATGTGGAACGCTTCACGATTTTGATACTGTGATACACATGATAAACATTCGAATATTTTCATGTATTTTTGATGAAACACTCATAAACTCAAAAAAATGTGGAACGCTTCACGATTTTGCGTGTCATCCTTGCGCAGGGGCCATGCTAATCTTCTCTGTATCGTTCCAATTTTAGTATATGTATCGCCGAAGCGAGTACGTGTAACGGCGTGTCATATCCTGTATATACGAAACAACTAGCAAGTTTTACTGAGTGACGTGTAAATGACATCATTTCTAACTGACTGAAAAATTTAGACAATTTGAGGACGCTGATATACAAAATATTCTTTTAATTCATATACTGCGTTGAATTGTGCCAACACTGCATTCACATTAAATATTTTCTGTATTTTTGATGAAACATATTTCATTGAATTCGATAAGTGTTGCGTGTTGCCGATCTGATACATCGCCATCTATTGAATTCATCCATAACAAATTATGATTACGGTATAAATGAAAATGTCGAAAATACTTAGGTGCACACTTGAATATTCAAAAAAATATACATTGCAAGAAATTTAATATGAATGAAATATTAATCTACAGGCTGAAAACAGAAACGCAGAATTCTTACGTTGAAACTATGAATTTAAAGACATTCCGAAAGAAGTTCTCTCAGTCAAAAACATTATACAGTTCTTCCAGTTCACGGTAGATAATTGAAATTGAAAATGAAATCCTCTGGTGCTATTTCCACAAAAACTATACAGAAAACAAAGATGTAAATGTGATGAATTATCTCGAATGAATCAGATTTGAAATTCAATGAATGACATAATTTCAAAATGACTGAAAAATTTAGACAATTTGAGGATGCTGATATATAGAATATTCTTTTAATTCATATACTGCGATGAATTCTGCCAACACTGCATTCACATTAAATATTTTCGGTATTTTTGATGAAACATATGTTATTGAATTCGATAAGTATTGCATGTTGCCGAACTAATACAGCGCCCTCTATTGAAATCACTCATAACAAAATATGATTACAGTATAATTGAAAATGTAGAAAATATTCAGGTGCACACTTGAATATTCAACAAAAAATACACTGAAAGAAATTTACAATGAATGAAAAAATATTTAATCTACAGGCTAAACACAGAAACGCAGAATTCTTACGTTGAAACTATGAATTTAAAGACATTCCGAAAAAAGTTCTCTCAGTCAACAACATTATACAGTTCTTCCAATTCACGGTAGATAATTGAAATTGAAAATGAAATCCTCTGGTGTTATTTTCACAAGAACTATACAGAAAACAAAAGATGTGAATGTGATGAATTATCTCAAATGAATCACATTCGAAATTCAATGAATGACATAATTTCTAACTGACTGAAAAATTGAGACAATTTGAGGATATAGAATATTCTTTTAATTCATATACTGCGATGAATTGTGCCAACACTGCATTCACATTAAATATTTTCCGTATTTTTTATGAAACATATTTCATTGAATTCGATAAGTATTGCATGTTGCCGAACTGATACAGCGCCCTCTATTGAATTCACCCATAACAAAATATGATTACAGTATAATTGAAAATGTAGAAAATACTTAGGTGCACCCTTGAATATTCAACAAAATATACACTGAAAGAAATTTACAATGAATGAAATATTCAATCTACAGGCTAAAAACAGATACGCAGAATTCTTACGTTGAAACTATGAATTTGAAGACATTCCGAAACGAGTTTTCTCAGTCAAAAACATTATATAGTTCTTCCAATTCACAGAAGATAATTCAAATTGAAAATGAAAACCTCTGGTGTTATTTTCACAAAAACTATAAAGAAAATGCAATGTGATGGATTATTTCAAATGAATCTACAATAGAAATTAAATCAACTTTTAATTTTTAACAAACAATCGATATTATGAAGTTTTCATGGAACAAAATTATTTTGAATATATTGCACTATTGAATTTGAAGGTACCCAGAAAAATGTGGAACGCTTCACGATTTTGCGTGTCATCTGCAAAAAACAATGAATGAAATGTGATTCAATTTTCCGAATGAAACTCTAATTGAAACTAAATCTACTTTCAATTTTTAACAAACATTCGATACCGTGAAGCTTTCATAGAAAAAAATTGTTTTCAATGCAGTACACTCATAAATTTGAAGGTACTCAAAAAAATGTGGAACGCTTCACGATTTTGCGTGTCATCCTTGCGCAGGGGCCATGCTAATCTTCTCTGTATCGTTCCAATTTTAGTATATGTATCGCCGAAGCGAGTACGTGTAACGGTGTGTCATATCTTGTATATACGATACAACTAGCAAGTTTTACTGAGTGACGTGTAAATGACATAATTTCTAACTGACTGAAAAATTTAGACAATTTGAGGACGCTGATATATAGAATATTCTTTTAATTCATATACTGCGTTGAATTGTGCCAACACTGCATTCACATTGAATATTTTCTGTATTTTTGATGAAACATATTTCATTGAATTCGATAAGTATTGCGTGTTGCCGGTCTAATACAGCGCCATCTATTGAACTAACCAATAACAAATTATGATTAGAGTATAAATGAAAATGTCGAAAATAATTAGGTGCACACTTGAATATTCAATAAAATATACAATGCAAGAAATTCACAATTAATGAAATATTTAATCTACAGGCTAAAAACAGAAACGCAGAATTCTTACGTTGAAACTATGAGTTTGAAGACATTCCGAAAAAAGTTCTCCCGGTCAACAACATTATACAGTTCTTCCAATTCACGGTGGATAATTGAAATTGAAAATGAAATCCTCTGCTGTTATTTTCACAAAAACTATACAGAAAACAAAAGATGTGAATGTGATGAATTATCTCAAATGAATCACATTTGAAATTCAATGAATGACATAATTTCTGACTGACTGAAAAATTTAGACAATTTGAGGATGCTGATATACAGAATATTCTTTTAATTCATATACTGCGATGAATTGTGCCAACACTGCATTCACAATAAATATTTTCGGTATTTTTTATGAAACATATTTCATTGAATTCGATAAGTATTGCATGTTGCCGAACTGATACAGCGCCCTCTATTGAAATCACCCATAACAAAATATGATTACAGTATAATTGAAAATGTAGAAAATACTTAGGTGCACCCTGGAATATACAACAAAATATACACTGAAAGAAATTTACAATGAATGAAATATTCAATTTTCAGGCTAAGAACAGAAACGCAGAATTCTTTCGTTGAAACTATGAATTTGAAGACATTCCGAAACGAGTTCTCTCAGTCAAAAGCATTATATAGTTCTTCCAATTCACAGAAGATAATTCAAATTGAAAATGAAATCCTCTGGTGTTATTTTCACAAAAACTATAAAGAAAATGCAATGTGATGAATTATTTCAAATGAATCTACAATAGAAATTAAATCAACTTTTAATTTTTAACAAACAATCGATATGAAGTTTTCATGGAACAAAATTATTTTGAATATATTGCACTATCGAATTTGAAGGTACCCAGAAAAATGTGGAACGCTTCACGAGTTTGCGTGTCATCTGCAAAAAACAATGAATGAAATGTGATTCAATTTTTGGAATGAAACTATAATAGAAACCAAATCTACTTCAAAGTTTTCATGGAACAAAATTATTTTGAATATGTTGCACTATCGAATTTGAAGGTACCCAGAAAAATGTGGAACGCTTCAGGATTTTGCGTGTCATCTGCAAAAAACAATGAATGAAATGTGATTTAATTTTTCGAATGAAACTATAATAGAAACAAAATCTACTTTCAATTTTCAACAAACATTCGATACTGTGAAGTTTTCATAGAAAAAAATTGTTTTCAATGCAGTACACTCATAAATTTGAAGGTACTCAAATAAAATGTGGAACGCTTCACCCTTCAGCGCCCTCTATTGAATTCACCCATAACAAAATATGATTACAGTATAAATGAAAATGTCGAAAATACTTGGGTGCACTAGTATGGAATGTGGAATGAAATATTTAATCTACAGGCCAAAAACAGAAACCCAGAATTCTTACGATATATCGAATATTCTTTTAATTCATGTACTGCGATGAATTGTGCCAACACTCCATTCACATTAAATATTTTCTGTATTTTTGATGAAACATACTCAAAAAAATGTGGAACGCTTCACGATTTTGATACTGTGATACACATTTTGATAAACATTCGATACTGTGAAATTTTCATGAAAAAAAATTCTTTTCAATGCAGTACACTCATAAATTTGAAGGTACTCAAAAAAGTGTGGAACGCTTCACGATTTTGCGTGTCATCCTTGCGCAGGGGCCATGCTAATCTTCTCTGTATCGTTCCAATTTTAGTATATGTATCGCCGAAGCGAGTACGTGTAACGGCGTGTCATATCTTGTATATACGAAACACCTAGCAAGTTTTACTGAGTGACGTGTAAATGATATAATTTCTAACTGACTGAAAAATTTAGACGATTTGAGGACGCTGATATATAGAATATTCTTCTAATTCATATACTGCGTTGAATTGTGCCAATACTGCATTCACATTAAATATATTCTGTATTATTGATGAAACAAATTTCATTGAATTCGATAAGTATTGCGTGTTGCCGGTCTAATACAGCGCCATCTATTGAATTAACCAATAACAAATTATGATTATAGTATAAATGAAAATGTCGAAAATAATTAGGTGCACACTTGAATATTCGATAAAATATACACTGCAAGAAATTCACAATTAATGAAATATTTAATCTACAGGCTAAAAACAGAAACGCAGAATTCTTACGTTGAAACTATGATTTTGAAGACATTCCGAAAAAAGTTCTCTCGGTCAACAACATTATACAGTTCTTCCAATTCACGGAGGATAATAGAAATTGAAAATGAAATCCTCTGGTGTTATTTTCACAAAAACTATACAGAAAACAAAAAATGTGAATGTGATGAATTATCTCAAATGAATCACATTTGAAATTCAATGAATGACATAATTTCTGACTGACTGAAAAATTTAGACAATTTGAGGATGCTGATATACAGAATATTCTTTTAATTCATATACTGCGATGAATTGTGCCAACACTGCATTCACATTAAATATTTTCGGTATTTTGTATGAAACATATTTCATTGAATTCGATAAGTATTGCATGTTGCCGGTCTAATACAGCGCCATCTATTGAATTCACCCATAACAAAATATGATTACAGTATAAATAAAACGGTCGAAAACAATTAGTTGCACACTTGAATATTCGATAAAATATACACAGCAGGAAATTTACAATTAATGAAATATTTAATCTACAGGCTAAAAACAGAAACGCAGAATTCTTACGTTGAAACTATGATTTTGAAGACATTCCGAAAAAAGTTCTCTCAGTCAACAACATTATACAGTTCTTCCAATTCACGGTAGATAATTGAAATTGAAAATGAAATCCTCTGGTGTTATTTTCACAAAAACTATACAGAAAACAGAAGATGTGAATGTGATGAATTATCTCAAATGAATCACATTGGAAATTCAATGAATGACATAATTTCTGACTGACTGAAAAATTTAGACAATTTGAGGATGCTGATATACTGTATTTTAGTATATGTATCGCCGAAGCGAGTACGTGTAACGGCGTGTCATACCTTGTATATACCAAACAACTAGCAAGTTTTACTGAGTAACGTGTAAACGACATAATTTCTAACTGACTGAAAAATTTAGACAATTTGAGGACTCTGATATATAGAATATTCTTCTAATTCATATACTGCGTTGAATTGTGCCAATACTGCATTCACATTATATATTTTCTGTATTTTTGATGAAACAAATTTCATTGAATTCGATAAGTATTGCGTGTTGCCGGTCTAATACAGCGCCATCTATTGAATTAACCAATAACAAATTATGATTACAGTATAAATGAAAATGTCGAAAATAATTAGGTGCACACTTGAATATTCGATAAAATATACACTACAAGAAATTTACAATTAATGAAATATTTAATCTACAGGCTAAAAACAGAAACGCAGAATTCTTAAGTTGAAACTATGATTTTGAAGACATTCCGAAAAACAGTTCTCTCAGTCAACAACATTATACAGTTCTTCCAATTCACGGTAGATAATTGAAATTGAAAATGAAATCCTCTGGTGTTATTTTCACAAAAACTATACAGAAAACAAAAGATGTGAATGTGATGAATTATCTCAAATGAATCACATTTGAAATTAATGAATGACATAATTTCTGACTGACTGAAAAATTTAGACAATTTGAGGATGCTGATATACTGTATTTTTGATGAAACATACTCAAAAAAATGTGGAACGCTTCACGATTTTGCGTGTCATCCTTGCGCAGGGGCCATGCTAATCTTCTCTGTATCGTTCCAATTTTAGTATATGTATCGCCGAAGCGAGTACGTGTAACGGCGTGTCATATCTTGTATATACGAAACAACTAGCAAGTTTTACTGAGTGACGTGTAAATGACATAATTTCTAACTGACTGAAAAATTTAGACAATTTGAGGACGCTGATATATAGAATATTCTTTTAATTCATATATTGCGTTGAATTGTGCCAATACTGCATTCACATTAAATATTTTCTGTATTTTTGATGAAACAAATTTCATTGAATTCGATAAGTATTGCGTGTTGCCGGACTAATACAGCGCCATCTATTGAATTAGCCAATAACAAATTATGATTACAGTATAAATGAAAATGTCGAAAATAATTAGGTGCACACTTGAATATTCGATAAAATATACACTGCAAGAAATTTGCAATTAATGAAATATTCAATCTACAGGCTAAAAACAGAAACGCAGAATTCTTACGTTGAAACTATGATTTTGAAGACATTCCGAAAAAAGTTCTCCCAGTCAACAACATTATACAGTTCTTCCAATTCACGGTAGATAATTGAAAGTGAAAATGAAATCCTCTGGTGTTATTTTCACAAAAACTATACAGAAAACAAAAGATGTGAATGTGATGAATTATCTCAAATGAATCACATTTGAAATTCAATGAATGACATAATTTCTGACTGACTGAAAAATTTAGACAATTTGAGGATGCTGATATACAGAATATTCTTTTAATTCATATACTGCGATGAATTGTGCCAACACTGCATTCACATTAAATATTTTCGGTATTTTTTATGAAACATATTTCATTGAATTCGATAAGTATTGCATGTTGCCGAACTGATACAGCGCCCTCTATTGAATTCACCCATAACAAAATATGACTACAGTATAATTGAAAATGTAGAAAATACTTAGGTGCACCCTTGAATATTCAATGAAATATACACTGAAAGAAATTTAGAATGAATGAAATATTCAATCTACAGGCTAAAAACAGAAACGCAGAATTCTTACGTTGAAACTATGAGTTTGAAGACATTCCGAAACGAGTTCTCTCAGTCCAAAGCATTAAATAGTTCTTCCAATTCACAGAAGATAATTCAAATTGAAAATGAAATCCTCTGGTGTTATTTTCACAGAAACTATAAAGAAAATGCAATGTGATGAATTATTTCAAATGAAACTACAATAGAAATTAAATCAACTTTTAATTTTTAACAAACAATCGATATTATGAAGTTTTCATTGAACAAAATGTGATTCAATTTTTCGGATGAAACTATAATAGAAACCAAATCTACTTCAAAGTTTTCATGGAACAAAATCATTTTGAATATATTGCACTATCGAATTTGAAGGTACCCAGAAAAATGTGGAACGCTTCACGATTTTGCGTGTCATCTGCAGTAAACAATGAATGAAATGTGATTCAATTTTTCGAATGAAACTACAATAGAAACCAAATCTACTTCAAAGTTTTCATGGAACAAAATTATTTTGAATATATTGCACTATCGAATTTGAAGGTACCCTGAAAAATGTGGAACGCTTCACGATTTTGCGTGTCATATGCAAAAAACAATGTATGAAATGTGATTTAATTTTTCGAATGAAACTATAATAGAAACCAAATCCACTTTCAAGTTTTAACAAACTTTCGATACTGTGAAGTTTTCATAGAAAAAAATTGATTTCAATGCAGTACACTCATAAATTTGAAGGTACTCAAAAAAATGTGGAACGCTTCACCCTTCAGCGCCCTCTATTGAATTCACCCATAAGAAAATATGATTACAGTATAAATGAAAATGTCGAAAATACTTAGGTGCACACTTGAATATTCAATAAAATACACTCTGCAAGAAATTTACAATGAATGAAATATTTAATCTACAGGCCAAAAACAGAAACCCAGAATTCTTACGATATATCGAATATTCTTTTAATTCATGTACTGCGATGAATTGTGCCAACACTGCATTCACATTAAATATTTTCTGTATTTTTGATGAAACATACTCAAAAAAATGTGGAACGCTTCACGATTTTGCGTGTCATCCTTGCGCAGGGGCCATGCTACTCTTCTCTGTATCGTTCCAATTTTAGTATATGTATCGCCGAAGCGAGTACGTGTAACTGCGTGTCATATCTTGTATATACGAAACAACTAGCAAGTTTTACTGAGTGACGTGTAAATGACATAATTTCTAACTGACTGAAAAATTTAGACAATTTGAGGACGCTGATAATTAAAATATTCTTTTAATTCATATACTGCGTTGAATTGTGCCAATACTGCATTCACATTAAACATTTTCTGTATTTTTGATGAAACAAATTTCATTGAATTCGATAAGTATTGCGTGTTGCCGGTCTAATACAGCGCCATCTATTGAATTAACCAATAACAAATTATGATTACAAACATATTTCATTGAATTCGATAAGTATTGCATGTTGCCGAACTGATACAGCGTCCTCTATCGAATTCACCCATAACAAAATATGATTACAGTATAATTGAAAATGTAGAAAATACTTAGGTGCGCCCTTGAATATTCAACAAAATATACACTGAAAGAAACTTACAATGAATGAAATATTCAATCTACAGGCTAAAAACAGAAACACAGAATTCTTACGTTGAAACTATGAATTTGAAGACATTCCGAAACGAGTTCTCTCAGTCAAAAACATTATATAGTTCTTCCAATTCACAGAAGATAATTCAAATTGAAAATGAAAACCTCTGGTGTTATTTTCACAAAAACTATAAAGAAAATGCAATGTGATGGATTATTTCAAATGAATCTACAATAGAAATTAAATCAACTTTTAATTTTTAACAAACAATCGATATTATGAAGTTAATGAAATATTTAATCAACAGGCTAAAAACAGAAACGCAGAATTCTTACGTTGAAACTATGATTTCGAAGACATTCCGAAAAAAGTTCTCTCAGTCAACAACATTATACAGTTCTTCCAATTCACGGTAGATAATTGAAATTGAAAATGAAATCCTCTGGTGTTATTTTCACAAAAACTATACAGAAAACAAAAGATGTGAATGTGATGAATTATCTCAAATGAATCACATTTGAAATTCAATGAATGACATAATTTCTGACTGACTGAAAAATTTAGACAATTTGAGGACACTGATATATAGAATATTCTTTTAATTCATATACTGTGTTGAATTGTGCCAACACTGCATTCACATTAAATATTTTCTGTATTTTTGATGAAACATATTTCATTGTATTCGATAAGTATTGCGTGTTGCCGGTCTAATACAGCGCCATCTATTGAACTAACCCATAACAAATTATGATTACAGTATAAATGAAAATGTCGAAAATACTTAGGTGCACACTTGAATATTCAATAAAACAAACATTGCAAATTCATGTACTGCGATGAATTGTGCCAACACTGCATTCACATTAAATATTTTCTGTATTTTTGATGAAACACACTCAAAAAAATGTGGAACGCTTCACGATTTTGCGTGTCATCCTTGCGCAGGGGTCATGCTAATCTTCTCTGTATCGTTCCAATTTTAGTATATGTATCGCCGAAGCGAGTACGTGTAACGGCGTGTCATATCTTGTATATACGAAACAACTAGCAAGTTTAACTGACGTGTAAATGACTTAATTTCTAACTGACTGAAAAATTTAGACAATTTGAGGACGCTGATGTATAGAATATTCTTTTAATTCATATAATGCGTTGAATTGTGCCAACACTGCATTCACATTAAATATTTTCTGTACCTATTTTTGATGAAACATATTTCATTGAATTCGATAAGTATTGCGTGTTGCCGGTCTAATACAGCGCCATCTATTGAACTAACCCATAACAAATTATGATTACAAACATATTTCATTGAATTCGATAAGTATTGCATGTTGCCGAACTGATACAGCGTCCTCTATCGAATTCACCCATAACAAAATATGATTACAGTATAATTGAAAATGTAGAAAATACTTAGGTGCACCCTTGAATATTCAACAAAATATACACTGAAAGAAATTTACAATGAATGAAATATTGCTAATATTTAAATAATAATTCAATAAAAATACACTCTGCAAGAAATTTACAATGAATGAAATATTTAATCTACAGGCCAAAAACAGAAACCCAGAATTCTTACGATATATCGAATATTCTTTTAATTCATGTACTGCGATGAATTGTGCCAACACTGCATTCACATTAAATATTTTCTGTATTTTTGATGAAACATACTCAAAAAAATGTGGAACGCTTCACGATTTTGCGTGGCATCCTTGCGCAGGGGCCATGCTAATCTTCTCTGTATCGTTCCAATTTTAGTATATGCATCGCCGAAGCGAATACTTGTATCGGCGTGTCATATCTTGTATATACGAAACAACTAGCAAGTTTTACTGAGTGACGTGTAAATGACATAATTTCTAACTGACTGAAAAATTTAGACAATTTGAGGACGCTGATATATAGAATATTCTTTTAATTCATATACTGCGTTGAATTGTGCCAATACTGCATTCACATTAAATATTTTCTGTATTTTTGATGAAACAAATTTCATTGAATTCGATAAGTATTGCGTGTTGCCGGTCTAATACAGCGCCATCTATTGAATTAACCAATAACAAATTATGATTACAGTATAAATGAAAATGTCGACAATAATTAGGTGCACACTTGAATATTCGATAAAATATACACAGCAAGAAATTTACAATTAATGAAATATTTAATCTACAGGCTAAAACCAGAAACGCAGAATTCTTACGTTGAAACTATGATTTTGAAGACATTCCGAAAAAAGTTCTCTCAGTCAACAACATTATACAGTTCTTCCAATTCACGGTAGATAATTGAAATTGAAAATGAAATCCTCTGGTGTTATTTTCACAAAAACTATACAGAAAACAAAAGATGTGAATGTGATGAATTATCTCAAATGAATCACATTTGAAATTCAATGAATGACATAATTTCTGACTGACTGAAAAATTTAGACAATTTGAGGACACTGATATATAGAATATTCTTTTAATTCATATACTGTGTTGAATTGTGCCAACACTGCATTCACATCAAATATTTTCTGTATTTTTGATGAAACATATTTCATTGAATTCGATAAGTATTGCGTGTTGCCGGTCTAATACAGCGCCATCTATTGAACTAATCCATAACAAATTATGATTACAGTATAAATGAAAATGTCGAAAATACTTAGGTGCACACTTGAATATTCAATAAAATATACATTGCAAGAAATTTACAATGAATGAAATATTTAATCTACAGGCCAAAAACAGAAACCCAGAATTCTTACGATATATCGAATATTTTTTTAATTCATGTACTGCGATGAATTGTGCCAAACCTGCATTCACATTAAATATTTTCTGTATTTTTGATGAAACACACTCAAAAAAATGTGGAACGCTTCACGATTTTGCGTGTCATCCTTGCGCAGGGGCCATGCTAATCTTCTCTGTATCGTTCCAATTTTAGTATATGTATCGCCGAAGCGAGTACGTGTAACGGCGTGTCATATCTTGTATATACGAAACAACTAGCAAGTTTTACTGAGTGACGTGTAAATGACATAATTTCTTACTGACTGAAAAATTTAGACAATTTGAGGACGTTGATATATAGAATATTCTTTTAATTCATATACTGCGTTGAATTGTGCCAATACTGCATTCACATTAAATATTTTCTGTATTTTTGATGAAACAAATTTCATTGAATTCGATAAGTATTGCGTGTTGCCGGTCTAATACAGCGCCATCTATTGAATTAACCAATAACAAATTATGATTACAGTATAAATGAAAATGTCGAAAATAATTAGGTGCACACTTGAATATTCGATAAAATATACACTGCAAGAAATTTACAATTGATGAAATATTTAATCTACAGGCTAAAAACAGAAACGCAGAATTCTTACGTTGAAACTATGATTTTGAAGACATTCCGAAAAAAGTTCTCTCAGTCAACAACATTATACAGTTCTTCCAATTCACGGTAGATAATTGAAAGTGAAAATGAAATCCTCTGGTGTTATTTTCACAAAAACTATACAGAAAACAAAAGATGTGAATGTGATGAATTATCTCAAATGAATCACATTTGAAATTCAATGAATGACATAATTTCTGACTGACTGAAAAATTTAGACAATTTGAGGATGCTGATATACAGAATATTCTTTTAATTCATAAACTGCGATGAATTGTGCCAACACTGCATTCACATTAAATATTTTCGGTATTTTTTATGAAACATATTTCATTGAATTCGATAAGTATTGCATGTTGCCGAACTGATACAGCGCCCTCTATTGAATTCACCCATAACAAAATATGATTACAGTATAATTGAAAATGTAGAAAATACTTAGGTGCACCCTTGAATATTCAATAAAATATACACTGAAAGAAATTTAGAATGAATGAAATATTCAATCTACAGGCTAAAAACAGAAACGCAGAATTCTTACGTTGAAACTATGAATTTGAAGACATTCCGAAACGAGTTCTCTCAGTCCAAAGCATTAAATAGTTCTTCCAATTCACAGAAGATAATTCAAATTGAAAATGAAATCCTCTGGTGTTATTTTCACAAAAACTATAAAGAAAATGCAATGTGATGAATTATTTCAAATGAATCTACAATAGAAATTAAATCAACTTTTAATTTTTAACAAACAATCGATATTATGAAGTTTTCATGGAACAAAATTATTTTGAATATATTGCACTATCGAATTTGAAGGTACCCAGAAAAATGTGGAACGCTTCACGATTTTGCGTGTCATCTGAAAAATCAATGAATGAAATGTGATTCAATTTTTCGGATGAAACTATAATAGAAACCAAATCTACTTCAAAGTTTTCATGGAACAAAATCATTTTGAATATATTGCACTATCGAATTTGAAGGTACCCAGAAAAATGTGGAACGCTTCACGATTTTGCGTGTCATCTGCAAAAAACAAAGAATGAAATGTGATTTAATTTTTCGAATGAAACTATAATAGAAACCAAATCTACTTTCAATTTTTAACAAACATTCGATACTGTGAAGTTTTCATAGAAAAAATTGTTTTCAATGCAGTACACTCATAAATTTGAAGGTACTCAAAAAAATTTGGAACGCTTCACCCTTCAGCGCCCTCTATTGAATTCACCCATAACAAAATATGATTACAGTATAAATGAAAATGTCGAAAATACTTAGGTGCACACTTGAATATTCAATAAAATACACTCTGCAAAAAATTTACAATGAATGAAATATTTAATCTACAGGCCAAAAACAGAAACCCAGAATTCTTACGATATATCGAATATTCTTTTAATTCATGTACTGCGATGAATTGTGCCAACACTGCATTCTCATTTAATATTTTCTGTATTTTTGATGAAACATATTCAAAAAAATGTGGAACGCTTCACGATTTTGCGTGTCATCCTTGCGCAGGGGCCATGCTAATCTTCTCTGTATCGTTCCAATTTTAGTATATGTATCGCCAAAGCGAGTACGTGTAACGGCGTGTCATATCTTGTATATACGAAACAACTAGCAAGTTTTACTGAGTGACGTGTAAATGACATAATTTCTAACTGACTGAAAAATTTAGACAATTTGAGGACGCTGATATATAGAATATTCTTTTAATTCATATACTGCGTTGAATTGAGCCAATACTGCATTCACATTAAATATTTTCTGTATTTTTGATGAAACAAATTTCATTGAATTCGATAAGTATTGCGTGTTGCCGGTCTAATACAGCGCCATCTATTGAACTAACCCATAACAAATTATGATTACAGTATAAATGAAAATGTCGAAAATACTTAGGTGCACACTTGAATATTCAATAAAATATACATTGCAAGAAATTTACAATGAATGAAATATTTAATCTACAGGCCAAAAACAGAAACCCAGAATTCTTACGATATATCGTATATTTTTTAAATTCATGTACTGCGATGAATTGTGCCAACACTGCATTCACATTAAATATTTTCTGTATTTTTGATGAAACACACTCAAAAAAATGTGGAACGATTCACGATTTTGCGTGTCATCCTTGCGCAGGGGCCATGCTAATCTTCTCTGTATCGTTCCAATTTTAGTATATGTATCGCCGAAGCGAGTACGTGTAACGGCGTGTCATATCTTGTATATACGAAACAGCTAGCAAGTTTTACTGAGTGACGTGTAAATGACATAATTTCTTACTGACTGAAAAATTTTGACAATTTGAGGACGCTGATATATAGAATATTCTTTTAATTCATATACTGCGATGAATTGTGCCAATACTGCATTCACATTAAATATTTTCTGTATTTTTGATGAAACAAATTTCATTGAATTCGATAAGTATTGCGTGTTGCCGGTCTAATACAGCGCCATCTATTGAATTAACCAATAACAAATTATGATTACAGTATAAATGAAAATGTCGAAAATAATTAGGTGCACAATTGAATATTCGATAAAATTTACACTGCAAGAAATTTACAATTAATGAAATATTTAATCTACAGGCTAAAAACAGAAACGCAGAATTCTTACGTTGAAACTATGATTTTGAAGACATTCCGAAAAAAGTTCTCTCAGTCAACAACATTATACAGTTCTTCCAATTCACGGTAGATAATTGAAATTGAAAATGAAATCCTCTGGTGTTATTTTCACAAAAACTATACAGAAAACAAAAGATGTGAATGTGATGAATTATCTCAAATGAATCACATTTGAAATTAATGAATGACATAATTTCTGACTGACTGAAAAATTTAGACAATTTGAGGATGCTGATATACTGTATTTTTGATGAAACATACTCAAAAACATGTGGAACGCTTCACGATTTTGCTTGTCATCCTTGCGCAGGGGCCATGCTAATCTTCTCTGTATCGTTCCAATTTTAGTATATGTATCGCCGAAGCGAGTACGTGTAACGGCGTGTCATATCTTGTATATACGAAACAACTAGCAAGTTTTACTGAGTGACGTGTAAATGACATAATTTCTAACTGACTGAAAAATTTAGACAATTTGAGGACGCTGATATATAGAATATTCTTTTAATTCATATATTGCGTTGAATTGTGCCAATACTGCATTCACATTAAATATTTTCTGTATTTTTGATGAAACAAATTTCATTGAATTCGATAAGTATTGCGTGTTGCCGGTCTAATACAGCGCCATCTATTGAATTAGCCAATAACAAATTATGATTACAGTATAAATGAAAATGTCGAAAATAATTAGGTGCACACTTGAATATTCGATAAAATATACACTGCAAGAAATTTACAATTAATGAAATATTCAATCTACAGGCTAAAAACAGAAACGCAGAATTCTTACGTTGAAACTATGATTTTGAAGACATTCCGAAAAAAGTTCTCCCAGTCAACAACATTATACAGTTCTTCCAATTCACGGTAGATAATTGAAAGTGAAAATGAAATCCTCTGGTGTTATTTTCACAAAAACTATACAGAAAACAAAAGATGTGAATGTGATGAATTATCTCAAATGAATCACATTTGAAATTCAATGAATGACATAATTTCTGACTGACTGAAAAATTTAGACAATTTGAGGATGCTGATATACAGAATATTCTTTTAATTCATATACTGCAATGAATTGTGCCAACACTGCATTCACATTAAATATTTTCGGTATTTTTTATGAAACATATTTCATTGAATTCGATAAGTATTGCATGTTGCCGAACTGATACAGCGCCCTCTATTGAATTCACCCATAACAAAATATGACTACAGTATAATTGAAAATGTAGAAAATACTTAGGTGCACCCTTGAATATTCAATAAAATATACACTGAAAGAAATTTAGAATGAATGAAATATTCAATCTACAGGCTAAAAACAGAAACGCAGAATTCTTACGTTGAAACTATGAGTTTGAAGACATTCCGAAACGAGTTCTCTCAGTCCAAAGCATTAAATAGTTCTTCCAATTCACAGAAGATAATTCAAATTGAAAATGAAATCCTCTGGTGTTATTTTCACAAAAACTATAAAGAAAATGCAATGTGATGAATTATTTCAAATGAATCTACAATAGAAATTAAATCAACTTTTAATTTTTAACAAACAATCGATATTATGAAGTTTTCATGGAACAAAATTATTTTGAATATATTGCACTATCGAATTTGAAGGTACCCAGAAAAATGTGGAACGCTTCACGATTTTGCGTGTCATCTGAAAAAACAATGAATGAAATGTGATTCAATTTTTCGGATGAAACTATAATAGAAACCAAATCTACTTCAAAGTTTTCATGGAACAAAATCATTTTGAATATATTGCACTATCGAATTTGAAGGTACCCAGATAAATGTGGAACGCTTCACGATTTTGCGTTTCATCTGCAAAAAACAAAGAATAAAATGTGATTTAATTTTTCGAATGAAACTATAATAGAAACCAAATCTACTTTCAATTTTTAACAAACATTCGATACTGTGAAGTTTTCATAGAAAAAAATTGTTTTCAATGCAGTACACTCATAAATTTGAAGGTACTCAAAAAATTTGGAACGCTTCACCCTTCAGCGCCCTCTATTGGATTTCACCCATAACAAAATATGATTACAGTATAAATGAAAATGTCGAAAATACTTAGGTGCACACTTGAATATTCAATAAAATACACTCTGCAAGAAATTTACAATGAATGAAATATTTAATCTACAGGCCAAAAACAGAAACACAGAATTCTTACGATATATCGAATACTCTTTCAATTCATGTACTGCGATGAATTGTGCCAAAACTGCATTCTCATTTAATATTTTCTGTATTTTTGATGAAACATACTCAAAAAAATGTGGAACGCTTCACGATTTTGCGTGTCATCCTTGCGCAGGGGCCATGCTAATCTTCTCTGTATCGTTCCAATTTTAGTATATGTATCGCCGAAGCGAGTACGTGTAACGGCGTGTCATATCTTGTATATACGAAACAACTAGCAAGTTTTACTGAGTGACGTGTAAATGACATAATTTCTAACTGACTGAAAAATTTAGACAATTTGAGGACGCTGATATATAGAATATTCTTTTAATTCATATACTGCGTTGAATTGTGCCAATACTGCATTCACATTAAATATTTTCTGTATTTTTGATGAAACAAATTTCATTGAATTCGATAAGTATTGCGTGTTGCCGGTCTAATACAGCGCCATCTATTGA
Source organism: Henosepilachna vigintioctopunctata (assembly GCA_030704895.1). Classification (NCBI taxonomy): domain Eukaryota; kingdom Metazoa; phylum Arthropoda; class Insecta; order Coleoptera; family Coccinellidae; genus Henosepilachna; species Henosepilachna vigintioctopunctata. Next base: position 303,682 of record JARQZJ010000043.1, read on the forward strand.
ATTAACCAATAACAAATTATGATTACAGTATAAATGAAAATGTCGAAAATAATTAGGTGCACACTTGAATATTCGATAAAATATACACTGCAAGAAATTTACAATTAATGAAATATTTAATCTACAGGCTAAAAACAGAAACGCAGAATTCTTACGTTGAAACTATGATTTTGAAGACATTCCGAAAAAGTTCTCTCAGTCAACAACATTATACAGTTTTTCCAATTCACGGTAGATAATTGAAATTGAAAATGAAATCCTCTGGTGTTATTTTCACAAAAACTATACAGAAAACAAAAGATGTGAATGTGATGAATTATCTCAAATGAATCACATTTGAAATTCAATGAATGACATAATTTCTGACTGACTGAAAAATTTAGACAATTTGAGGACACTGATATATAGAATATTCTTTTAATTTATATACTGTGTTGAATTGTGCCAACACTGCATTCACATCAAATATTTTCTGTATTTTTGATGAAACATATTTCATTGAATTCGATAAGTATTGCGTGTTGCCGGTCTAATACAGCGCCATCTATTGAATTAACCAATAACAAATTATGATTACAGTATAAATGAAAATGTCGAAAAAAATTAGGTGCACACTTGAATATTCGATAAAATATACACTGCAAGAAATTTACAATTAATGAAATATTTAATCTACAGGCTAAAAACAGAAACGCAGAATTCTTACGTTGAAACTATGATTTTGAAGACATTCCGAAAAAAGTTCTCTCAGTCAACAACATTATACAGTTCTTCCAATTCACGGTAGATAATTGAAATTGAAAATGAAATCCTCTGGTGTTATTTTCACAAAAACTATACAGAAAACAAAAGATGTGAATGTGATGAATTATCTCTAATGAATCACATTTGAAATTCAATGAATGACATAATTTCTGACTGACTGAAAAATTTAGACAATTTGAGGACACTGATATATAGAATATTCTTTTAATTCACATACTGTGTTGAATTGTGCCAACACTGTATTCACATTAAATATTTTCTGTATTTTTGATGAAACATATTTCATTGAATTCGATAAGTATTGCGTGTTGCCGGTCTAATACAGCGCCATCTATTGAACTAACCCATAACAAATTATGATTACAGTATAAATGAAAATGTCGAAAATACTTAGGTGCACACTTGAATATTCAATAAAATATACATTGCAAATTAATGTACTGCGATGAATTGTGCTAACACTGCATTCACATTAAATATTTTCTGTATTTTTGATGAAACACGCTCAAAAAAATGTGGAACGCTTCACGATTTTGCGTGTCATCCTTGCGCAGGGGCCATGCTAATCTTCTCTGTATCGTTCCAATTTTAGTATATGTATCGCCGAAGCGAGTACGTGTAACGGCGTGTCATATCTTGTATATACGAAACAACTAGCAAGTTTTACTGAGTGACGTGTAAATGACATAATATCTTACTGACTGAAAAATTTAGACAATTTAAGGACGCTGATATATAGAATATTCTTTTAATTCATATACTGCGTTGAATTGTGCCAATACTGCATTCACATTAAATATTTTCTGTATTTTTGATGAAACAAATTTCATTGAATTCGATAAGTATTGCGTGTTGCCGGTCTAATACAGCGCCATCTATTGAATTAACCAATAACAAATTATGATTACAGTATAAATGAAAATGTCGAAAATAATTAGGTGCACACTTGAATATTTGATAAAATATACACTGCAAGAAATTTACAATAAATGAAATATTTAATCTACAGGCTAAAAACAGAAACGCAGAATTCTTACGTTGAAACTATGATTTTGAAGACATTCCGAAAAAAGTTCTCCCAGTCAACAACATTATACAGTTCTTCCAATTCACGGTAGATAATTGAAAGTGAAAATGAAATCCTCTGGTGTTATTTTCACAAAAACTATACAGAAAACAAAAGATGTGAATGTGATGAATTATCTCAAATGAATCACATTTGAAATTCAATGAATGACATAATTTCTGACTGACTGAAAAATTTAGACAATTTGAGGATGCTGATATACAGAATATTCTTTTAATTCATATACTGCGATGAATTGTGCCAATACTGCATTCACATTAAATATTTTCGGTATTTTTTATGAAACATATTTCATTGAATTCGATAAGTGTTGCATGTTGCCGAACTGATACAGCGCCCTCTATTGAATTCACCCATAACAAAATATGACTACAGTATAATTGAAAATGTAGAAAATACTTAGGTGCACCCTTGAATATTCAATAAAATATACACTGAAAGAAATTTAGAATGAATGAAATATTCAATCTACAGGCTAAAAACAGAAACGCAGAATTCTTACGTTGAAACTATGAGTTTGAAGACATTCCGAAACGAGTTCTCTCAGTCCAAAGCATTAAATAGTTCATCCAATTCACAGAAGATAATTCAAATTGAAAATGAAATCCTCTGGTGTTATTTTCACAAAAACTATAAAGAAAATGCAATGTGATGAATTATTTCAAATGAATCTACAATAGAAATTAAATCAACTTTTAATTTTTAACAAACAATCGATATTATGAAGTTTTCATGGAACAAAATTATTTTGAATATATTGCACTATCGAATTTGAAGGTACCCAGAAAAATCTGGAACGCTTCACGATTTTGCGTGTCATCTGAAAAAACCAATGAATGAAATGTGATTCAATTTTTCGGATGAAACTATAATAGAAACCAAATCTACTTCAAAGTTTTCATGGAACAAAATCATTTTGAATATATTGCACTATCGAATTTGAAGGCACCCAGATAAATGTGGAACGCTTCACGATTTTGCGTTTCATCTGCAAAAAACAAAGAATGAAATGTGATTTAATTTTTCGAATGAAACTATAATAGAAATCAAATCTACTTTCAATTTTTAACAAACATTCGATACTGTGAAGTTTTCATAGAAAAAAATTGTTTTCAATGCAGTACACTCATAAATTTGAAGGTACTCAAAAAAATTTGGAACGCTTCACCCTTCAGCGCCCTCTATTGAATTCACCCATAACAAAATATGATTACAGTATAAATGAAAATGTCGAAAATACTTAGGTGCACACTTGAATATTCAATAAAATACACTCTGCAAGAAATTTACAATGAATGAAATATTTAATCTACAGGCCAAAAACAGAAACCCAGAATTCTTACGATATATCGAATATTCTTTTAATTCATGTACTGCGATGAATTGTGCCAACACTGCATTCTCATTTAATATTTTCTGTATTTTTGATGAAACATACTCAAAAAAATGTGGAACGCTTCACGATTTTGCGTGTCATCCTTGCGCAGGGGCCATGCTAATCTTCTCTGTATCGTTCCAATTTTAGTATATGTATCGCCGAAGCGAGTACGTGTAACGGCGTGTCATATCTTGTATATACGAAACAACTAGCAAGTTTTACTGAGTGACGTGTAAATGACATAATATCTTACTGAAAAATTTAGACAATTTGAGGACGCTGATATATAGAATATTCTTTTAATTCATATACTGCGTTGAATTGTGCCAATACTGCATTCACATTAAATATTTTCTGTATTTTTGATGAAACAAATTTCATTGAATTCGATAAGTATTGCGTGTTGCCGGTCTAATACAGCGCCATCTATTGAATTAACCAATAACAAATTATGATTACAAACATATTTCATTGAATTCGATAAGTATTGCATGTTGCCGAACTGATACAGCGTCCTCTATCGAATTCACCCATAACAAAATATGATTACAGTATAATTGAAAATGTAGAAAATACTTAGGTGCATCCTTGAATATTCAACAAAATATACACTGAAAGAAATTTACAATGAATGAAATATTGCTAATATTTAAATAATAATTCAATAAAAATACACTCTGCAAGAAATTTACAATGAATGAAATATTTAATCTACAGGCCAAAAACAGAAACCCAGAATTCTTACGATATATCGAATATTCTTTTAATTCATGTACTGCGATGAATTGTGCCAACACTGCATTCTCATTTAATATTTTCTGTATTTTTGATGAAACATACTCAAAAAAATGTGGAACGCTTCACGATTTTGCGTGTCATCCTTGCGCAGGGGCCATGCTAATCTTCTCTGTATCGTTCCAATTTTAGTATATGTATCGCCGAAGCGAGTACGTGTAACGGCGTGTCATATCTGGTATATACGAAACAACTGGCAAGTTTTACTGAGTGACGTGTAAATGACATAATTTCTAACTGACTGAAAAATTTAGACAATTTGAGTACGCTGATATATAGAATATTCTTTTAATTCATATACTGCGTTGAATTGTGCCAATACTGCATTCACATTAAATATTTTCTGTATTTTTGATGAAACAAATTTCATTGAATTCGATAAGTATTGCGTGTTGCCGGTCTAATACAGCGCCATCTATTGAATTAACCAATAACAAATTATGGTTACAAACATATTTCATTGAATTCGATAAGTATTGCATGTTGCCGAACTGATACAGCGTCCTCTATCGAATTCACCCATAACAAAATATGATTACAGTATAATTGAAAATGTAGAAAATACTTAGGTGCACCCTTGAATATTCAACAAAATATACACTGAAAGAAATTTACAATGAATGAAATATTGCTAATATTTAAATAATAATTCAATAAAAATACACTCTGCAAGAAATTTACAATGAATGAAATATTTAATCTACAGGCCAAAAACAGAAACCCAGAATTCTTACGATATATCGAATATTCTTTTAATTCATGTACTGCGATGAATTGTGCCAACACTGCATTCACATTAAATATTTTCTGTATTTTTGATGAAACATACTCAAAAAAATGTGGAACGCCTCACGATTTTGCGTGTCATCCTTGCGCAGGGGCCATGCTAATCTTCTCTGTATCGTTCCAATTTTAGTATATGTATCGCCGAAGCGAGTACGTGTATCGGCGTGTCATATCTTGTATATACGAAACAACTAGCAAGTTTTACTGAGTGACGTGTAAATGACATAATTTCTAACTGACTGAAAAATTTAGACAATTTGAGGACGCTGATATATAGAATATTCTTTTAATTCATATACTGCGTTGAATTGTGCCAATACTGCATTCACATTAAATATTTTCTGTATTTTTGATGAAACAAATTTCATTGAATTCGATAAGTATTGCGTGTTGCCGGTCTAATACAGCGCCATCTATTGAATTAACCAATAACAAATTATGATTACAAACATATTTCACTGAATTCGATTAGTATTGCATGTTGCCGAACTGATACAGCGTCTTCTATCGAATTCACCCATAACAAAATATGATTACAGTATAATTGAAAATGTAGAAAATACTTAGGTGCACCCTTGAATATTCAACAAAATATACACTGAAAGAAATTTACAATGAATGAAATATTGCTAATATTTAAATAATAATTCAATATTAAATACACTCTGCAAGAAATTTACAATGAATGAAATATTTAATCTACAGGCCAAAAACAGAAACCCAGAATTCTTACGATATATCGAATATTCTTTTAATTCATGTACTGCGATGAATTGTGCCAACACTGCATTCACATTAAATATTTTCTGTATTTTTGATGAAACATACTCAAAAAAATGTGGAACGCTTCACGATTTTGCGTGTCATCCTTGCGCAGGGGCCATGCTAATCTTCTCTGTATCGTTCCAATTTTAGTATATGTATCGCCGAAGCGAGTACGTGTATCGGCGTGTCATATCTTGTATATACGAAACAACTAGCAAGTTTTACTGAGTGACGTGTAAATGACATAATTTCTAACTGACTGAAAAATTTAGACAATTTGAGGACGCTGATATATAGAATATTCTTTTAATTCATATACTGCGTTGAATTGTGCCAATACTGCATTCACATTAAATATTTTCTGTATTTTTGATGAAACAAATTTCATTGAATTCGATAAGTATTGCGTGTTGCCGGTCTAATACAGCGCCATCTATTGAATTAACCAATAACAAATTATGATTACAGTATAAATGAAAATGTCGAAAATAATTAGGTGCACACTTGAATATTCGATAAAATATACACTGCAAGAAATTTACAATTAATGAAATATTTAATCTACAGGCTAAAAACAGAAACGCAGAATTCTTACGTTGAAACTATGATTTTGAAGACATTCCGAAAAAAGTTCTCTCAGTCAACAACATTATACAGTTCTTCCAATTCACGGTAGATAATTGAAATTGAAAATGAAATCCTCTGGTGTTATTTTCACAAAAACTATACAGAAAACAAAAGATGTGAATGTGATGAATTATCTCAAATGAATCACATTTGAAATTCAATGAATGACATAATTTCTGACTGACTGAAAAATTTAGACAATTTGAGGACACTGATATATAGAATATTCTTTTAATTCATATACTGTGTTGAATTGTGCCAACACTGCATTCACATCAAATATTTTCTGTATTTTTGATGAAACATATTTCATTGAATTCGATAAGTATTGCGTGTTGCCGGTCTAATACAGCGCCATCTATTGAACTAACCCATAACAAATTATGATTACAGTATAAATGAAAATGTCGAAAATACTTAGGTGCACACTTGAATATTCAATAAAATATACATTGCAAGAAATTTACAATGAATGAAATATTTAATCTACAGGCCAAAAACAGAAACCCAGAATTCTTACGATATATCGAATATTTTTTTAATTCATGTACTGCGATGAATTGTGCCAAACCTGCATTCACATTAAATATTTTCTGTATTTTTGATGAAACACACTCAAAAAAATGTGGAACGCTTCACGATTTTGCGTGTCATCCTTGCGCAGGGGCCATGCTAATCTTCTCTGTATCGTTCCAATTTTAGTATATGTATCGCCGAAGCGAGTACGTGTAACGGCGTGTCATATCTTGTATATACGAAACAACTAGCAAGTTTTACTGAGTGACGTGTAAATGACATAATTTCTTACTGACTGAAAAATTTAGACAATTTGAGGACGTTGATATATAGAATATTCTTTTAATTCATATACTGCGTTGAATTGTGCCAATACTGCATTCACATTAAATATTTTCTGTATTTTTGATGAAACAAATTTCATTGAATTCGATAAGTATTGCGTGTTGCCGGTCTAATACAGCGCCATCTATTGAATTAACCAATAACAAATTATGATTACAGTATAAATGAAAATGTCGAAAATAATTAGGTGCACACTTGAATATTCGATAAAATATACACTGCAAGAAATTTACAATTGATGAAATATTTAATCTACAGGCTAAAAACAGAAACGCAGAATTCTTACGTTGAAACTATGATTTTGAAGACATTCCGAAAAAAGTTCTCTCAGTCAACAACATTATACAGTTCTTCCAATTCACGGTAGATAAGTGAAAATGAAATCCTCTGGTGTTATTTTCACAAAAACTATACAGGAAACAAAAGATGTGAATGTGATGAATTATCTCAAATGAATCACATTTGAAATTCAATGAATGACATAATTTCTGACTGACTGAAAAATTTAGACAATTTGAGGATGCTGATATACAGAATATTCTTTTAATTCATAAACTGCGATGAATTGTGCCAACACTGCATTCACATTAAATATTTTCGGTATTTTTTATGAAACATATTTCATTGAATTCGATAAGTATTGCATGTTGCCGAACTGATACAGCGCCCTCTATTGAATTCACCCATAACAAAATATGATTACAGTATAATTGAAAATGTAGAAAATACTTAGGTGCACCCTTGAATATTCAATAAAATATACACTGAAAGAAATTTAGAATGAATGAAATATTCAATCTACAGGCTAAAAACAGAAACGCAGAATTCTTACGTTGAAACTATGATTTTGAAGACATTCCGAGAAAAGTTCTCTCAGTCAACAACATTATACAGTTCTTCCAATTCACGGTAGATAATTGAAATTGAAAATGAAATCCTCTGGTGTTATTTTCACAAAAACTATACAGAAAACAAAAGATGTGAATGTGATGAATTATCTCAAATGAATCACATTTGAAATTCAATAAATGACATAATTTCTGACTGACTGAAAAATTTAGACAATTTGAGGACACTGATATATAGAATATTCTTTTAATTCATATACTGTGTTGAATTGTGCCAACACTGCATTCACATCAAATATTTTCTGTATTTTTGATGAAACATATTTCATTGAACTCGATAAGTATTGCGTGTTGCCGGTCTAATACAGCGCCACCTATTGAACTAACCCATAACAAATTATGATTACAGTATAAATGAAAATGTCGAAAATACTTAGGTGCACACTTGAATATTCAATAAAATATACATTGCAAGAAATTTACAATGAATGAAATATTTAATCTACAGGCCAAAAACAGAAACCCAGAATTCTTACGATATATCGAATATTTTTTAAATTCATGTACTGCGATGAATTGTGCCAACACTGCATTCACATTAAATATTTTCTGTATTTTTGATGAAACACACTCAAAAAAATGTGGAACGCTTCACGATTTTGCGTGTCATCCTTGCGCAGGGGCCATGCTAATCTTCTCTGTATCGTTCCAATTTTAGTATATGTATCGCCGAAGCGAGTACGTGTAACGGCGTGTCATATCTTGTATATACGAAACAGCTAGCAAGTTTTACTGAGTGACGTGTAAATGACATAATTTCTTACTGAATGAAAAATTTTGACAATTTGAGGACGCTGATAAATAGAATATTCTTTTAATTCATATACTGCGATGAATTGTGCCAATACTGCATTCACATTAAATATTTTCTGTATTTTTGATGAAACAAATTTCATTGAGTTCGATAAGTATTGCGTGTTGCCGGTCTAATACAGCGCCATCTATTGAATTAACCAATAACAAATTATGATTACAGTATAAATGAAAAGGTCGAAAACAATTAGGTGCACACTTGAATATTCGATAAAATATACACTTCAAGAAATTTACAATTAATGAAATATTTAATCTACTGGCTAAAAACAGAAACGCAGAATTCTTACGTTGAAACTATGATTTTGAAGACATTCCGAAAAAAGTTCTCTCAGTCAACAACATTATACAGTTCTTCCAATTCACGGTAGATAATTGAAATTGAAAATGAAATCCTCTGGTGTTATTTTCACAAAAACTATACAGGAAACAAAAGATGTGAATGTGATGAATTATCTCAAATGAATCACATTTGAAATTCAATGAATGACATAATTTCTGACTGACTGAAAAATTTAGACAATTTGAGGATGCTGATATACAGAATATTCTTTTAATTCATATACTGCGATGAATTGTGCCAATACTGCATTCACATTAAATATTTTCGGTATTTTTTATGATACATATTTCATTGAATTCGATAAGTATTGCATGTTGCCGAACTGATACAGCGCCCTCTATTGAATTCACCCATAACAAAATATGACTACAGTATAATTGAAAATGTAGAAAATACTTAGGTGCACCCTTGAATATTCAATAAAATATACACTGAAAGAAATTTAGAATGAATGAAATATTCAATCTACAGGCTAAAAACAGAAACGCAGAATTCTTACGTTGAAACTATGAGTTTGAAGACATTCCGAAACGAGTTCTCTCAGTCCAAAGCATTAAATAGTTCTTCCAATTCACAGAAGATAATTCAAATTGAAAATGAAATCCTCTGGTGTTATTTTCACAAAAACTATAAAGAAAATGCAATGTGATGAATTATTTCAAATGAATCTACAATAGAAATTAAATCAACTTTTAATTTTTAACAAACAATCGATATTATGAAGTTTTCATGGAACGAAATTATTTTGAATATATTGCACTATCGAATTTAAAGTACCCAGAAAAATGTGGAACGCTTCACGATTTTGCGTGTCATCTGCAGTAAACAATGAATGAAATGTGATTCAATTTTTCGAATGAAACTATAATAGAAACCAAATCTACTTCAGAGTTTTCATGGAACAAAATTATTTTGAATATATTGCACTATCGAATTTGAAGGTACCCAGAAAAATGTGGAACGCTTCACGATTTTGCGTGTCATCTGCAAAAAACAATGAATGAAATGTGATTTAATTTTTCGAATGAAACTATAATAGAAACCAAATCTACTTTCAATTTTTAACAAACATTCGATTCTGTGAAGTTTTCATAGAAAAAAATTGTTTTCAATACAGTACACTCATAAATTTGAAGGTACTCAAAAAAATTTGGAACGCTTCACCCTTCAGCGCCCTCTATTGAATTCACCCATAACAAAATATGATTACAGTATAAATGAAAATGTCGGAAATACTTAGGTGCACACTTGAATATTCAATAAAATACACTCTGCAAGAAATTTACAATGAATGAAATATTTAATCTACAGGCCAAAAACAGAAACCCAGAATTCTTACGATATATCGAATATTCTTTTAATTCATGTACTGCGATGAATTGTGCCAACACTGCATTCTCATTTAATATTTTCTGTATTTTTGATGAAACATACTCAAAAAAATGTGGAACGCTTCACGATTTTGCGTGTCATCCTTGCGCAGGGGCCATGCTAATCTTCTCTGTATCGTTCCAATTTTAGTATATGTATCGCCGAAGCGAGTACGTGTAACTGCGTGTCATATCTTGTATATACGAAACAACTAGCAAGTTTTACTGAGTGACGTGTAAATGACATAATTTCTAACTGACTGAAAAGTTTAGACAATTTGAGGACGCTGATAATTAAAATATTCTTTCAATTCATATACTGCGTTGAATTGTGCCAATACTGCATTCACATTAAACATTTTCTGTATTTTTGATGAAACAAATTTCATTGAATTCGATAAGTATTGCGTGTTGCCGGTCTAATACAGCGCCATCTATTGAATTAACCAATAACAAATTATGATTACAAACATATTTCATTGAATTCGATAAGTATTGCATGTTGCCGAACTGATACAGCGTCCTCTATCGAATTCACCCATAACAAAATATGATTACAGTATAATTGAAAATGTAGAAAATACTTAGGTGCACCCTTGAATATTCAACAAAATATACACTGAAAGAAATTTACAATGAATGAAATATTCAATCTACAGGTTAAAAACAGAAACGCAGAATTCTTACGTTGAAACTATGAATTTGAAGACATTCCGAAACGAGTTCTCTCAGTCAAAAACATTATATAGTTCTTTCAATTCACAGAAGATAATTCAAATTGAAAATGAAAATCTCTGGTGTTATTTTCACAAAAACTATAAAGAAAATGCAATGTGATGGATTATTTCAAATGAATCTACAATAGAAATTAAATCAACTTTTAATTTTTAACAAACAATCGATATTATGAAGTTTTCATGGAACAAAATTATTTTGTATATATTGCACTATTGAATTTGAAGGTACCCAGAAAATGTGGAACGCTTCACGATTTTGCGTGTCATCTGCAAAAAACAATGAATGAAATGTGATTCAATTTTTCGAATGAAACTATAATTGAAACTAAATCTACTTTCAATTTTTAACAAACATTCGATACTGTGAAGTTTTCATAGAAAAAATTGTTTTCAATGCAGTACACTCATAAATTTGAAGGTACTCAAAAAAATGTGGAACGCTTCACGATTTTGCGTGTCATCCTTGCGCAGGGGCCATGCTAATCTTCTCTGTATCGTTCCAATTTTAGTATATGTATCGCCGAAGCGAGTACGTGTAACGGCGTGTCATATCTTCTATATACGAAACAACTAGCAAGTTTTACTGAGTGACGTGTAAATGACATAATTTCTAACTGACTGAAAAATTTAGACAATTTGAGGACGCTGATATATAGAATATTCTTTCAATTCATATACTGCGTTGAATTGTGCCAATACTGCATTCACATTAAATATTTTCTGTATTTTTGATGAAACAAATTTTATTGAGTTCGATAAGTATTGCGTGTTGCCGGTCTAATACAGCGCCATCTATTGAATTAACCAATAACAAATTATGATTACACTATAAATGAAAAGGTCGAAAACAATTAGGTGCACGCTTGAATATTCAATAAAATATACTCTGCAAGAAATTTACAATGAATGAAATATTTAATCTACAGGCCAAAAACAGAAACCCAGAATACTTACGATAAATCGAATATTCTTTTAATTCATGTACTGCGATGAATTGTGCCAACACTGCATTCACATTAAATATTTTCTGTATTTTTTATGAAACATACTCAAAAAAAATGTGGAACGCTTCACGATTTTGCGTGTCATCCTTGCGCAGGGGCCATGCTAATCTTCTCTGTATCGTTCCAATTTTAGTATATGTATCGCCGAAGCGAGTACGTGTAACTGCGTGTCATATCTTGTATATACGAAACAACTAGCAAGTTTTACTGAGTAACGTGTAAATGACAATATTTCTAACTGACTGAAAAATTTAGACAATTTGAGGACTCTGATATATAGAATATTCTTCTAATTCATATACTGCGTTGAATTGTGCCAATACTGCATTCACATTAAATATTTTCTGTATTTTTGATGAAACAAATTTCATTGAATTCGATAAGTATTGCGTGTTGCCGGTCTAATACAGCGCCATCTATTGAATTAACCAATAACAAATTATGATTACAGTATAAATGAAAATGTCGAAAATAATTAGGTGCACACTTGAATATTCGATAAAATATACACTGCAAGAGATTCACAATTAATGAAATATTTAATCTACAGGCTAAAAACAGAAACGCAGAATTCTTACGTTGAAACTATGATTTTGAAGACATTCCGAAAAAGTTCTCTCGGTCAACAACATTATACAGTTCTTCCAATTCACGGAGGATAATTGAAATTGAAAATGAAATCCTCTGGTGTTATTTTCACGAAAACTATACAGAAAACAAAAGATGTGAATGTGATGAATTATCTCAAATGAATCACATTTGAAATTCAATGAATGACATAATTTCTGACTGACTGAAAAATTTAGACAATTTGAGGATGCTGATATACAGAATATTCTTTTAATTCATATACTGCGATGAATTGTGCCAACACTGCATTCACATTAAATATTTTCGGTATTTTTTATGAAACATATTTCATTGAATTCGATAAGTATTGCATGTTGCCGAACTGATACAGCGCCCTCTATTGAATTCACCCATAACAAAATATGATTACAGTATAATTGAAAATGTAGAAAATACTTAGGTGCACCCTTGAATATTCAACAAAATATACACTGAAAGAAATTTACAATGAATGAAATATTCAATCTTCAGGCTAAAAACAGAAACGCAGAATTCTTGCGTTGAAACTATGAATTTGAAGACATTCCGAAACGAGTTCTCTCAGTCAAAAGCATTATATAGTTCTTCCAATTCACAGAAGATAATTCAAATTGAAAATGAAATCCTCTGGTGTTATTTTCACAAAAACTATAAAGAAAATGCAATGTGATGAATTATTTCAAATGAATCTACAATAGAAATTAAATCAACTTTTAATTTTTAACAAACAATCGATATTATGAAGTTTTCATGGAACAAAATTATTTTGAATATATTGCACTATCGAATTTGAAGGTACCCAGAAAAATGTGGAACGCTTCACGATTTTGCGTGTCATCTGCAGTAAACAATGAATGAAATGTGATTCAATTTTTCGAATGAAACTATAATAGAAACCAAATCTACTTCAAAGTTTTCATGGAACAAAATTATTTTGAATATATTGCACTATCGAATTTGAAGGTACCCAGAAAATGTGGAACGCTTCACGATTTTGCGTGTCATCTGCAAAAAACAATGAATGAAATGTGATTTAATTTTTCGAATGAAACTATAATAGAAACCAAATCTACTTTCAAGTTTTAACAAACATTCGATACTGTGAAGTTTTCATAGAAAAAAATTGATTTCAATGCAGTACACTCATAAATTTGAAGGTACTCAAAAAAATGTGGAACGCTTCACCCTTCAGCGCCCTCTATTGAATTCACCCATAAGAAAATATGATTACAGTATAAATGAAAATGTCGAAAATACTTAGGTGCACACTTGAATATTCAATAAAATACACTCTGCAAGAAATTTACAATGAATGAAATATTTAATCTACAGGCCAAAAACAGAAACCCAGAATTCTTACGATATATCGAATATTCTTTTAATTCATGTACTGCGATGAATTGTGCCAACACTGCATTCACATTAAATATTTTCTGTATTTTTGATGAAACATACTCAAAAAAATGTGGAACGCTTCACGATTTTGCGTGTCATCCTTGCGCAGGGGCCATGCTAATCTTCTCTGTATCGTTCCAATTTTAGTATATGTATCGCCGAAGCGAGTACGTGTAACGGCGTGTCATATCTTGTATATACGAAACAACTAGCAAGTTTTACTGAGTGACGTGTAAATGACATAATTTCTAACTGACTGAAAAATTTAGACAATTTGAGGACGCTGATATATAGAATATTCTTTTAATTCATATACTGCGTTGAATTGTGCCAATACTGCATTCACATTAAATATTTTCTGTATTTTTGATGAAACAAATTTCATTGAATTCGATAAGTATTGCGTGTTGCCGGTCTAATACAGCGCCATCTATTGAATTAACCAATAACAAATTATGATTACAGTATAAATGAAAATGTCGAAAATAATTAGGTGCACACTTGAATATTCGATAAAATATACACTGCAAGAAATTTACAATTAATGAAATATTTAATCTACAGGCTAAAAACAGAAACGCAGAATTCTTACGTTGAAACTATGATTTTGAAGACATTCCGAAAAAAGTTCTCTCAGTCAACAACATTATACAGTTCTTCCAATTCACGGTAGATAATTGAAATTGAAAATGAAATCCTCTGGTGTTATTTTCACAAAAACTATACAGAAAACAAAAGATGTGAATGTGATGAATTATCTCAAATGAATCACATTTGAAATTCAATGAATGACATAATTTCTGACTGACTGAAAAATTTAGACAATTTGAGGATGCTGATATACAGAATATTCTTTTAATTCATATACTGCGATGAATTGTGCCAACACTGCATTCACATTAAATATTTTCGGTATTTTTTATGAAACATATTTCATTGAATTCGATAAGTATTGCATGTTGCCGAACTGATACAGCGCCCTCTATTGAATTCACCCATAACAAAATATGATTACAGTATAATTGAAAATGTAGAAAATACTTAGGTGCACCCTTGAATATTCAATAAAATATACACTGAAAGAAATTTAGAATGAATGAAATATTCAATCTACAGGCTAAAAACAGAAACGCAGAATTCTTACGTTGAAACTATGAGTTTGAAGACATTCCGAAACGAGTTCTCTCAGTCCAAAGCATTAAATAGTTCTTCCAATTCACAGAAGATAATTCAAATTGAAAATGAAATCATCTGGTGTTATTTTCACAAAAACTATAAAGAAAATGCAATGTGATGAATTATTTCAAATGAATCTACAATAGAAATTAAATCAACTTTTAATTTTTAACAAACAATCGATATTATGAAGTTTTCATGGAACAAAATTATTTTGAATATATTGCACTATCGAATTTGAAGGTACCCAGAAAAATGTGGAACGCTTCACGATTTTGCGTGTCATCTGAAAAAACAATGAATGAAATGTGATTCAATTTTTCGGATGAAACTATAATAGAAACCAAATCTACTTCAAAGTTTTCATGGAACAAAATCATTTTGAATATATTGCACTATCGAATTTGAAGGTACCCAGATAAATGTGGAACGCTTCACGATTTTGCGTTTCATCTGCAAAAAACAAAGAATGAAATGTGATTTAATTTTTCGAATGAAACTATAATAGAAACCAAATCTACTTTCAATTTTTAACAAACATTCGATACTGTGAAGTTTTCATAGAAAAAAATTGTTTTCAATGCAGTACACTCATAAATTTGAAGGTACTCAAAAAATTTGGAACGCTTCACCCTTCAGCGCCCTCTATTGAATTCACCCATAACAAAATATGATTACAGTATAAATGAAAATGTCGAAAATACTTAGGTGCACACTTGAATATTCAATAAAATACACTCTGCAAGAAATTTACAATGAATGAAATATTTCATCTACAGGCCAAAAACAGAAACCCAGAATTCTTACGATATATCGAATATTCTTTTAATTCATGTACTGCGATGAATTGTGCCAACACTGCATTCACATTAAATATTTTCTGTATTTTTGATGAAACATACTCAAAAAAATGTGGAACGCACTGCAAGAAATTTACAATTGATGAAATATTTAATCTACAGGCTAAAAACAGAAACGCAGAATTCTTACGTTGAAACTATGATTTTGAAGACATTCCGAAAAAGTTCTCTCAGTCAACAACATTATACAGTTCTTCCAATTCACGGTAGATAATTGAAAGTGAAAATGAAATCCTCTGGTGTTATTTTCACAAAAACTATACAGAAAACAAAAGATGTGAATGTGATGAATTATCTCAAATGAATCACATTTGAAATTCAATGAATGACATAATTTCTGACTGACTGAAAAATTTAGACAATTTGAGGATGCTGATATACAGAATATTCTTTTAATTCATATACTGCGATGAATTGTGCCAACACTGCATTCACATTAAATATTTTCGGTATTTTTATGAAACATATTTCATTGAATTCGATAAGTATTGCATGTTGCCGAACTGATACAGCGCCCTCTATTGAATTCACCCATAACAAAATATGATTACAGTATAATTGAAAATGTAGAAAATACTTAGGTGCACCCTTGAATATTCAATAAAATATACACTGAAAGAAATTTAGAATGAATGAAATATTCAATCTACAGGCTAAAAACAGAAACGCAGAATTCTTACGTTGAAACTATGAATTTGAAGACATTCCGAAACGAGTTCTCTCAGTCCAAAGCATTAAATAGTTCTTCCAATTCACAGAAGATAATTCAAATTGAAAATGAAATCCTCTGGTGTTATTTTCACAAAAACTATAAAGAAAATGCAATGTGATGAATTATTTCAAATGAATCTACAATAGAAATTAAATCAACTTTTAATTTTTAACAAACAATCGATATTATGAAGTTTTCATGGAACAAAATTATTTTGAATATATTGCACTATCGAATTTGAAGGTACCCAGAAAAATGTGGAACGCTTCACGATTTTGCGTGTCATCTGCAAAAAACAATGAATGAAATGTGATTCAATTTTTCGAATGAAACTATAATAGAAACCAAATCTACTTCAAAGTTTTCATGGAACAAAATTATTTTGAATATATTGCACTATCGAATTTGAAGGTACCCAGAAAAATGTGGAACGCTTCACGATTTTGCGTGTCATCTGCAAAAAACAATGAATGAAATGTGATTTAATTTTTCGAATGAAACTATAATAGAAACCAAATCTACTTTCAATTTTTAACAAACATTCGATTCTGTGAAGTTTTCATAGAAAAAAATTGTTTTCAATACAGTACACTCATAAATTTGAAGGTACTCAAAAAAATTTGGAACGCTTCACCCTTCAGCGCCCTCTATTGAATTCACCCATAACAAAATATGATTACAGTATAAATGAAAATGTCGAAAATACTTAGGTGCACACTTGAATATTCAATAAAATACACTCTGCAAGAAATTTACAATGAATGAAATATTTAATCTACAGGCCAAAAACAGAAACCCAGAATTCTTACGATATATCGAATATTCTTTTAATTCATGTACTGCGATGAATTGTGCCAACACTGCATTCTCATTTAATATTTTCTGTATTTTTGATGAAACATACTCAAAAAAATGTGGAACGCTTCACGATTTTGCGTGTCATCCTTGCGCAGGGGCCATGCTAATCTTCTCTGTATCGTTCCAATTTTAGTATATGTATCGCCGAAGCGAGTACGTGTAACGGCGTGTCATATCTTGTATATACGAAACAACTAGCAAGTTTTACTGAGTGACGTGTAAATGACATAATTTCTAACTGACTGAAAAATTTAGACAATTTGAGGACGCTGATAATTAAAATATTCTTTTAATTCATATACTGCGTTGAATTGTGCCAATACTGCATTCACATTAAACATTTTCTGTATTTTTGATGAAACAAATTTCATTGAATTCGATAAGTATTGCGTGTTGCCGGTCTAATACAGCGCCATCTATTGAATTAACCAATAACAAATTATGATTACAAACATATTTCATTGAATTCGATAAGTATTGCATGTTGCCGAACTGATACAGCGTCCTCTATCGAATTCACCCATAACAAAATATGATTACAGTATAATTGAAAATGTAGAAAATACTTAGGTGCACCCTTGAATATTCAACAAAATATACACTGAAAGAAATTTACAATGAATGAAATATTCAATCTACAGGCTAAAAACAGAAACGCAGAATTTTTACGTTGAAACTATGAATTTGAAGACATTCCGAAACGAGTTCTCTCAGTCAAAAACATTATATAGTTCTTCCAATTCACAGAAGATAATTCAAATTGAAAATGAAATCCTCTGGTGTTATTTTCACAAAAACTATAAAGAAAATGCAATGTGATGGATTATTTCAAATGAATCTACAATAGAAATTAAATCAACTTTTAATTTTTAACAAACAATCGATATTATGAAGTTTTCATGGAACAAAATTATTTTGTATATATTGCACTATTGAATTTGAAGGTACCCAGAAAATGTGGAACGCTTCACGATTTTGCGTGTCATCTGCAAAAAAATAATGAATGAAATGTGATTCAATTTTTCGAATGAAACTATAATTGAAACTAAATCTACTTTCAATTTTTAACAAACATTCGATACTGTGAAGTTTTCATAGAAAAAAATTGTTTTCAATGCAGTACACTCATAAATTTGAAGGTACTCAAAAAAATGTGGAACGCTTCACGATTTTGCGTGTCATCCTTGCGCAGGGGCCATGCTAATCTTCTCTGTATCGTTCCAATTTTAGTATATGTATCGCCGAAGCGAGTACGTGTAACGGCGTGTCATATCTTCTATATACGAAACAACTAGCAAGTTTTACTGAGTGACGTGTAAATGACATAATTTCTAACTGACTGAAAAATTTAGACAATTTGAGGACGCTGATATATAGAATATTCTTTTAATTCATATACTGCGTTGAATTGTGCCAATACTGCATTCACATTAAATATTTTCTGTATTTTTGATGAAACAAATTTCATTGAGTTCGATAAGTATTGCGTGTTGCCGGTCTAATACAGCGCCATCTATTGAATTAACCAATAACAAATTATGATTACAGTATAAATGAAAAGGTCGAAAACAATTAGGTGCACACTTGAATATTCAATAAAATATACTCTGCAAGAAATTTACAATGAATGAAATATTTAATCTACAGGCCAAAAACAGAAACCCAGAATACTTACGATAAATCGAATATTCTTTTAATTCATGTACTGCGATGAATTGTGCCAACACTGCATTCACATTAAATATTTTCTGTATTTTTTATGAAACATACTCAAAAAAAATGTGGAACGCTTCACGATTTTGCGTGTCATCCTTGCGCAGGGGCCATGCTAATCTTCTCTGTATCGTTCCAATTTTAGTATATGTATCGCCGAAGCGAGTACGTGTAACGGCGTGTCATATCTTGTATATACGAAACAACTAGCAAGTTTTACTGAGTGACGTGTAAATGACATAATTTCTAACTGACTGAAAAATTTAGACAATTTGAGGACGCTGATATATAGAATATTCTTTTAATTCATATACTGCGTTGAATTGTGCCAATACTGCATTCACATTAAATATTTTCTGTATTTTTGATGAAACAAATTTCATTGAATTCGATAAGTATTGCGTGTTGCCGGTCTAATACAGCGCCATCTATTGAATTAACCAATAACAAATTATGATTACAGTATAAATGAAAATGTCGAAAATAATTAGGTGCACACTTGAATATTCGATAAAATATACACTGCAAGAAATTTACAATTAATGAAATATTTAATCTACAGGCTAAAAACAGAAACGCAGAATTCTTACGTTGAAACTATGATTTTGAAGACATTCCGAAAAAAGTTCTCTCAGTCAACAACATTATACAGTTCTTCCAATTCACGGTAGATAATTGAAATTGAAAATGAAATCCTCTGG
The DNA here is from genome assembly GCA_030704895.1 of Henosepilachna vigintioctopunctata. Classification (NCBI taxonomy): domain Eukaryota; kingdom Metazoa; phylum Arthropoda; class Insecta; order Coleoptera; family Coccinellidae; genus Henosepilachna; species Henosepilachna vigintioctopunctata. Next base: position 323,945 of record JARQZJ010000043.1, read on the forward strand.
TGTTATTTTCACAAAAACTATACAGAAAACAAAAGATGTGAATGTGATGAATTATCTCAAATGAATCACATTTGAAATTCAATGAATGACATAATTTCTGACTGACTGAAAAATTTAGACAATTTGAGGATGCTGATATACAGAATATTCTTTTAATTCATATACTGCGATGAATTGTGCCAACACTGCATTCACATTAAATATTTTCGGTATTTTTTATGAAACATATTTCATTGAATTCGATAAGTATTGCATGTTGCCGAACTGATACAGCGCCCTCTATTGAATTCACCCATAACAAAATATGATTACAGTATAATTGAAAATGTAGAAAATACTTAGGTGCACCCTTGAATATTCAATAAAATATACACTGAAAGAAATTTAGAATGAATGAAATATTCAACCTACAGGCTAAAAACAGAAACGCAGAATTCTTACGTTGAAACTATGAATTTGAAGACATTCCGAAACGAGTTCTCTCAGTCAAAGCATTATATAGTTCTTCCAATTCACAGAAGATAATTCAAATTGAAAATGAAATCCTCTGGTGTTATTTTCACAAAAACTATAAAGAAAATGCAATGTGATGAATTATTTCAAATGAATCTACAATAGAAATTGAATCAACTTTTAATTTTTAACAAACAATCGATATTATGAAGTTTTCATGGAACAAAATTATTTGAATATATTGCACTATCGAATTTGAAGGTACCCAGAAAAATGTGGAACGCTTCACGATTTTGCGTGTCATCTGAAAAAACAATGAATGAAATGATTCAATTTTTCGAATGAAACTATAATAGAAACCAAATCTACTTCAAAGTTTTCATGGAACAAAATTATTTTGAATATATTGCACTATCGAATTTGAAGGTACCCAGAAAAATGTGGAACGCTTCACGATTTTGCGTGTCATCTGCAAAAAACAATGAATGAAATGTGATTTAATTTTTCGAATGAAACTATAATAGAAACCAAATCTACTTTCAAGTTTTAACAAACATTCGATACTGTGAAGTTTTCATAGAAAAAAATTGATTTCAATGCAGTACACTCATAAATTTGAAGGTACTCAAAAAAATGTGGAACGCTTCACCCTTCAGCGCCCTCTATTGAATTCACCCATAAGAAAATATGATTACAGTATAAATGAAAATGTCGAAAATACTTAGGTGCACACTTGAATATTCAATAAAATACACTCTGCAAGAAATTTACAATGAATGAAATATTTAATCTACAGGCCAAAAACAGAAACCCAGAATTCTTACGATATATCGAATATTCTTTTAATTCATGTACTGCGATGAATTGTGCCAACACTGCATTCACATTAAATATTTTCTGTATTTTTGATGAAACATACTCAAAAAAATGTGGAACGCTTCACGATTTTGCGTGTCATCCTTGCGCAGGGGCCATGCTAATCTTCTCTGTATCGTTCCAATTTTAGTATATGTATCGCCGAAGCGAGTACGTGTAACGACGTGTCATATCTTGTATATACGAAACAACTAGCAAGTTTTACTGAGTGACGTGTAAATGACATAATTTCTAACTGACTGAAAAATTTAGACAATTTGAGGACGCTGATATATAGAATATTCTTTTAATTCATATACTGCGTTGAATTGTGCCAATACTGCATTCACATTAAATATTTTCTGTATTTTTGATGAAACAAATTTCATTGAATTCGATAAGTATTGCGTGTTGCCGGTCTAATACAGCGCCATCTATTGAATTAACCAATAACAAATTATGATTACAGTATAAATGAAAATGTCGAAAATAATTAGGTGCACACTTGAATATTCGATAAAATATACACTGCAAGAAATTTACAATTAATGAAATATTTAATCTACAGGCTAAAAACAGAAACGCAGAATTCTTACGTTGAAACTATGATTTTGAAGACATTCCGAAAAAGTTCTCTCAGTCAACAACATTATACAGTTCTTCCAATTCACGGTAGATAATTGAAAGTGAAAATGAAATCCTCTGGTGTTATTTTCACAAAAACTATACAGAAAACAAAAGATGTGAATGTGATGAATTATCTCAAATGAATCACATTTGAAATTCAATGAATGACATAATTTCTGACTGACTGAAAAATTTAGACAATTTGAGGATGCTGATATACAGAATATTCTTTTAATTCATATACTGCGATGAATTGTGCCAACACTGCATTCACATTAAATATTTTCGGTATTTTTTATGAAACATATTTCATTGAATTCGATAAGTATTGCATGTTGCCGAACTGATACAGCGCCCTCTATTGAATTCACCCATAACAAAATATGACTACAGTATAATTGAAAATGTAGAAAATACTTAGGTGCACCCTTGAATATTCAATAAAATATACACTGAAAGAAATTTAGAATGAATGAAATATTCAATCTACAGGCTAAAAACAGAAACGCAGAATTCTTACGTTGAAACTATGAGTTTGAAGACATTCCGAAACGAGTTCTCTCAGTCCAAAGCATTAAATAGTTCTTCCAATTCACAGAAGATAATTCAAATTGAAAATGAAATCCTCTGGTGTTATTTTCACAAAAACTATAAAGAAAATGCAATGTGATGAATTATTTCAAATGAATCTACAATAGAAATTAAATCAACTTTTAATTTTTAACAAACAATCGATATTATGAAGTTTTCATGGAACAAAATTATTTTGAATATATTGCACTATCGAATTTGAAGGTACCCAGAAAAATCTGGAACGCTTCACGATTTTGCGTGTCATCTGAAAAAACAATGAATGAAATGTGATTCAATTTTTCGGATGAAACTATAATAGAAACCAAATCTACTTCAAAGTTTTCATGGAACAAAATCATTTTGAATATATTGCACTATCGAATTTGAAGGCACCCAGATAAATGTGGAACGCTTCACGATTTTGCGTTTCATCTGCAAAAAACAAAGAATGAAATGTGATTTAATTTTTCGAATGAAACTATAATAGAAACCAAATCTACTTTCAATTTTTAACAAACATTCGATACTGTGAAGTTTTCATAGAAAAAAATTGTTTTCAATGCAGTACACTCATAAATTTGAAGGTACTCAAAAAACTTTGGAACGCTTCACCCTTCAGCGCCCTCTATTGAATTCACCCATAACAAAATATGATTACAGTATAAATGAAAATGTCGAAAATACTTAGGTGCACACTTGAATATTCAATAAAATACACTCTGCAAGAAATTTACAATGAATGAAATATTTAATCTACAGGCCAAAAACAGAAACCCAGAATTCTTACGATATATCGAATATTCTTTTAATTCATGTACTGCGATGAATTGTGCCAACACTGCATTCTCATTTAATATTTTCTGTATTTTTGATGAAACATACTCAAAAAAATGTGGAACGCTTCACGATTTTGCGTGTCATCCTTGCGCAGGGGCCATGCTAATCTTCTCTGTATCGTTCCAATTTTAGTATATGTATCGCCGAAGCGAGTACGTGTAACGGCGTGTCATATCTTGTATATACGAAACAACTAGCAAGTTTTACTGAGTGACGTGTAAATGACATAATATTTTACTGACTGAAAAATTTAGACAATTTGAGGACGCTGATATATAGAATATTCTTTTAATTCATATACTGCGTTGAATTGTGCCAATACTGCATTCACATTAAATATTTTCTGTATTTTTGATGAAACAAATTTCATTGAATTCGATAAGTATTGCGTGTTGCCGGTCTAATACAGCGCCATCTATTGAATTAACCAATAACAAATTATGATTACAAACATATTTCATTGAATTCGATAAGTATTGCATGTTGCCGAACTGATACAGCGTCCTCTATCGAATTCACCCATAACAAAATATGATTACAGTATAATTGAAAATGTAGAAAATACTTAGGTGCACCTTGAATATTCAACAAAATATACACTGAAAGAAATTTACAATGAATGAAATATTGCTAATATTTAAATAATAATTCAATAAAAATACACTCTGCAAGAAATTTACAATGAATGAAATATTTAATCTACAGGCCAAAAACAGAAACCCAGAATTCTTACGATATATCGAATATTCTTTTAATTCATGTACTGCGATGAATTGTGCCAACACTGCATTCTCATTAAATATTTTCTGTATTTTTGATGAAACATACTCAAAAAAATGTGGAACGCTTCACGATTTTGCGTGTCATTCTTGCGCAGGGGCCATGCTAATCTTCTCTGTATCGTTCCAATTTTAGTATATGTATCGCCGAAGCGAGTACGTGTAACGGCGTGTCATATCTTGTATATACGAAACAACTAGCAAGTTTTACTGAGTGACGTGTAAATGACATAATTTCTAACTGACTGAAAAATTTAGACAATTTGAGGACGCTGATATATAGAATATTCTTTTAATTCATATACTGCGTTGAATTGTGCCAATACTGCATTCACATTAAATATTTTCTGTATTTTTGATGAAACAAATTTCATTGAATTCGATAAGTATTGCGTGTTGCCGGTCTAATACAGCGCCATCTATTGAATTAACCAATAACAAATTATGATTACAGTATAAATGAAAATGTCGAAAATAATTAGGTGCACACTTGAATATTCGATAAAATATACACTGCAAGAAATTTACAATTAATGAAATATTTAATTTACAATAAAAACAGAAACGCAGAATTCTTACGTTGAAACTATGATTTTGAAGACATTTTCCGCCAAAAACAGAAAAGTTCTTCGATATATCAGAATATTCAACAACATTATACAGTTCTTCCAATTCACGGTAGATAATTTTTTGAAATTCAAAAAAATGAAATCACGATTTTGCGTGTTATTTTCACAAAATCTATACAGAAAACAAAAGATATGAATGTGATGAATTATCTCATAATATGAATCACATTTGAAATTCTGAGTGATGAATGACATAATTTCTGACTGACTGAAAAATTTAGACAATTTGAGGACGCTGATATATAGAATATTCTTTTAATTCATATACTGTGTTGAATTGTGCCAACACTGCATTCACATTAAATATTTTCTGTATTTTTGATGAAACATATTTCATTGAATTCGATAAGTATTGCGTGTTGCCGGTCTAATACAGCGCCATCTATTGAATTCTATTATGATTACAAACATATTTCATGAACGAAATTGCATGTTGAACTTACAGCGTCTTCTATCGAATTCACCCATAACAAAATATGATTACAGTATAATTGAAAATGTAGAAAATACTTAGGTGCACCCTTGAATATTCAACAAAATATACACTGAAAGAAATTTACAATGAATGAAATATTATTTAAATAATAATTCAAAATAAATACATTGCAAGAAATTTACAATGAATGAAATATTTAATCTACAGGCCAAAAACAGAAACCCAGAATTCTTACGATATATCGAATATTCTTTTAATTCATGTACTGCGATGAATTGTGCCAACACTGCATTCACATTAAATATTTTCTGTATTTTTGATGAAACATACTCAAAAAAATGTGGAACGCTTCACGATTTTGCGTGTCATCCTTGCGCAGGGGCCATGCTAATCTTCTCTGTATCGTTCCAATTTTAGTATATGTATCGCCGAAGCGAGTACGTGTAACGGCGTGTCATATCTTGTATATACGAAACAACTAGCAAGTTTTACTGAGTGACGTGTAAATGACATAATTTCTAACTGACTGAAAAATTTAGACAATTTGAGGACGCTGATATATAGAATATTCTTTTAATTCATATACTGCGTTGAATTGTGCCAATACTGCATTCACATTAAATATTTTCTGTATTTTTGATGAAACAAATTTCATTGAATTCGATAAGTATTGCGTGTTGCCGGTCTAATACAGCGCCATCTATTGAATTAACCAATAACAAATTATGATTACAGTATAAATGAAAATGTCGAAAATAATTAGGTGCACACTTGAATATTCGATAAAATATACACTGCAAGAAATTTACAATTAATGAAATATTTAATCTACAGGATAAAAACAGAAACGCAGAATTCTTACGTTGAAACTATGATTTTGAAGACATTCCGAAAAAGTTCTCTCAGTCAACAACATTATACAGTTCTTCCAATTCACGGTAGATAATTGAAATTGAAAATGAAATCCTCTGGTGTTATTTTCACAAAAACTATACAGAAAACAAAAGATGTGAATGTGATGAATTATCTCAAATGAATCACATTTGAAATTCAATGAATGACATAATTTCTGACTGACTGAAAAATTTAGACAATTTGAGGACACTGATATATAGAATATTCTTTTAATTCATATACTGTGTTGAATTGTGCCAACACTGCATTCACATCAAATATTTTCTGTATTTTTGATGAAACATATTTCATTGAATTCGATAAGTATTGCGTGTTGCCGGTCTAATACAGCGCCATCTATTGAACTAACCCATAACAAATTATGATTACAGTATAAATGAAAATGTCGAAAATACTTAGGTGCACACTTGAATATTCAATAAAATATACATTGCAAGAAATTTACAATGAATGAAATATTTAATCTACAGGCCAAAAACAGAAACCCAGAATTCTTACGATATATCGAATATTTTTTTAATTCATGTACTGCGATGAATTGTGCCAACACTGCATTCACATTAAATATTTTCTGTATTTTTGATGAAACACACTCAAAAAAATGTGGAACGCTTCACGATTTTGCGTGTCATCCTTGCGCAGGGGCCATGCTAATCTTCTCTGTATCGTTCCAATTTTAGTATATGTATCGCCGAAGCGAGTACGTGTAACGGCGTGTCATATCTTGTATATACGAAACAACTAGCAAGTTTTACTGAGTGACGTGTAAATGACATAATTTCTTACTGACTGAAAAATTTAGACAATTTGAGGACGTTGATATATAGAATATTCTTTTAATTCATATACTGCGTTGAATTGTGCCAATACTGCATTCACATTAAATATTTTCTGTATTTTTGATGAAACAAATTTCATTGAATTCGATAAGTATTGCGTGTTGCCGGTCTAATACAGCGCCATCTATTGAATTAACCAATAACAAATTATGATTACAGTATAAATGAAAATGTCGAAAATAATTAGGTGCACACTTGAATATTCGATAAAATATACACTGCAAGAAATTTACAATTGATGAAATATTTAATCTACAGGCTAAAAACAGAAACGCAGAATTCTTACGTTGAAACTATGATTTTGAAGACATTCCGAAAAAAGTTCTCTCAGTCAACAACATTATACAGTTCTTCCAATTCACGGTAGATAATTGAAAGTGAAAATGAAATCCTCTGGTGTTATTTTCACAAAAACTATACAGAAAACAAAAGATGTGAATGTGATGAATTATCTCAAATGAATCACATTTGAAATTCAATGAATGACATAATTTCTGACTGACTGAAAAATTTAGACAATTTGAGGATGCTGATATACAGAATATTCTTTTAATTCATAAACTGCGATGAATTGTGCCAACACTGCATTCACATTAAATATTTTCGGTATTTTTTATGAAACATATTTCATTGAATTCGATAAGTATTGCATGTTGCCGAACTGATACAGCGCCCTCTATTGAATTCACCCATAACAAAATATGATTACAGTATAATTGAAAATGTAGAAAATACTTAGGTGCACCCTTGAATATTCAATAAAATATACACTGAAAGAAATTTAGAATGAATGAAATATTCAATCTACAGGCTAAAAACAGAAACGCAGAATTCTTACGTTGAAACTATGAATTTGAAGACATTCCGAAACGAGTTCTCTCAGTCCAAAGCATTAAATAGTTCTTCCAATTCACAGAAGATAATTCAAATTGAAAATGAAATCCTCTGGTGTTATTTTCACAAAAACTATAAAGAAAATGCAATGTGATGAATTATTTCAAATGAATCTACAATAGAAATTAAATCAACTTTTAATTTTTAACAAACAATCGATATTATGAAGTTTTCATGGAACAAAATTATTTTGAATATATTGCACTATCGAATTTGAAGGTACCCAGAAAAATGTGGAACGCTTCACGATTTTGCGTGTCATCTGAAAAAACAATGAATGAAATGTGATTCAATTTTTCGGATGAAACTATAATAGAAACCAAATCTACTTCAAAGTTTTCATGGAACAAAATCATTTTGAATATATTGCACTATCGAATTTGAAGGTACCCAGAAAAATGTGGAACGCTTCACGATTTTGCGTGTCATCTGCAAAAAACAAAGAATGAAATGTGATTTAATTTTTCGAATGAAACTATAATAGAAACCAAATCTACTTTCAATTTTTAACAAACATTCGATACTGTGAAGTTTTCATAGAAAAAAATTGTTTTCAATGCAGTACACTCATAAATTTGAAGGTACTCAAAAAAATTTGGAACGCTTCACCCTTCAGCGCCCTCTATTGAATTCACCCATAACAAAATATGATTACAGTATAAATGAAAATGTCGAAAATACTTAGGTGCACACTTGAATATTCAATAAAATACACTCTGCAAGAAATTTACAATGAATGAAATATTTAATCTACAGGCCAAAAACAGAAACCCAGAATTCTTACGATATATCGAATATTCTTTTAATTCATGTACTGCGATGAATTGTGCCAACACTGCATTCTCATTTAATATTTTCTGTATTTTTGATGAAACATACTCAAAAAAATGTGGAACGCTTCACGATTTTGCGTGTCATCCTTGCGCAGGGGCCATGCTAATCTTCTCTGTATCGTTCCAATTTTAGTATATGTATCGCCGAAGCGAGTACGTGTAACGGCGTGTCATATCTTGTATATACGAAACAACTAGCAAGTTTTACTGAGTGACGTGTAAATGACATAATTTCTAACTGACTGAAAAATTTAGACAATTTGAGGACGCTGATATATAGAATATTCTTTTAATTCATATACTGCGTTGAATTGTGCCAATACTGCATTCACATTAAATATTTTCTGTATTTTTGATGAAACAAATTTCATTGAATTCGATAAGTATTGCGTGTTGCCGGTCTAATACAGCGCCATCTATTGAATTAACCAATAACAAATTATGATTACAGTATAAATGAAAATGTCGAAAATAATTAGGTGCACACTTGAATATTCGATAAAATATACACTGCAAGAAATTTACAATTAATGAAATATTTAATCTACAGGATAAAAACAGAAACGCAGAATTCTTACGTTGAAACTATGATTTTGAAGACATTCCGAGAAAAGTTCTCTCAGTCAACAACATTATACAGTTCTTCCAATTCACGGTAGATAATTGAAATTGAAAATGAAATCCTCTGGTGTTATTTTCACAAAAACTATACAGAAAACAAAAGATGTGAATGTGATGAATTATCTCAAATGAATCACATTTGAAATTCAATAAATGACATAATTTCTGACTGACTGAAAAATTTAGACAATTTGAGGACACTGATATATAGAATATTCTTTTAATTCATATACTGCGTTGAATTGTGCCAACACTGCATTCACATTAAATATTTTCTGTATTTTTGATGAAACATATTTCATTGAATTCGATAAGTATTGCGTGTTGCCGGTCTAATACAGCGCCATCTATTGAATTAACCAATAACAAATTATGATTACAGTATAAATGAAAATGTCGAAAATAATTAGGTGCACACTTGAATATTCGATAAAATATACACTGCAAGAAATTTACAATTAATGAAATATTTAATCTACAGGCTAAAAACAGAAACGCAGAATTCTTACGTTGAAACTATGATTTTGAAGACATTCCGAAAAAGTTCTCTCAGTCAACAACATTATACAGTTCTTCCAATTCACGGTAGATAATTGAAATTGAAAATGAAATCCTCTGGTGTTATTTTCACAAAAACTATACAGAAAACAAAAGATGTGAATGTGATGAATTATCTCAAATGAATCACATTTGAAATTCAATGAATGACATAATTTCTGACTGACTGAAAAATTTAGACAATTTGAGGATGCTGATATACAGAATATTCTTTTAATTCATATACTGCGATGAATTGTGCCAACACTGCATTCACATTAAATATTTTCGGTATTTTTATGAAACATATTTCATTGAATTCGATAAGTATTGCATGTTGCCGAACTGATACAGCGCCCTCTATTGAATTCACCCATAACAAAATATGATTACAGTATAATTGAAAATGTAGAAAATACTTAGGTGCACCCTTGAATATTCAATAAAATATACACTGAAAGAAATTTAGAATGAATGAAATATTCAATCTACAGGCTAAAAACAGAAACGCAGAATTCTTACGTTGAAACTATGAATTTGAAGACATTCCGAAACGAGTTCTCTCAGTCCAAAGCATTAAATAGTTCTTCCAATTCACAGAAGATAATTCAAATTGAAAATGAAATCCTCTGGTGTTATTTTCACAAAAACTATAAAGAAAATGCAATGTGATGAATTATTTCAAATGAATCTACAATAGAAATTAAATCAACTTTTAATTTTTAACAAACAATCGATATTATGAAGTTTTCATGGAACAAAATTATTTTGAATATATTGCACTATCGAATTTGAAGGTACCCAGAAAAATGTGGAACGCTTCACGATTTTGCGTGTCATCTGAAAAATCAATGAATGAAATGTGATTCAATTTTTCGGATGAAACTATAATAGAAACCAAATCTACTTCAAAGTTTTCATGGAACAAAATCATTTTGAATATATTGCACTATCGAATTTGAAGGTACCCAGAAAAATGTGGAACGCTTCACGATTTTGCGTGTCATCTGCAAAAAACAAAGAATGAAATGTGATTTAATTTTTCGAATGAAACTATAATAGAAACCAAATCTACTTTCAATTTTTAACAAACATTCGATACTGTGAAGTTTTCATAGAAAAAAATTGTTTTCAATGCAGTACACTCATAAATTTGAAGGTACTCAAAAAAATTTGGAACGCTTCACCCTTCAGCGCCCTCTATTGAATTCACCCATAACAAAATATGATTACAGTATAAATGAAAATGTCGAAAATACTTAGGTGCACACTTGAATATTCAATAAAATACACTCTGCAAGAAATTTACAATGAATGAAATATTTAATCTACAGGCCAAAAACAGAAACCCAGAATTCTTACGATATATCGAATATTCTTTTAATTCATGTACTGCGATGAATTGTGCCAACACTGCATTCTCATTTAATATTTTCTGTATTTTTGATGAAACATATTCAAAAAAATGTGGAACGCTTCACGATTTTGCGTGTCATCCTTGCGCAGGGGCCATGCTAATCTTCTCTGTATCGTTCCAATTTTAGTATATGTATCGCCGAAGCGAGTACGTGTAACGGCGTGTCATATCTTGTATATACGAAACAACTGGCAAGTTTTACTGAGTGACGTGTAAATGACATAATTTCTAACTGACTGAAAAATTTAGACAATTTGAGGACGCTGATATATAGAATATTCTTTTAATTCATATACTGCGTTGAATTGTGCCAATACTGCATTCACATTAAATATTTTCTGTATTTTTGATGAAACAAATTTCATTGAATTCGATAAGTATTGCGTGTTGCCGGTCTAATACAGCGCCATCTATTGAATTAACCAATAACAAATTATGATTACAGTATAAATGAAAATGTCGAAAATAATTAGGTGCACACTTGAATATTCGATAAAATATACACTGCAAGAAATTTACAATTAATGAAATATTTAATCTACAGGATAAAAACAGAAACGCAGAATTCTTACGTTGAAACTATGATTTTGAAGACATTCCGAGAAAAGTTCTCTCAGTCAACAACATTATACAGTTCTTCCAATTCACGGTAGATAATTGAAATTGAAAATGAAATCCTCTGGTGTTATTTTCACAAAAACTATACAGAAAACAAAAGATGTGAATGTGATGAATTATCTCAAATGAATCACATTTGAAATTCAATGAATGACATAATTTCTGACTGACTGAAAAATTTAGACAATTTGAGGACACTGATATATAGAATATTCTTTTAATTCATATACTGTGTTGAATTGTGCCAACACTGCATTCACATCAAATATTTTCTGTATTTTTGATGAAACATATTTCATTGAACTCGATAAGTATTGCGTGTTGCCGGTCTAATACAGCGCCATCTATTGAACTAACCCATAACAAATTATGATTACAGTATAAATGAAAATGTCGAAAATACTTAGGTGCACACTTGAATATTCAATAAAATATACATTGCAAGAAATTTACAATGAATGAAATATTTAATCTACAGGCCAAAAACAGAAACCCAGAATTCTTACGATATATCGTATATTTTTTAAATTCATGTACTGCAATGAATTGTGCCAACACTGCATTCACATTAAATATTTTCTGTATTTTTGATGAAACACACTCAAAAAAATGTGGAACGCTTCACGATTTTGCGTGTCATCCTTGCGCAGGGGCCATGCTAATCTTCTCTGTATCGTTCCAATTTTAGTATATGTATCGCCGAAGCGAGTACGTGTAACGGCGTGTCATATCTTGTATATACGAAACAACTAGCAAGTTTTACTGAGTGACGTGTAAATGACATAATTTCTAACTGACTGAAAAATTTAGACAATTTGAGGACGCTGATATATAGAATATTCTTTTAATTCATATACTGCGTTGAATTGTGCCAATACTGCATTCACATTAAATATTTTCTGTATTTTTGATGAAACAAATTTCATTGAATTCGATAAGTATTGCGTGTTGCCGGTCTAATACAGCGCCATCTATTGAATTAACCAATAACAAATTATGATTACAGTATAAATGAAAATGTCGAAAATAATTAGGTGCACACTTGAATATTCGATAAAATATACACTGCAAGAAATTTACAATTAATGAAATATTTAATCTACAGGATAAAAACAGAAACGCAGAATTCTTACGTTGAAACTATGATTTTGAAGACATTCCGAAAAAGTTCTCTCAGTCAACAACATTATACAGTTCTTCCAATTCACGGTAGATAATTGAAATTGAAAATGAAATCCTCTGGTGTTATTTTCACAAAAACTATACAGAAAACAAAAGATGTGAATGTGATGAATTATCTCAAATGAATCACATTTGAAATTCAATGAATGACATAATTTCTGACTGACTGAAAAATTTAGACAATTTGAGGACACTGATATATAGAATATTCTTTTAATTCATATACTGTGTTGAATTGTGCCAACACTGCATTCACATCAAATATTTTCTGTATTTTTGATGAAACATATTTCATTGAACTCGATAAGTATTGCGTGTTGCCGGTCTAATACAGCGCCATCTATTGAACTAACCCATAACAAATTATGATTACAGTATAAATGAAAATGTCGAAAATACTTAGGTGCACACTTGAATATTCAATAAAATATACATTGCAAGAAATTTACAATGAATGAAATATTTAATCTACAGGCCAAAAACAGAAACCCAGAATTCTTACGATATATCGTATATTTTTTAAATTCATGTACTGCAATGAATTGTGCCAACACTGCATTCACATTAAATATTTTCTGTATTTTTGATGAAACACACTCAAAAAAATGTGGAACGCTTCACGATTTTGCGTGTCATCCTTGCGCAGGGGCCATGCTAATCTTCTCTGTATCGTTCCAATTTTAGTATATGTATCGCCGAAGCGAGTAGATGTAACGGCGTGTCATATCTTGTATATACGAAACAACTAGCAAGTTTTACTGAGTAACGTGTAAATGACATAATTTTTAACTGATTGAAAAATTTAGACAATTTGAGGACACTGATATATAGAATATTCTTTTAATTCATATACTGTGTTGAATTGTGCCAACACTGCATTCACATTAAATATTTTCTGTATTTTTGATGAAACATATTTCATTGAATTCGATAAGTATTGCGTGTTGCCGGTCTAATACAGCGCCATCTATTGAACTAACCCATAACAAATTATGATTACAGTATAAATGAAAATGTCGAAAATACTTAGGTGCACACTTGAATATTCAATAAAATATACATTGCAAGAAATTTACAATGAATGAAATATTTAATCTACAGGCCAAAAACAGAAACCCAGAATTCTTACGATATATCGTATATTTTTTAAATTCATGTACTGCAATGAGTTGTGCCAACACTGCATTCACATTAAATATTTTCTGTATTTTTGATGAAACACGCTCAAAAAAATGTGGAACGCTTCACGATTTTGCGTGTCATCCTTGCGCAGGGGCCATGCTAATCTTCTCTGTATCGTTCCAATTTTAGTATATGTATCGCCGAAGCGAGTACGTGTAACGGCGTGTCATACCTTGTATATACGAAACAACTAGCAAGTTTTACTGAGTGAGGTGTAAATGACATAATATCTTACTGACTGAAAAATTTAGACAATTTAAGGACGCTGATATATAGAATATTCTTTTAATTCATATACTGCGTTGAATTGTGCCAATACTGCATTCACATTAAATATTTTCTGTATTTTTGATGAAACAAATTTCATTGAATTCGATAAGTATTGCGTGTTGCCGGTCTAATACAGCGCCATCTATTGAATTAACCAATAACAAATTATGATTACAGTATAAATGAAAATGTCGAAAATAATTAGGTGCACACTTGAATATTCGATAAAATATACACTGCAAGAAATTTACAATTAATGAAATATTTAATCTACAGGCTAAAAACAGAAACGCAGAATTCTTACGTTGAAACTATGATTTTGAAGACATTCCGAAAAAAGTTCTCTCAGTCAACAACATTATACAGTTCTTCCAATTCACGGTAGATAATTGAAAGTGAAAATGAAATCCTCTGGTGTTATTTTCACAAAAACTATACAGAAAACAAAAGATGTGAATGTGATGAATTATCTCAAATGAATCACATTTGAAATTCAATGAATGACATAATTTCTGACTGACTGAAAAATTTAGACAATTTGAGGATGCTGATATACAGAATATTCTTTTAATTCATATACTGCGATGAATTGTGCCAATACTGCATTCACATTAAATATTTTCGGTATTTTTTATGAAACATATTTCATTGAATTCGATAAGTATTGCATGTTGCCGAACTGATACAGCGCCCTCTATTGAATTCACCCATAACAAAATATGACTACAGTATAATTGAAAATGTAGAAAATACTTAGGTGCACCCTTGAATATTCAATAAAATATACACTGAAAGAAATTTAGAATGAATGAAATATTCAATCTACAGGCTAAAAACAGAAACGCAGAATTCTTACGTTGAAACTATGAGTTTGAAGACATTCCGAAACGAGTTCTCTCAGTCCAAAGCATTAAATAGTTCTTCCAATTCACAGAAGATAATTCAAATTGAAAATGAAATCCTCTGGTGTTATTTTCACAAAAACTATAAAGAAAATGCAATGTGATGAATTATTTCAAATGAATCTACAATAGAAATTAAATCAACTTTTAATTTTTAACAAACAATCGATATTATGAAGTTTTCATGGAACAAAATTATTTTGAATATATTGCACTATCGAATTTGAAGGTACCCAGAAAAATGTGGAACGCTTCACGATTTTGCGTGTCATCTGAAAAAACAATGAATGAAATGTGATTCAATTTTTCGGATGAAACTATAATAGAAACCAAATCTACTTCAAAGTTTTCATGGAACAAAATCATTTTGAATATATTGCACTATCGAATTTGAAGGTACCCAGATAAATGTGGAACGCTTCACGATTTTGCGTTTCATCTGCAAAAAACAAAGAATGAAATGTGATTTAATTTTTCGAATGAAACTATAATAGAAACCAAATCTACTTTCAATTTTTAACAAACATTCGATACTGTGAAGTTTTCATAGAAAAAAATTGTTTTCAATGCAGTACACTCATAAATTTGAAGGTACTCAAAAAAATTTGGAACGCTTCACCCTTCAGCGCCCTCTATTGAATTCACCCATAACAAAATATGATTACAGTATAAATGAAAATGTCGAAAATACTTAGGTGCACACTTGAATATTCAATAAAATACACTCTGCAAGAAATTTACAATGAATGAAATATTTAATCTACAGGCCAAAAACAGAAACCCAGAATTCTTACGATATATCGAATATTCTTTTAATTCATGTACTGCGATGAATTGTGCCAACACTGCATTCTCATTTAATATTTTCTGTATTTTTGATGAAACATACTCAAAAAAATGTGGAACGCTTCACGATTTTGCGTGTCATCCTTGCGCAGGGGCCATGCTAATCTTCTCTGTATCGTTCCAATTTTAGTATATGTATCGCCGAAGCGAGTACGTGTAACGGCGTGTCATATCTTGTATATACGAAACAACTAGCAAGTTTTACTGAGTGACGTGTAAGTGACATAATTTCTTACTGACTGAAAAATTTAGACAATTTGAGGACGCTGATATATAGAATATTCTTTTAATTCATATACTGCGTTGAATTGTGCCAATACTGCATTCACATTAAATATTTTCTGTATTTTTGATGAAACAAATTTCATTGAATTCGATAAGTATTGCGTGTTGCCGGTCTAATACAGCGCCATCTATTGAATTAACCAATAACAAATTATGATTACAAACATATTTCATTGAATTCGATAAGTATTGCATGTTGCCGAACTGATACAGCGTCCTCTATCGAATTCACCCATAACAAAATATGATTACAGTATAATTGAAAATGTAGAAAATACTTAGGTGCACCCTTGAATATTCAACAAAATATACACTGAAAGAAATTTACAATGAATGAAATATTCAATCTACAGGCTAAAAACAGAAACGCAGAATTCTTACGTTGAAACTATGAATTTGAAGACATTCCGAAAAAGTTCTCTCAGTCAAAAACATTATATAGTTCTTCCAATTCACGGAAGATAATTCAAATTGAAAATGAAATCCTCTGGTGTTATTTTCACAAAAACTATAAAGAAAATGCAATGTGAATTATTTCAAATGAATCTACAATAGAAATTAAATCAACTTTTAATTTTTAACAAACAATCGATATTATGAAGTTCTCATGGAACAAAATTATTTTGTATATATTGCACTATTGAATTTGAAGGTACCCAGAAAATGTGGAACGCTTCACGATTTTGCGTGTCATCTGCAAAAAACAATGAATGAAATGTGATTCAATTCGAATGAAACTATAATTGAAACTAAATCTACTTTCAATTTTTAACAAACATTCGATACTGTGAAGTTTTCATGAAAAAAATTGTTTTCAATGCAGTACACTCATAAATTTGAAGGATGCTCAAAAAAATGTGGAACGCTTCACGATTTTGCGTGTCATCCTTGCGCAGGGGCCATGCTAATCTTCTCTGTATCGTTCCAATTTTAGTATATGTATCGCCGAAGCGAGTACGTGTAACGGCGTGTCATATCTTGTATATACGAAACAACTAGCAAGTTTTACTGAGTGACGTGTAAATGACATAATTTCTAACTGACTGAAAAATTTAGACAATTTGAGGACGCTGATATATAGAATATTCTTTAATTCATATACTGCGTTGAATTGTGCCAATACTGCATTCACATTAAATATTTTCTGTATTTTTGATGAAACAAATTTCATTGAGTTCGATAAGTATTGCGTGTTGCCGGTCTAATACAGCGCCATCTATTGAATTAACCAATAACAAATTATGATTACAGTATAAATGAAAATGTCGAAAATAATTAGGTGCACACTTGAATATTCAATAAAATATACTCTGCAAGAAATTTACAATGAATGAAATATTTAATCTACAGGCTTAAAACAGAAACCCAGAATTCTTACGATAAATCGAATATTTTTTAATTCATGTACTGCGATGAATTGTGCCAACACTGCATTCACATTAAATATTTTCTCCATTTTTTATGAAACATTGAAAAAAAATGTGGAACGCCTCACGATTTTGCGTGTCATCCTTGCGCAGGGGCCATGCTAATCTTCTCTGTATCGTTCCAATTTTAGTATATGTATCGCCGAAGCGAGTACGTGTAATGCGTGTCATATCTTGTATATACGAAACAACTAGCAAGTTTTACTGAGTGACGTGTAAATGACATAATTTCTAACTGACTGAAAAATTTAGACAATTTGAGGATACTGATATATAGAATATTCTTTTAATTCATATACTGCGTTGAATTGTGCCAATACTGCATTCACATTAAATATTTTCTGTATTTTTGATGAAACAAATTTCATTGAATTCGATAAGTATTGCGTGTTGCCGGTCTAATACAGCGCCATCTATTGAATTAACCAATAACAAATTATGATTACAGTATAAATGAAAATGTCGAAAATAATTAGGTGCACACTTGAATATTCGATAAAATATACACTGCAAGAAATTTACAATTAATGAAATATTTAATCTACAGGCTAAAAACAGAAAAGCAGAATTCTTACGTTGAAACTATGATTTTGAAGACATTCCGAAAAAGTTCTCTCAGTCAACAACATTATACAGTTCTTCCAATTCACGGTAGATAATTGAAATTGAAAATGAAATCCTCTGGTGTTATTTTCACAAAAACTATACAGAAAACAAAAGATGTGAATGTGATGAATTATCTCAAATGAATCACATTTGAAATTCAATGAATGACATAATTTCTGACTGACTGAAAAATTTAGACAATTTGAGGATGCTGATATACAGAATATTCTTTTAATTCATATACTGCGATGAATTGTGCCAACACTGCATTCACATTAAATATTTTCGGTATTTTTTATGAAACATATTTCATTGAATTCGATAAGTATTGCATGTTGCCGAACTGATACAGCGCCCTCTATTGAATTCACCCATAACAAAATATGATTACAGTATAATTGAAAATGTAGAAAATACTTAGGTGCACCCTTGAATATTCAATAAAATATACACTGAAAGAAATTTACAATGAATGAAATATTCAATCTACAGGCTAAAAACAGAAACGCAGAATTCTTACGTTGAAACTATGAATTTGAAGACATTCCGAAACGAGTTCTCTCAGTCAAAAGCATTATATAGTTCTTCCAATTCACAGAAGATAATTCAAATTGAAAATGAAATCCTCTGGTGTTATTTTCACAAAAACTATAAAGAAAATGCAATGTGATGAATTATTTCAAATGAATCTACAATAGAAATTAAATCAACTTTTAATTTTTAACAAACAATCGATATTATGAAGTTTTCATGGAACAAAATTATTTTGGATATATTGCACTATCGAATTTGAAGGTACCCAGAAAAATGTGGAACGCTTCACGATTTTGCGTGTCATCTGCAAAAAACAATGAATGAAATGTGATTTAATTTTTCGAATGAAACTATAATAGAAACCAAATCTACTTCAAAGTTTTCATGGAACAAAATCATTTTGAATATATTGCACTATCGAATTTGAAGGTACCCAGAAAAATGTGGAACGCTTCACGATTTTGCGTGTCATCTGCAAAAAACAATGAATGAAATGTTATTCAATTTTTCGAATGAAACTATAATAGACCCCAAATCTACTTTCAAGTTTCAACAAACATTCGATACTGTGAAGTTTTCATAGAAAAAAATTGTTTTCAATGCAGTACACTCATAAATTTGAAGGTACTCAAAAAATGTGGAACGCTTCACCCTTCAGCGCCCTCTATTGAATTCACCCATAAGAAAATATGATTACAGTATAAATGAAAATGTCGAAAATACTTAGGTGCACACTTGAATATTCAATAAAATACACTCTGCAAGAAATTTACAATGAATGAAATATTTAATCAACAGGCCAAAAACAGAAACCCAGAATTCCTACGATATATCGAATATTCTTTTAATTCATGTACTGCGATGAATTGTCCCAACACTGCATTCACATTAAATATTTTCTGTATTTTTGATGAAACATACTCAAAAAAATGTGGAACGCTTCACGATTTTGCGTGTCATCCTTGCGCAGGGGCCATGCTAATCTTCTCTGTATCGTTCCAATTTTAGTATATGTATCGCCGAAGCGAGTACGTGTAACGACGTGTCATATCTTGTATATACGAAACAACTAGCAAGTTTTACTGAGTGACGTGTAAATGACATAATTTCTAACTGACTGAAACATTTAGACAATTTGAGGACACTGATATATAGAATATTCTTTTAATTCATATACTGTGTTGAATTGTGCCAACACTGCATTTACATTAAATATTTTCTGTATTTTTGATGAAACAAATTTCATTGAATTCGATAAGTATTGCGTGTTGCCGGTCTAATACAGCGCCATCTATTGAATTAACCAATAACAAATTATGATTACAGTATAAATGAAAATGTCGAAAATAATTAGGTGCACACTTGAATATTCGATAAAATATACACTGCAAGAAATTTACAATTAATGAAATATTTAATCTACAGGCTAAAAACAGAAACGCAGAATTCTTACGTTGAAACTATGATTTTGAAGACATTCCGAAAAAAGTTCTCTCAGTCAACAACATTATACAGTTCTTCCAATTCACGGTAGATAATTGAAATTGAAAATGAAATCCTCTGGTGTTATTTTCACAAAAACTATACAGAAAACAAAACATGTGAATGTGATGAATTATCTCAAATGAATCACATTTGAAATTCAATGAATGACATAATTTCTGACTGACTGAAAAATTTAGACAATTTGAGGATGCTGATATACAGAATATTCTTTTAATTCATATACTGCGATGAATTGTGCCAACACTGCATTCACATTAAATATTTTCGGTATTTTTTATGAAACATATTTCATTGAATTCGATAAGTATTGCATGTTGCCGAACTGATACAGCGCCCTCTATTGAATTCACCCATAACAAAATATGACTACAGCATAATTGAAAATGTAGAAAATACTTAGGTGCACCCTTGAATATTCAATAAAATATACACTGAAAGAAATTTAGAATGAATGAAATATTCAATCTACAGGCTAAAAACAGAAACGCAGAATTCTTACGTTGAAACTATGAGTTTGAAGACATTCCGAAACGAGTTCTCTCAGTCCAAAGCATTAAATAGTTCTTCCAATTCACAGAAGATAATTCAAATTGAAAATGAAATCATCTGGTGTTATTTTCACAAAAACTATAAAGAAAATGCAATGTGATGAATTATTTCAAATGAATCTACAATAGAAATTAAATCAACTTTTAATTTTTAACAAACAATCGATATTATGAAGTTTTCATGGAACAAAATTATTTTGAATATATTGCACTATCGAATTTGAAGGTACCCAGAAAAATGTGGAACGCTTCACGATTTTGCGTGTCATCTGAAAAAACAATGAATGAAATGTGATTCAATTTTTCGGATGAAACTATAATAGAAACCAAATCTACTTCAAAGTTTTCATGGAACAAAATCATTTTGAATATATTGCACTATCGAATTTGAAGGTACCCAGATAAATGTGGAACGCTTCACGATTTTGCGTTTCATCTGCAAAAAACAAAGAATGAAATGTGATTTAATTTTTCGAATGAAACTATAATAGAAACCAAATCTACTTTCAATTTTTAACAAACATTCGATACTGTGAAGTTTTCATAGAAAAAAATTGTTTTCAATGCAGTACACTCATAAATTTGAAGGTACTCAAAAAAATTTGGAACGCTTCACCCTTCAGCGCCCTCTATTGAATTCACCCATAACAAAATATGATTACAGTATAAATGAAAATGTCGAAAATACTTAGGTGCACACTTGAATATTCAATAAAATACACTCTGCAAGAAATTTACAATGAATGAAATATTTCATCTACAGGCCAAAAACAGAAACCCAGAATTCTTACGATATATCGAATATTCTTTTAATTCATGTACTGCGATGAATTGTGCCAACACTGCATTCACATTAAATATTTTCTGTATTTTTGATGAAACATACTCAAAAAAATGTGGAACGCACTGCAAGAAATTTACAATTGATGAAATATTTAATCTACAGGCTAAAAACAGAAACGCAGAATTCTTACGTTGAAACTATGATTTTGAAGACATTCCGAAAAAAGTTCTCTCAGTCAACAACATTATACAGTTCTTCCAATTCACGGTAGATAATTGAAAGTGAAAATGAAATCCTCTGGTGTTATTACCACAAAAACTATACAGAAAACAAAAGATGTGAATGTGATGAATTATCTCAAATGAATCACATTTGAAATTCAATGAATGACATAATTTCTGACTGACTGAAAAATTTAGACAATTTGAGGATGCTGATATACAGAATATTCTTTTAATTCATAAACTGCGATGAATTGTGCCAACACTGCATTCACATTAAATATTTTCGGTATATTTTATGAAACATATTTCATTGAATTCGATAAGTATTGCATGTTGCCGAACTGATACAGCGCCCTCTATTGAATTCGCCCATAACAAAATATGATTACAGTATAATTGAAAATGTAGAAAATACTTAGGTGCACCCTTGAATATTCAATAAAATATACACTGAAAGGAATTTAGAATGAATGAAATATTCAATCTACAGGCTAAAAACAGAAACGCAGAATTCTTACGTTGAAACTATGAATTTGAAGACATTCCGAAACGAGTTCTCTCAGTCCAAAGCATTAAATAGTTCTTCCAATTCACAGAAGATAATTCAAATTGAAAATGAAATCCTCTGGTGTTATTTTCACAAAAACTATAAAGAAAATGCAATGTGATGAATTATTTCAAATGAATCTACAATAGAAATTAAATCAACTTTTAATTTTTAACAAACAATCGATATTATGAAGTTTTCATGGAACAAAATTATTTTGAATATATTGCACTATCGAATTTGAAGGTACCCAGAAAAATGTGGAACGCTTCACGATTTTGCGTGTCATCTGCAGTAAACAATGAATGAAATGTGATTCAATTTTTCGAATGAAACTATAATAGAAACCAAATCTACTTCAAAGTTTTCATGGAACAAAATTATTTTGAATATATTGCACTATCGAATTTGAAGGTACCCAGAAAAATGTGGAACGCTTCACGATTTTGCGTGTCATCTGCAAAAAACAATGAATGAAATGTGATTTAATTTTTCGAATGAAACTATAATAGAAACCAAATCTACTTTCAATTTTTAACAAACATTCGATTCTGTGAAGTTTTCATAGAAAAAAATTGTTTTCAATACAGTACACTCATAAATTTGAAGGTACTCAAAAAATTTGGAACGCTTCACCCTTCAGCGCCCTCTATTGAATTCACCCATAACAAAATATGATTACAGTATAAATGAAAATGTCGGAAATACTTAGGTGCACACTTGAATATTCAATAAAATACACTCTGCAAGAAATTTACAATGAATGAAATATTTAATCTACAGGCCAAAAACAGAAACCCAGAATTCTTACGATATATCGAATATTCTTTTAATTCATGTACTGCGATGAATTGTGCCAACACTGCATTCTCATTTAATATTTTCTGTATTTTTGATGAAACATACTCAAAAAAATGTGGAACGCTTCACGATTTTGCGTGTCATCCTTGCGCAGGGGCCATGCTAATCTTCTCTGTATCGTTCCAATTTTAGTATATGTATCGCCGAAGCGAGTACGTGTAACGGCGTGTCATATCTTGTATATACGAAACAACTAGCAAGTTTTACTGAGTGACGTGTAAATGACATAATTTCTAACTGACTGAAAAGTTTAGACAATTTGAGGACGCTGATAATTAAAATATTCTTTCAATTCATATACTGCGTTGAATTGTGCCAATACTGCATTCACATTAAACATTTTCTGTATTTTTGATGAAACAAATTTCATTGAATTCGATAAGTATTGCGTGTTGCCGGTCTAATACAGCGCCATCTATTGAATTAACCAATAACAAATTATGATTACAAACATATTTCATTGAATTCGATAAGTATTGCATGTTGCCGAACTGATACAGCGTCCTCTATCGAATTCACCCATAACAAAATATGATTACAGTATAATTGAAAATGTAGAAAATACTTAGGTGCACCCTTGAATATTCAACAAAATATACACTGAAAGAAATTTACAATGAATGAAATATTCAATCTACAGGCTAAAAACAGAAACGCAGAATTTTTACGTTGAAACTATGAATTTGAAGACATTCCGAAACGAGTTCTCTCAGTCAAAAACATTATATAGTTCTTCCAATTCACAGAAGATAATTCAAATTGAAAATGAAAATCTCTGGTGTTATTTTCACAAAAACTATAAAGAAAATGCAATGTGATGGATTATTTCAAATGAATCTACAATAGAAATTAAATCAACTTTTAATTTTTAACAAACAATCGATATTATGAAGTTTTCATGGAACAAAATTATTTTGTATATATTGCACTATTGAATTTGAAGGTACCCAGAAAATGTGGAACGCTTCACGATTTTGCGTGTCATCTGCAAAAAATAATGAATGAAATGTGATTCAATTTTTCGAATGAAACTATAATTGAAACTAAATCTACTTTCAATTTTTAACAAACATTCGATACTGTGAAGTTTTCATAGAAAAAAATTGTTTTCAATGCAGTACCCTCATAAATTTGAAGGTACTCAAAAAAATGTGGAACGCTTCACGATTTTGCGTGTCATCCTTGCGCAGGGGCCATGCTAATCTTCTCTGTATCGTTCCAATTTTAGTATATGTATCGCCGAAGCGAGTACGTGTAACGGCGTGTCATATCTTCTATATACGAAACAACTAGCAAGTTTTACTGAGTGACGTGTAAATGACATAATTTCTAACTGACTGAAAAATTTAGACAATTTGAGGACGCTGATATATAGAATATTCTTTTAATTCATATACTGCGTTGAATTGTGCCAATACTGCATTCACATTAAATATTTTCTGTATATTTGATGAAACAAATTTCATTGAGTTCGATAAGTATTGCGTGTTGCCGGTCTAATACAGCGCCATCTATTGAATTAACCAATAACAAATTATGATTACAGTATAAATGAAAAGGTCGAAAACAATTAGGTGCACGCTTGAATATTCAATAAAATATACTCTGCAAGAAATTTACAATGAATGAAATATTTAATCTACAGGCCAAAAACAGAAACCCAGAATACTTACGATAAATCGAATATTCTTTTAATTCATGTACTGCGATGAATTGTGCCAACACTGCATTCACATTAAATATTTTCTGTATTTTTTATGAAACATACTCAAACAAAATGTGGAACGCTTCACGATTTTGCGTGTCATCCTTGCGCAGGGGCCATGCTAATCTTCTCTGTATCGTTCCAATTTTAGTATATGTATCGCCGAAGCGAGTACGTGTAACTGCGTGTCATATCTTGTATATACGAAACAACTAGCAAGTTTTACTGAGTAACGTGTAAATGACATAATTTCTAACTGACTGAAAAATTTAGACAATTTGAGGACTCTGATATATAGAATATTCTTCTAATTCATATACTTCGTTGAATTGTGCCAATACTGCATTCACATTAAATATTTTCTGTATTTTTGATGAAACAAATTTCATTGAATTCGATAAGTATTGCGTGTTGCCGGTCTAATACAGCGCCATCTATTGAATTAACCAATAACAAATTATGATTACAGTATAAATGAAAATGTCGAAAATAATTAGGTGCACACTTGAATATTCGATAAAATATACACTGCAAGAGATTCACAATTAATGAAATATTTAATCTACAGGCTAAAAACAGAAACGCAGAATTCTTACGTTGAAACTATGATTTTGAAGACATTCCGAAAAAAGTTCTCTCGGTCAACAACATTATACAGTTCTTCCAATTCACGGAGGATAATAGAAATTGAAAATGAAATCCTCTGGTGTTATTTTCACGAAAACTATACAGAAAACAAAAGATGTGAATGTGATGAATTATCTCAAATGAATCACATTTGAAATTCAATGAATGACATAATTTCTGACTGACTGAAAAATTTAGACAATTTGAGGATGCTGATATACAGAATATTCTTTTAATTCATATACTGCGATGAATTGTGCCAACACTGCATTCACATTAAATATTTTCGGTATTTTTTATGAAACATATTTCATTGAATTCGATAAGTATTGCATGTTGCCGAACTGATACAGCGCCCTCTATTGAATTCACCCATAACAAAATATGATTACAGTATAATTGAAAATGTAGAAAATACTTAGGTGCACCCTTGAATATTCAATAAAATATACACTGAAAGAAATTTAGAATGAATGAAATATTCAATCTACAGGCTAAAAACAGAAACGCAGAATTCTTGCGTTGAAACTATGAATTTGAAGACATTCCGAAACGAGTTCTCTCAGTCAAAAACATTATATAGTTCTTCCAATTCACAGAAGATAATTCAAATTGAAAATGAAATCCTCTGGTGTTATTTTCACAAAAACTATAAAGAAAATGCAATGTGATGAATTATTTCAAATGAATCTACAATAGAAATTGAATCAACTTTTAATTTTTAACAAACAATCGATATTATGAAGTTTTCATGGAACAAAATTATTTTGAATATATTGCACTATCGAATTTGAAGGTACCCAGAAAAATGTGGAACGCTTCACGATTTTGCGTGTCATCTGCAGTAAACAATGAATGAAATGTGATTCAATTTTTCGAATGAAACTATAATAGAAACCAAATCTACTTCAAAGTTTTCATGGAACGAAATTATTTTGAATATATTGCACTATCGAATTTGAAGGTACCCAGAAAAATGTGGAACGCTTCACGATTTTGCGTGTCATCTGCAAAAAACAATGAATGAAATGTTATTCAATTTTTCGAATGAAACTATAATAGACCCCAAATCTACTTTCAAGTTTTAACAAACATTCGATACTGTGAAGTTTTCATAGAAAAAAATTGTTTTCAATGCAGTACACTCATAAATTTGAAGGTACTCAAAAAATGTGGAACGCTTCACCCTTCAGCGCCCACTATTGAATTCACCCATAAGAAAATATGATTACAGTATAAATGAAAATGTCGAGAATACTTAGGTGCACACTTGAATATTCAATAAAATACACTCTGCAAGAAATTTACAATGAATGAAATATTTAATCTACAGGCCAAAAACAGAAACCCAGAATTCCTACGATATATCGAATATTCTTTTAATTCATGTACTGCGATGAATTGTGCCAACACTGCATTCACATTAAATATTTTCTGTATTTTTGATGAAACATACTCAAAAAAATGTGGAACGCTTCACGATTTTGCGTGTCATCCTTGCGCAGGGGCCATGCTAATCTTCTCTGTATCGTTCCAATTTTAGTATATGTATCGCCGAAGCGAGTACGTGTAACGACGTGTCATATCTTGTATATACGAAACAACTAGCAAGTTTTACTGAGTGACGTGTAAATGACATAATTTCTAACTGACTGAAAAATTTAGACAATTTGAGGACACTGATATATAGAATATTCTTTTAATTCATATACTGTGTTGAATTGTGCCAACACTGCATTCACATTAAATATTTTCTGTATTTTTGATGAAACAAATTTCATTGAATTCGATAACTATTGCGTGTTGCCGGTCTAATACAGCGCCATCTATTGAATTAACCAATAACAAATTATGATTACAGTATAAATGAAAATGTCGAAAATAATTAGGTGCACACTTGAATATTCGATAAAATATACACTGCAAGAAATTTACAATTAATGAAATATTTAATCTACAGGCTAAAAACAGAAACGCAGAATTCTTACGTTGAAACTATGATTTTGAAGACATTCCGAAAAAAGTTCTCTCAGTCAACAACATTATACAGTTCTTCCAATTCACGGTAGATAATTGAAATTGAAAATGAAATCCTCTGGTGTTATTTTCACAAAAACTATACAGAAAACAAAAGATGTGAATGTGATGAATTATCTCAAATGAATCACATTTGAAATTCAATGAATGACATAATTTCTGACTGACTGAAAAATTTAGACAATTTGAGGATGCTGATATACAGAATATTCTTTTAATTCATATACTGCGATGAATTGTGCCAACACTGCATTCACATTAAATATTTTCGGTATTTTTTATGAAACATATTTCATTGAATTCGATAAGTATTGCATGTTGCCGAACTGATACAGCGCCCTCTATTTAATTCACCCATAACAAAATATGACTACAGTATAATTGAAAATGTAGAAAATACTTAGGTGCACCCTTGAATATTCAATAAAATATACACTGAAAGAAATTTAGAATGAATGAAATATTCAATCTACAGGCTAAAAACAGAAACGCAGAATTCTTACGTTGAAACTATGAGTTTGAGGACATTCCGAAACGAGTTCTCTCAGTCCAAAGCATTAAATAGTTCTTCCAATTCACAGAAGATAATTCAAATTGAAAATGAAATCCTCTGGTGTTATTTTCACAAAAACTATAAAGAAAATGCAATGTGATGAATTATTTCAAATGAATCTACAATAGAAATTAAATCAACTTTTAATTTTTAACAAACAATCGATATTATGAAGTATTCATGGAACAAAATTATTTTGAATATATTGCACTATCGAATTTGAAGGTACCCAGAAAAATGTGGAACGCTTCACGATTTTGCGTGTCATCTGAAAAAACAATGAATGAAATGTGATTCAATTTTTCGGATGAAACTATAATAGAAACCAAATCTACTTCAAAGTTTTCATGGAACAAAATCATTTTGAATATATTGCACTATCGAATTTGAAGGTACCCAGATAAATGTGGAACGCTTCACGATTTTGCGTTTCATCTGCAAAAAACAAAGAATGAAATGTGATTTAATTTTTCGAATGAAACTATAATAGAAACCAAATCTACTTTCAATTTTTAACAAACATTCGATACTGTGAAGTTTTCATAGAAAAAAATTGTTTTCAATGCAGTACACTCATAAATTTGAAGGTACTCAAAAAAATTTGGAACGCTTCACCCTTCAGCGCCCTCTATTGAATTCACCCATAACAAAATATGATTACAGTATAAATGAAAATGTCGAAAATACTTAGGTGCACACTTGAATATTCAATAAAATACACTCTGCAAGAAATTTACAATGAATGAAATATTTCATCTACAGGCCAAAAACAGAAACCCAGAATTCTTACGATATATCGAATATTCTTTTAATTCATGTACTGCGATGAATTGTGCCAACACTGCATTCACATTGAATATTTTCTGTATTTTTGATGAAACATATTTCATTGATTTCGATAAGTATTGCGTGTTGCCGGTCAAATACAGCGCCATCTATTGAACTAACCCATAACAAATTATGATTAAAGTATAAATGAAAATGTCGAAAATACTTAGGTGCACACTTGAATATTCAATAAAATATACATTGCAAGAAATTTACAATGAATGAAATATTTAATCTACAGGCTAAAAACAGAAACGCAGAATTCTTCCGTTGAAACTATGAATTTAAAGACATTCCGAAAGAAGTTCTCCCAGTCAACAACATTATACAGTTCTTCCAATTCACGCTAGATAATTGAAATTGAAAATGAAATCCTCTGGTGCTATTTCCACAAAAACTATACAGAAAACAAAAGATGTAAATGTGATGAATTATCTCGAATGAATCAGATTTGAAATTCAATGAATGACATAATTTCAAAATGACTGAAAAATTTAGACAATCTGAGGATGCTGATATATAGAATATTCTTTTAATTCATGTACTGCGATGAATTGTGCCAACACTGCATTCACATTAAATATTTTCTGTATTTTTGATGAAACATACTCAAAAAAATGTGGAACGCACTGCAAGAAATTTACAATTGATGAAATATTTAATCTACAGGCTAAAAACAGAAACGCAGAATTGTTACGTTGAAACTATGATTTTGAAGACATTCCGAAAAAAGTTCTCTCAGTCAACAACATTATACAGTTCTTCCAATTCACGGTAGATAATTGAAAGTGAAAATGAAATCCTCTGGTGTTATTACCACAAAAACTATACAGAAAACAAAAGATATGAATGTGATGAATTATCTCAAATGAATCACATTTGAAATTCAATGAATGACATAATTTCTGACTGACTGAAAAATTTAGACAATTTGAGGATGCTGATATACAGAATATTCTTTTAATTCATAAACTGCGATGAATTGTGCCAACACTGCATTCACATTAAATATTTTCGGTATATTTTATGAAACATATTTCATTGAATTCGATAAGTATTGCATGTTGCCGAACTGATACAGCGCCCTCTATTGAATTCACCCATAACAAAATATGATTACAGTATAATTGAAAATGTAGAAAATACTTAGGTGCATCCTTGAATATTCAATAAAATATACACTGAAAGGAATTTAGAATGAATGAAATATTCAATCTACAGGCTAAAAACAGAAACGCAGAATTCTTACGTTGAAACTATGAATTTGAAGACATTCCGAAACGAGTTCTCTCAGTCCAAAGCATTAAATAGTTCTTCCAATTCACAGAAGATAATTCAAATTGAAAATGAAATCCTCTGGTGTTATTTTCACAAAAACTATAAAGAAAATGCAATGTGATGAATTATTTCAAATGAATCTACAATAGAAATTAAATCAACTTTTAATTTTTAACAAACAATCGATATTATGAAGTTTTCATGGAACAAAATTATTTTGAATATATTGCACTATCGAATTTGAAGGTACCCAGAAAAATGTGGAACGCTTCACGATTTTGCGTGTCATCTGCAGTAAACAATGAATGAAATGTGATTCAATTTTTCGAATGAAACTATAATAGAAACCAAATCTACTTCAAAGTTTTCATGGAACAAAATTATTTTGAATATATTGCACTATCGAATTTGAAGGTACCCAGAAAAATGCGGAACGCTTCACGATTTTGCGTGTCATCTGCAAAAAACAATGAATGAAATGTGATTTAATTTTTCGAATGAAACTATAATAGAAACCAAATCTACTTTCAATTTTTAACAAACATTCGATTCTGTGAAGTTTTCATAGAAAAAAATTGTTTTCAATACAGTACACTCATAAATTTGAAGGTACTCAAAAAAATTTGGAACGCTTCACCCTTCAGCGCCCTCTATTGAATTCACCCATAACAAAATATGATTACAGTATAAATGAAAATGTCGGAAATACTTAGGTGCACACTTGAATATTCAATAAAATACACTCTGCAAGAAATTTACAATGAATGAAATATTTAATCTACAGGCCAAAAACAGAAACCCAGAATTCTTACGATATATCGAATATTCTTTTAATTCATGTACTGCGATGAATTGTGCCAACACTGCATTCTCATTTAATATTTTCTGTATTTTTGATGAAACATACTCAAAAAAATGTGGAACGCTTCACGATTTTGCGTGTCATCCTTGCGCAGGGGCCATGCTAATCTTCTCTGTATCGTTCCAATTTTAGTATATGTATCGCCGAAGCGAGTACGTGTAACGGCGTGTCATATCTTGTATATACGAAACAACTAGCAAGTTTTACTGAGTGACGTGTAAATGACATAATTTCTAACTGACTGAAAAATTTAGACAATTTGAGGACGCTGATATATAGAATATTCTTTTAATTCATATACTGCGTTGAATTGTGCCAATACTGCATTCACATTAAATATTTTCTGTATTTTTGATGAAACAAATTTCATTGAATTCGATAAGTATTGCGTGTTGCCGGTCTAATACAGCGCCATCTATTTAATTAACCAATAACAAATTATGATTACAAACATATTTCATTGAATTCGATAAGTATTGCATGTTGCCGAACTGATACAGCGTCCTCTATCGAATTCACCCATAACAAAATATGATTACAGTATAATTGAAAATGTAGAAAATACTTAGGTGCACCCTTGAATATTCAACAAAATATACACTGAAAGAAATTTACAATGAATGAAATATTGCTAATATTTAAATAATAATTCAATAAAAATACACTCTGCAAGAAATTTACAATGAATGAAATATTTAATCTACAGGCCAAAAACAGAATCCCAGAATTCTTACGATATATCGAATATTCTTTTAATTCATGTACTGCGATGAATTGTGCCAACACTGCATTCACATTAAATATTTTCTGTATTTTTGATGAAACATACTCAAAAAAATGTGGAACGCACTGCAAGAAATTTACAATTGATGAAATATTTAATCTACAGGCTAAAAACAGAAACGCAGAATTCTTACGTTGAAACTATGATTTTGAAGACATTCCGAAAAAAGTTCTCTCAGTCAACAACATTATACAGTTCTTCCAATTCACGGAAGATAATTGAAAGTGAAAATGAAATCCTCTGGTGTTATTTTCACAAAAACTATACAGAAAACAAAAGATGTGAATGTGATGAATTATCTCAAATGAATCACATTTGAAATTCAATGAATGACATAATTTCTGACTGACTGAAAAATTTAGACAATTTGAGGATGCTGATATACAGAATATTCTTTTAATTCATAAACTGCGATGAATTGTGCCAACACTGCATTCACATTAAATATTTTCGGTATTTTTTATGAAACATATTTCATTGAATTCGATAAGTATTGCATGTTGCCGAACTGATACAGCGCCCTCTATTGAATTCACCCATAACAAAATATGATTACAGTATAATTGAAAATGTAGAAAATACTTAGGTGCACTCTTGAATATTCAATAAAATATACACTGAAAGGAATTTAGAATGAATGAAATATTCAATCTACAGGCTAAAAACAGAAACGCAGAATTCTTACGTTGAAACTATGAATTTGAAGACATTCCGAAACGAGTTCTCTCAGTCCAAAGCATTAAATAGTTCTTCCAATTCACAGAAGATGATTCAAATTGAAAATGAAATCCTCTGGTGTTATTTTCACAAAAACTATAAAGAAAATGCAATGTGATGAATTATTTCAAATGAATCTACAATAGAAATTAAATCAACTTTTAATTTTTAACAAACAATCGATATTATGAAGTTTTCATGGAACAAAATTATTTTGAATATATTGCACTATCGAATTTGAAGGTACCCAGAAAAATGTGGAACGCTTCACGATTTTGCGTGTCATCTGCAGTAAACAATGAATGAAATGTGATTCAATTTTTCGAATGAAACTATAATAGAAACCAAATCCTTCAAAGTTTTCATGAAACAAAATTATTTTGAATATATTGCACTATCGAATTTGAAGGTACCCAGAAAAATGTGGAAGGCTTCACGATTTTGCGTGTCATCTGCAAAAAACAATGAATGAAATGTGATTTAATTTTTCGAATGAAACTATAATAGAAACCAAATCTACTTTCAATTTTTAACAAACATTCGATTCTGTGAAGTTTTCATAGAAAAAAATTGTTTTCAATGCAGTACACTCATAAATTTGAAGGTACTCAAAAAATTTGGAACGCTTCACCCTTCAGCGCCCTCTATTGATTTCACCCATAACAAAATATGATTACAGTATAAATGAAAATGTCGAAAATACTTAGGTGCACACTTGAATATTCAATAAAATACACTCTGCAAGAAATTTACAATGAATGAAATATTTAATCTACAGGCCAAAAACAGAAACACAGAATTCTTACGATATACCGAATACTCTTTTAATTCATGTACTGCGATGAATTGTGCCAACACTGCATTCTCATTTAATATTTTCTGTATTTTTGATGAAACATACTCAAAAAAATGTGGAACGCTTCACGATTTTGCGTGTCATCCTTGCGCAGGGGCCATGCTAATCTTCTCTGTATCGTTCCAATTTTAGTATATGTATCGCCGAAGCGAGTACGTGTAACGGCGTGTCATATCTTGTATATACGAAACAACTAGCAAGTTTTACTGAGTGACGTGTAAATGACATAATTTCTAACTGACTGAAAAGTTTAGACAATTTGAGGACGCTGATAATTAAAATATTCCTTCAATTCATATACTGCGTTGAATTGTGCCAATACTGCATTCACATTAAACATTTTCTGTATTTTTGATGAAACAAATTTCATTGAATTCGATAAGTATTGCGTGTTGCCGGTCTAATACAGCGCCATCTATTGAATTAACCAATAACAAATTATGATTACAAACATATTTCATTGAATTCGATAAGTATTGCATGTTGCCGAACTGATACAGCGTCCTCTATCGAATTCACCCATAACAAAATATGATTACAGTATAATTGAAAATGTAGAAAATACTTAGGTGCACCCTTGAATATTCAACAAAATATACACTGAAAGAAATTTACAATGAATGAAATATTCAATCTACAGGCTAAAAACAGAAACGCAGAATTCTTACGTTGAAACTATGAATTTGAAGACATTCCGAAACGAGTTCTCTCAGTCAAAAACATTATATAGTTCTTCCAATTCACAGAAGATAATTCAAATTGAAAATGAAAATCTCTGGTGTTATTTTCACAAAAACTATAAAGAAAATGCAATGTGATGGATTATTTCAAATGAATCTACAATAGAAATTAAATCAACTTTTAATTTTTAACAAACAATCGATATTATGAAGTTTTCATGGAACAAAATTATTTTGTATATATTGCACTATTGAATTTGAAGGTACCCAGAAAATGTGGAACGCTTCACGATTTTGCGTGTCATCTGCAAAAAATAATGAATGAAATGTGATTCAATTTTTCGAATGAAACTATAATTGAAACTAAATCTACTTTCAATTTTTAACAAACATTCGATACTGTGAAGTTTTCATAGAAAAAAATTGTTTTCAATGCAGTACACTCATAAATTTGAAGGTACTCAAAAAAATGTGGAACGCTTCACGATTTTGCGTGTCATCCTTGCGCAGGGGCCATGCTAATCTTCTCTGTATCGTTCCAATTTTAGTATATGTATCGCCGAAGCGAGTACGTGTAACGGCGTGTCATATCTTCTATATACGAAACAACTAGCCAGTTTTACTGAGTGACGTGTAAATGACATAATTTCTAACTGACTGAAAAATTTAGACAATTTGAGGACGCTGATATATAGAATATTCTTTTAATTCATATACTGCGTTGAATTGTGCCAATACTGCATTCACATTAAATATTTTCTGTATTTTTGATGAAACAAATTTCATTGAATTCGATAAGTATTGCGTGTTGCCGGTCTAATACAGCGCCATCTATTGAATTAACCAATAACAAATTATGATTACAAACATATTTCATTGAATTCGATAAGTATTGCATGTTGCCGAACTGATACAGCGTCCTCTATCGAATTCACCCATAACAAAATATGATTACAGTATAATTGAAAATGTAGAAAATACTTAGGTGCACCCTTGAATATTCAACAAAATATACACTGAAAGAAATTTACAATGAATGAAATATTGCTAATATTTAAATAATAATTCAATAAAAATACACTCTGCAAGAAATTTACAATGAATGAAATATTTAATCTACAGGCCAAAAACAGAAACCCAGAATTCTTACGATATATCGAATATTCTTTTAATTCATGTACTGCGATGAATTGTGCCAACACTGCATTCACATTAAATATTTTCTGTATTTTTGATGAAACATACTCAAAAAATGTGGAACGCACTGCAAGAAATTTACAATTGATGAAATATTTAATCTACAGGCTAAAAACAGAAACGCAGAATTCTTACGTTGAAACTATGATTTTGAAGACATTCCGAAAAAGTTCTCTCAGTCAACAACATTATACAGTTCTTCCAATTCACGGTAGATAATTGAAAGTGAAAATGAAATCCTCTGGTGTTATTTTCACAAAAACTATACAGAAAACAAAAGATGTGAATGTGATGAATTATCTCAAATGAATCACATTTGAAATTCAATGAATGACATAATTTCTGACTGACTGAAAAATTTAGACAATTTGAGGATGCTGATATACAGAATATTCTTTTAATTCATAAACTGCGATGAATTGTGCCAACACTGCATTCACATTAAATATTTTCGGTATTTTTTATGAAACATATTTCATTGAATTCGATAAGTATTGCATGTTGCCGAACTGATACAGCGCCCTCTATTGAATTCACCCATAACAAAATATGATTACAGTATAATTGAAAATGTAGAAAATACTTAGGTGCACTCTTGAATATTCAATAAAATATACACTGAAAGGAATTTAGAATGAATGAAATATTCAATCTACAGGCTAAAAACAGAAACGCAGAATTCTTACGTTGAAACTATGAATTTGAAGACATTCCGAAACGAGTTCTCTCAGTCCAAAGCATTAAATAGTTCTTCCAATTCACAGAAGATAATTCAAATTGAAAATGAAATCCTCTGGTGTTATTTTCACAAAAACTATAAAGAAAATGCAATGTGATGAATTATTTCAAATGAATCTACAATAGAAATTAAATCAACTTTTAATTTTTAACAAACAATCGATATTATGAAGTTTTCATGGAACAAAATTATTTTGAATATATTGCACTATCGAATTTGAAGGTACCCAGAAAAATGTGGAACGCTTCACGATTTTGCGTGTCATCTGCAAAAAACAATGAATGAAATGTGATTTAATTTTTCGAATGAAACTATAATAGAAACCAAATCTACTTTCAATTTTTAACAAACATTCGATTCTGTGAAGTTTTCATAGAAAAAAATTGTTTTCAATGCAGTACACTCATAAATTTGAAGGTACTCAAAAAATTTGGAACGCTTCACCATTCAGCGCCCTCTATTGATTTCACCCATAACAAAATATGATTACAGTATAAATGAAAATGTCGAAAATACTTAGGTGCACACTTGAATATTCAATAAAATACACTCTGCAAGAAATTTACAATGAATGAAATATTTAATCTACAGGCCAAAAACAGAAACACAGAATTCTTACGATATACCGAATACTCTTTTAATTCATGTACTGCGATGAATTGTGCCAACACTGCATTCTCATTTAATATTTTCTGTATTTTTGATGAAACATACTCAAAAAAATGTGGAACGCTTCACGATTTTGCGTGTCATCCTTGCGCAGGGGCCATGCTAATCTTCTCTGTATCGTTCCAATTTTAGTATATGTATCGCCGAAGCGAGTACGTGTAACGGCGTGTCATATCTTGTATATACGAAACAACTAGCAAGTTTTACTGAGTGACGTGTAAATGACATAATTTCTAACTGACTGAAAAGTTTAGACAATTTGAGGACGCTGATAATTAAAATATTCTTTCAATTCATATACTGCGTTGAATTGTGCCAATACTGCATTCACATTAAACATTTTCTGTATTTTTGATGAAACAAATTTCATTGAATTCGATAAGTATTGCGTGTTGCCGGTCTAATACAGCGCCATCTATTGAATTAACCAATAACAAATTATGATTACAAACATATTTCATTGAATTCGATAAGTATTGCATGTTGCCGAACTGATACAGCGTCCTCTATCGAATTCACCCATAACAAAATATGATTACAGTATAATTGAAAATGTAGAAAATACTTAGGTGCACCCTTGAATATTCAACAAAATATACACTGAAAGAAATTTACAATGAATGAAATATTCAATCTACAGGCTAAAAACAGAAACGCAGAATTCTTACGTTGAAACTATGAATTTGAAGACATTCCGAAACGAGTTCTCTCAGTCAAGAACATTATATAGTTCTTCCAATTCACAGAAGATAATTCAAATTGAAAATGAAAATCTCTGGT
This sequence comes from Henosepilachna vigintioctopunctata, assembly GCA_030704895.1. Classification (NCBI taxonomy): domain Eukaryota; kingdom Metazoa; phylum Arthropoda; class Insecta; order Coleoptera; family Coccinellidae; genus Henosepilachna; species Henosepilachna vigintioctopunctata. The sequence continues at coordinate 361,824 of JARQZJ010000043.1, forward strand.
GTTATTTTCAAAAAAACTATAAAGAAAATGCAATGTGATGGATTATTTCAAATGAATCTACAATAGAAATTAAATCAACTTTTAATTTTTAACAAACAATCGATATTATGAAGTTTTCATGGAACAAAATTATTTTGTATATATTGCACTATTGAATTTGAAGGTACCCAGAAAATGTGGAACGCTTCACGATTTTGCGTGTCATCTGCAAAAAATAATGAATGAAATGTGATTCAATTTTTCGAATGAAACTATAATTGAAACTAAATCTACTTTCAATTTTTAACAAACATTCGATACTGTGAAGTTTTCATAGAAAAAAATTGTTTTCAATGCAGTACACTCATAAATTTGAAGGTACTCAAAAAATGTGGAACGCTTCACGATTTTGCGTGTCATCCTTGCGCAGGGGCCATGCTAATCTTCTCTGTATCGTTCCAATTTTAGTATATATATCGCCGAAGCGAGTACGTGTAACGGCGTGTCATATCTTCTATATACGAAACAACTAGCAAGTTTTACTGAGTGACGTGTAAATGACATAATTTCTAACTGACTGAAAAATTTAGACAATTTGAGGACGCTGATATATAGAATATTCTTTTAATTCATATACAGCGTTGAATTGTGCCAATACTGCATTCACATTAAATATTTTCTGTATTTTTGATGAAACAAATTTCATTGAGTTCGATAAGTATTGCGTGTTGCCGGTCTAATACAGCGCCATCTATTGAATTAACCAATAACAAATTATGATTACAGTATAAATGAAAAGGTCGAAAACAATTAGGTGCACGCTTGAATATTCAATAAAATATACTCTGCAAGAAATTTACAATGAATGAAATATTTAATCTACAGGCCAAAAACAGAAACCCAGAATACTTACGATAAATCGAATATTCTTTTAATTCATGTACTGCGATGAATTGTGCCAACACTGCATTCACATTAAATATTTTCTGTATTTTTTATGAAACATACTCAAAAAAAATGTGGAACGCTTCACGATTTTGCGTGTCATCCTTGCGCAGGGGCCATGCTAATCTTCTCTGTATCGTTCCAATTTTAGTATATGTATCGCCGAAGCGAGTACGTGTAACTGCGTGTCATATCTTGTATATACGAAACAACTAGCAAGTTTTACTGAGTAACGTGTAAATGACATAATTTCTAACTGACTGAAAAATTTAGACAATTTGAGGACTCTGATATATAGAATATTCTTCTAATTCATATACTGCGTTGAATTGTGCCAATACTGCATTCACATTAAATATTTTCTGTATTTTTGATGAAACAAATTTCATTGAGTTCGATAAGTATTGCGTGTTGCCGGTCTAATACAGCGCCATCTATTGAATTAACCAATAACAAATTATGATTACAGTATAAATGAAAAGGTCGAAAACAATTAGGTGCACGCTTGAATATTCAATAAAATATACTCTGCAAGAAATTTACAATGAATGAAATATTTAATCTACAGGCCAAAAACAGAAACCCAGAATACTTACGATAAATCGAATATTCTTTTAATTCATGTACTGCGATGAATTGTGCCAACACTGCATTCACATTAAATATTTTCTGTATTTTTTATGAAACATACTCAAAAAAAATGTGGAACGCTTCACGATTTTGCGTGTCATCCTTGCGCAGGGGCCATGCTAATCTTCTCTGTATCGTTCCAATTTTAGTATATGTATCGCCGAAGCGAGTACGTGTAACTGCGTGTCATATCTTGTATATACGAAACAACTAGCAAGTTTTACTGAGTAACGTGTAAATGACATAATTTCTAACTGACTGAAAAATTTAGACAATTTGAGGACTCTGATATATAGAATATTCTTCTAATTCATATACTGCGTTGAATTGTGCCAATACTGCATTCACATTAAATATTTTCTGTATTTTTGATGAAACAAATTTCATTGAATTCGATAAGTATTGCGTGTTGCCGGTCTAATACAGCGCCATCTATTGAATTAACCAATAACAAATTATGATTACAGTATAAATGAAAATGTCGAAAATAATTAGGTGCACACTTGAATATTCGATAAAATATACACTGCAAGAGATTCACAATTAATGAAATATTTAATCTACAGGCTAAAAACAGAAACGCAGAATTCTTACGTTGAAACTATGATTTTGAAGACATTCCGAAAAAAGTTCTCTCGGTCAACAACATTATACAGTTCTTCCAATTCACGGAGGATAATAGAAATTAAAAATGAAATCCTCTGGTGTTATTTTCACGAAAACTATACAGAAAACAAAAGATGTGAATGTGATGAATTATCTCAAATGAATCACATTTGAAATTCAATGAATGACATAATTTTTGACTGACTGAAAAATTTAGACAATTTGAGGATGCTGATATACAGAATATTCTTTTAATTCATATACTGCGATGAATTGTGCCAACACTGCATTCACATTAAATATTTTCGGTATTTTTTATGAAACATATTTCATTGAATTCGATAAGTATTGTATGTTGCCGAACTGATACAGCGCCCTCTATTGAATTCACCCATAACAAAATATGATTACAGTATAATAATTGAAAATGTAGAAAATACTTAGGTGCACCCTTGAATATTCAACAAAATATACACTGAAAGAAATTTACAATGAATGAAATATTCAATCTTCAGGCTAAAAACAGAAACGCAGAATTCTTGCGTTGAAACTATGAATTTGAAGACATTCCGAAACGAGTTCTCTCAGTCAAAAGCATTATATAGTTCTTCCAATTCACAGAAGATAATTCAAATTGAAAATGAAATCCTCTGGTGTTATTTTCACAAAAACTATAAAGAAAATGCAATGTGATGAATTATTTCAAATGAATCTACAATAGAAATTGAATCAACTTTTAATTTTTAACAAACAATCGATATTATGAAGTATTCATGGAACAAAATTATTTTGAATATATTGCACTATCAAATTTGAAGGTACCCAGAAAAATGTGGAACGCTTCACGATTTTGCGTGTCATCTGCAGTAAACAATGAATGAAATGTGATTCAATTTTTCGAATGAAACTATAATAGAAACCAAATCTACTTCAAAGTTTTCATGGAACGAAATTATTTTGAATATATTGCACTATCGAATTTGAAGGTACCCAGAAAAATGTGGAACGCTTCACGATTTTGCGTGTCATCTGCAAAAAACAATGAATGAAATGTTATTTAATTTTTCGAATGAAACTATAATAGACCCCAAATCTACTTTCAAGTTTTAACAAACATTCGATACTGTGAAGTTTTCATAGAAAAAAATTGTTTTCAATGCAGTACACTCATAAATTTGAAGGTACTCAAAAAATGTGGAACGCTTCACCCTTCAGCGCCCTCTATTGAATTCACCCATAAGAAAATATGATTACAGTATAAATGAAAATGTCGAGAATACTTAGGTGCACACTTGAATATTCAATAAAATACACTCTGCAAGAAATTTACAATGAATGAAATATTTAATCTACAGGCCAAAAACAGAAACCCAGAATTCCTACGATATATCGAATATTCTTTTAATTCATGTACTGCGATGAATTGTGCCAACACTGCATTCACATTAAATATTTTCTGTATTTTTGATGAAACATACTCAAAAAAATGTGGAACGCTTCACGATTTTGCGTGTCATCCTTGCGCAGGGGCCATGCTAATCTTCTCTGTATCGTTCCAATTTTAGTATATGTATCGCCGAAGCGAGTACGTGTAACGACGTGTCATATCTTGTATATACGAAACAACTAGCAAGTTTTACTGAGTGACGTGTAAATGACATAATTTCTAACTGACTGAAAAATTTAGACAATTTGAGGACACTGATATATAGAATATTCTTTTAATTCATATACTGTGTTGAATTGTGCCAACACTGCATTCACATTAAATATTTTCTGTATTTTTGATGAAACAAATTTCATTGAATTCGATAACTATTGCGTGTTGCCGGTCTAATACAGCGCCATCTATTGAATTAACCAATAACAAATTATGATTACAGTATAAATGGAAATGTCGAAAATAATTAGGTGCACACTTGAATATTCGATAAAATATACACTGCAAGAAATTTACAATTAATGAAATATTTAATCTACAGGCTAAAAACAGAAACGCAGAATTCTTACATTGAAACTATGATTTTGAAGACATTCCGAAAAAAGTTCTCTCAGTCAACAACATTATACAGTTCTTCCAATTCACGGTAGATAATTGAAATTGAAAATGAAATCCTCTGGTGTTATTTTCACAAAAACTATACAGAAAACAAAAGATGTGAATGTGATGAATTATCTCAAATGAATCACATTTGAAATTCAATGAATGACATAATTTCTGACTGACTGAAAAATTTAGACAATTTGAGGATGCTGATATACAGAATATTCTTTTAATTCATATACTGCGATGAATTGTGCCAACACTGCATTCACATTAAATATTTTCGGTATTTTTTATGAAACATATTTCATTGAATTCGATAAGTATTGTATGTTGCCGAACTGATACAGCGCCCTCTATTGAATTGACCCATAACAAAATATGATTACAGTATAATAATTGAAAATGTAGAAAATACTTAGGTGCACCCTTGAATATTCAACAAAATATACACTGAAAGAAATTTACAATGAATGAAATATTCAATCTACAGGCTAAAAACAGAAACGCAGAATTCTTACGTTGAAACTATGAATTTGAAGACATTCCGAAACGAGTTCTCTCAGTCAAAAACATTATATAGTTCTTCCAATTCACAGGAGATAATTCAAATTGAAAATGAAATCCTCTGGTGTTATTTTCACAAAAACTATAAAGAAAATGCAATGTGATGAATTATTTCAAATGAATCTACAATAGAAATTAAATCAACTTTTAATTTTTAACAAACAATCGATATTATGAAGTTTTAATGGAACAAAATTATTTTGAATATATTGCACTATTGAATTCAAAGGTACACAGAAAAATGTGGAACGCATCACGATTTCGCGTGTTATCCGCAAAAAACAATGAAAGAAATGTGATTCAATTTTTCGAAGGACACTATTATTGAAACTAAATCTACGATCAATTTTTAACAAACATTCGAAACTCTGAAGTTTTCATAGAAAAAAATTCTTTTCAATGCAGTACACTCATAAATTTGAAGGTACTCAAAAAAATGTGGAACGCTTCACGATTTTGCGTGTCATCCTTGCGCAGGGGCCATGCTAATCTTCTCTGTATCGTTCCAATTTTAGTATAAGTATCGCCGAAGCGAGTACGTTTAAAAACGTATCATATCTTGTATTTACGAAACAAATAGCAAGTTTTACTGAGTGACGTGTAAATGACATAATTTCTAACTGACTGAAAAATTTAGACAATTTGAGGACGCTGATATATAGAATATTATTTTAATTCATATACAGCGTTGAATTGTGCCAACACTGCATTCACAGTAAATATTTTCTGTATTTTTGATGAAACATATTTCATTGAATTCGATAAGTATTGCGTGTTGCCGGTCTAATACAGCGCCATCTATTGAACTATCCCATAACAATTTATGATTACAGTATAAATGAAAATGTCGAAAATACTTAGGTGCACACTTGAGTATTCAATAAAATATACACTGCAAGAAATTTACAATGAATGAAATATTTAATCTACAGGCTGAAAACAGAAACCCAGAATTCTTACGATATATAGAATATTCTTTTAATTCATATACTGCGATGAATTGTGCCAACACTGCATTCACATTAAATATTTTCTGTATTTTCGATGAAACAAATTTTATTGAATTCGATAAGTATTGCGTGTTGCCGAAGTAATACAGCGCCCTCTATTGAATTCACCCATAACAAAATATGATTACAGTATAATTGAAAATGTAGAAATAATTCAGGTGCACACTTGAATATTCAACAAAATATACACTGAAAGAAATTTACAATGAATGAAATATTCAATCTACAGGCTAAAAACAGAAACGCAGAATTCTTACGTTGAAACTATGAATTTGAAGACATTCCGAAACGAGTTCTCTGAGTCAACGACATTATATAGTTCTTCCAATTCACAGAAGATAATTCAAATTGAAAATGAAATCCTCTGGTGTTATTTTCATAAAAACTATAAAGAAAATTCATCTATAATAGAAATTAAATCAACTTCTAATTCTTAACAAACAATCGATATTATGAAGTTTTGAAGATACTCAAAAAAATGTGGAACGCTTCACGATTTTGCGTGTCATCCTTTCGCAGGAGCCATGCTAATCTTCTCTTATCGTTCCAATTTCAGTATTTGTATCGCCGAGGCGAGTACGTGTATCGGTGTTATCATATCTTCAGGTGCACAATTGAATATTCTATAAAATATCCAAGAATGAAATATTAATCTACAGGCTAAAAACAGAAAACTTTAAAAACATTGCGAAATATTATCTCACATATTTGATAGTGTTGGAGTTTACTTGATGTAAATCTATTATAATTGAATATAAACTTAAATTCAAACACTTGAACTATAAATGGCAGCGTTTCAATGTATGATAAACAGATTAACCAATATACCTTTATCAGAAGAAAATTTCAATAAAGAACTGAATATCAGATTGCGGTTAATAATAATTATGAAATCGAATAAGTGTCAAAAATTCTTGACAAAAAACTCTATCGGAAAGCTCTTCGATTAGTATTTCCTTATCAGTCGGATAGAAATCGTAAATATAATAGTTTAACATATTCTGGAAAGGTCAGTCAAAAAGTCAAAACCTTTTTAAGTAAACATAATTTTAATATTTCATTTAAAACGAACAATATTTTATCGAGACACATTAAGAACAATAAAAACAAAATTAAAAGAGAAGACAAATCAGGTGTTTACCAATTGAATTGTGGAACATGTACCGGTATATATATATATATATATATATATATAGGTTTTCCTATCATTGTTGCGTCCTTACATAATCCAACCTTACTGCGTCCCAGAGAAAGCAAAGATATAGTTCAATATACTCTGCGTATATTGAAAGAACTCGTGTGTTTTAGTTACGTAAGTGTCTTTATTTTATAAATTTTTTTTTTTCAGTGAAGTATCTAATTTACAAAAAACTAATCTTGCTGCGTCCTTTCAAAGGGAATGTTATTACGTCCGCCTGCATGTATATTATACAATACTGCTTCCGGCGCAGTTGCCGGATTGTTTCGTTATTATTCAAATTGAATCGAACAAATATTCAAGTATAGAAACCAATAAAATCAGGGTTATAACTTATTTCGAATTGATCAGTGAAGTATTAAATCATCGATGAACAAGAGATGTTAAATATACAGATTATCAAAGAGAAGCAAAGGATAAATATGAAAATTTAATAATGTTGCCTGGATAATTGTGATATCATATTTTGAGAATGGATTAAGGATTTTGTTATAACCCTAATGTAAATAAATGATTGCACCTATATAGGGTGACCCAGGAACCAAATCGTATGAAAAAATTGAAAATTTGTCAGTATACCATAGCCGACGGGGCAGATCCACTAATATAGTTGAAAAATAATTACACTTCCGATTATACCAGAATTGGGTGCAAATTGTTCATTTGATATTTAATCTGGGACAAGAAATAAGCTGTATTTCACCTAGACTTAATATCCGAGTTTTAATTTCAAGAATGACGTTTGCGGAATGGTAGAAATAATGTTTCCTATAATGAGAGCATTTTATTTATTGGCGAATGTAGTATTTCTATATGCGAAAGGGTGGATGAAAGGCTATTAAATCGTTTTTGTAAATAATGATACTTATTCCAAACTCGAAGCAAAAATTCAATAGAGATAACGTTCGAATTTTTGTTTTTTGAAACGGAACCTTATTAATTTCAGAAGTTCATTTTATTCGCAATAAAATTAAATCATAATTTGTTATAGGGTTCCATAAGTACCTTCAAAATGTTTACATTTCAAAATATAGGCGAATGAAAAAAATATAGGCGAATGAAAAAAATATAGGCGTATGAGAATTTTCAATCATATGAACCAGTTGCCAGGATAGCCTATAATTAATTAACCACATTAATTATAATGTAATTAATATGTATAATGATGTTTTATGGTTATAATTGTTACATTTATTATATTCATGCAATTAACCATAACATATAGCGCATGTCCCGAAATGGCAATTTCAGTGTTCTCGTTGTTGTTAACAGCAGGTAAGTTTTTTCCAAGTATGCTACAACACACTGAAATTTTTGAAATTTTCAAGAATATATGTAATACATTATGGTATGTATTATATATTACCATATATTGTCAAATTGTCCGTAAATCAAGACTGCCCAACTGGCAGCGGAATGATTTTCAAACGCCTTGCTTGTAAAAAACGCTTAAAATATAAATCTATAAATATGGCCCGCAACCAAAAAACGTTTGATTTATGGTTATTTAGGCCTAACAAGTTGGACACCCCTGACATAAATAATCAACAAGAATTTTCTTAATTTGACCAATTTAAGCAACCCAGTATTAATGATAATTACTAAGTCTGTGTTAGAGTTAAGTGACATCATGATAATCACAGTCTATAGCCATGTACCTACCTAGATATGTTCAAACTTAAATTTTTCAATAAAGTTTTCGTTTGCGAACTACTCGACAATAGTTCAAAAGGTAAATATTTCAGAAATTAACAACTTCATTTTAATAGATTAATAAGATGTTTTGAAATTTATACGTTTTTCTTCGGAAAAAACAGAACTTCGACCTTTAATTCAATATAATTTCCACTTCGATTCTTTGATCATAAAAATAGTATTTTTATCAATAAACGAAGGTTCTCTCATAAGGATAGCCTATTCATATCAAACGTCATTTCAGACGTTGAAACTTGAATATTTCAAGAACGGTTGAACTAAGTTATTGTATAGAACACGAAGTACATTTGAAATATAGTTCTAAATGTAACTATGGCATAATATACGCGATTTGATGTTCAAACTAAGCAAGAGTCATTAAGTTTTAACTATTTTAGCTAATCTGTCCCAGTCGACGTTGGTTTACTGCCAAACTTTCGAAATTCTCATACTCATTGTTTTTTATATAAAGATCGATTTGGTTTCCAGTAGGCACCCTCAATAGGAAGTAATCATTATTATCATTTTGAATATGTGATATCAACTGAATATCGTTTATTGTTTATTTATCGTTTATTTTCAAATGCCAAGACAATCTTATTGTTTTTTCTTGTATTCATTCTGAATAAAAACTTTCATTTTAGCCCAATCCTTGTTTTCTGGATAATTCCTTTTGAGTTCATCACACTCTAACTTTGCTCTTGAAAATATGCTATAGCGATGTTTTTTTCTCATTGGTCCACTGTACTAGAATTATCTTTTTATTGACGATATTACTAAAATTCTTGACATCTGTGCTAGTTGATGCAATTGCATTATCAAAACCTGCGCACCTTTCTTCTATATATTGTGAGTCTTCAAAATCACTTTCGTCACTTTTCTCGTCACATCGCAACAAGTTTTCTTCCATGTTAATGTCAATTTCATACAATGACTTACCTTCGAATTTGTCAGCAGGACCTTTTTCCATTATCAATAAAAACTTCAATATTTTGCTGTTTAGTAAACATCGTCAAAAAAAATTAGAATTCTTCTGTTTATTGTAGATATATCCTTTCAGTTTTTTGGAATTCTGGCAATTCTTGGATGATTTTCGTCTTCGACAAAAGTGCAGCCCAAATTTGTCAATTTTAGTTTTGCTCTCGATCAGAAAGAAATCAATATCAGGGGTGTTTGTGCACTCGCACTGGGAGCGAAAAGAAGAAAATATATTGAGCAAGGTGTTTTGGAAATTGATGGCAATATAAAACATTTTCTCTTCAAATGCGTTTCTCTTTTTTATTATCAAGTGTTACTTGGATACTGTGATATTTTTGTTAAAATTCTGTAGAACGAATTTCTCAACACATTCAAATCATCCGAAATTATTGAATAAAATTTCAAATAGTTTCGTTTGTCCTGTGTCATTTCAAATTTTAAAACAGCCTCATATTTTTTTTTGGCGCTAGAATTCACCACTAGAACTTCCTAACATAAATACCTACGAAAATATGTAAGTCATATTCCTCATATTTCCAATACAAATAATAAAACTCACCTGAGTTCATTATTACAGAAGAATTTCTCCGATAATTCACGACTTTTATTCACAATATTGGATGTGATATATATGTGGTCGATATATCAAGAGATAATTTGCGGCGAGACAAAATAGATCAAAGTATGTAGGAAATTATTCGACAAAATGCGCCAGATCGTTGTTGCCATATTTCAGGACGCAATAATATATGTTTATTATAATTATCAGCAGAGAATATATCATTAGGTGAATATTTTTGGAGACCCCTACAGGAAAGACATTGAACTTCTATATACGCTCTTCTTTCGAAAATAAGATATTACTGCGCCCTACCCTGCATTTCATAAGTGCCGATAACACGAAAATGCTCGAACAAAATAACATCAGAGCTCGAATTTCATGTTATTCATAAAACATATCGTCTTTCTACATCAAATAATCCGAAATTTATACCCAGGAATGATGAAAACAACGTTTGACTTTATTGCGTCCAATATACGGACGCAGCATTGTTCAGGACGCAGTAGTGTATGGTATCAAGCCTTCATACGGACGCAACAAAGTTAGCTCTTCATATATATATATATATATATATATATATATATATATATATATATATATATATATATATATATATAGGTAAAACTAGTAGAAATTTCGGTACTACATTACAGGAACATAAATAAAGCTTCGCCCATAATAAAAGTCATTCGAATTATGCTAACCATTTATTAACAGAAAAACATACTTTTGACACGAATTTCAAAATTTTACACAATATAGAGAGAAGTAGTCAATTAGATTATGGGGAAATAGTGGAAATGAATCGGCTTAAAAATTCTGGAAATTTGCTCAATGAACAGATAGAATTAAATAATTCACCCTTGTTAAACCTTTTCAGGTAATAGAAATTATTTTTCAGAATGGAATATCTTAGGTAAAACCAAAACCATAGAATCCCAAAATTCCCTGATATTTATACCTGTTTTTCAAAATGTTGTTATCATTCTGTAAGCATCTGAAGAAGTCGTTTGTAACGACGAAACGCGTGATGTAAGTCAATAAAGTGTGAATCATAAGTTCAAGTGTTTGAATTTAAGTTTATATTCTAATATCCAGTGGCGGATTAAGAGTATCCGAGGCCCTAAGCACATAGCCTGTGTAGTAGGGTGGGTCGAAAAAAATCGATATTTTTTTTTCGGATCGTAATACCGCGGAAAAGTTGCTAAATGGTATGACTAAATAGGGGAAAAAATATAAAAATTATCGGATGTTATCTTCCGTTCGCGCATGAGCTCTAAAGTTTGATTAAATTTTGAAAAAATTAAAGTTTTTTGGAAATTTTTAATAATTTTTTTTATTACGATATTTAATATGTAATAGGGAAAAATGTCATCTACGACACACTAATGAATTAATATAAAAATACTGGTATTGAGTTTTAACATCTTCCGTTCGCGCATGGGCTGTAAAAATAGCAAAAAAGTGTTGAAAACCTCAAAAATGTGGACTTAGGAAAAATAAATATATACAAGCTTCAACATATTATTGATGTATTATCCAATAATTACAAAGTACATATTTCACTTACGAATAGATTACATGTCTGGTAGTTTGAACTGTCTTTTGTTATCAAAGGCTGGCATCGTGGACCTTGACTTAAGTGTCGTTCTTATGTACCCGTCTCGAGCTGCAGATCCGCAAACCTTAGCAGAAGCCTCGCTCACCAACTTGACGCTTCTCTCCACTGCTTGAGTATGGACTGGCATCTTCTGTGATAGGATTTCCCACTTCGGTACTTCTTCTGTTTTGATGTAGGTTTTCAGTTCATCATCAGTGACATCTTTCAATAGAGGCGGCGAAGAAAATTCACAGTTTGTCCAATAATTTAATTCCGTGTAGTCTGTTGCGGAAAAGTTTAGCTTAGGTGCCACGTACGTTCGAATTGTTTTCCTCTTTTGGTCTCTTTCTCTTGCCTTAATGATGCGGCGGAGGCCCAGTTCTCTTATATGTTTTCTGGGATCTTGAGTCATAGTAATCATAACATGTTCTGGATGCGCAAAGAACCCATTTCTCTCTATAACTGGGTCAATTACAGCTTTGAGTTCATCTTTAAGATATCTTGAGGTTTCAATACATTGGTGCACGAGCTTAGGGCCATCAGTAAAAAGTTTGGTCTTCTTAATACAAAACCACATCGGCATATATGACTTCAGAATGAATATTACTATTTCCTGGAACTCAGCAGTTGGATTTTCTTGACTAATGTAGAGTCTTAAAGCACGGTTAGCTGTTGTTAGCCACCTGGAGTGAGACAAAGGTCCTGGATCCCTGATTGATAAATCTTTTGGGCATTCACCTGATTTAATCGCTTCTGATATTTCCAGCAAATACTTCTGATCCTTACTAAGAGTTTTTTTGTCTATCTCAGGGATTTGGCAATCAATACTTTCAAACTGCACTACTGGAAGTGTTTCACATTTGATCAATTTCCCACCAATCGGTCCTTTCAAAGAATTTGGCCCGGTCGACTTACCATCTAAATACTGAAATAAATGGCGGAAGGGTAGTTCATTAAAATGAAGAAGACAAACTGCCCATTGCAGAGGCTTACCTAAGTGTGTTTCAATACGGCGTATTATACCGTTTTTCAATCCGGTGTTAACATTGGTGCCATCACAGCCAATAACGACTAATTCGTCCAAAGAAATGTCATTGCTTGTCAAATAGGATATAATAGAGGTCGCAATATCCTCTGAACTTCCTGAATTCGGGGTCACGTGACCCAGAAATATAATACCAGGTTCTTGTATAAGCACGTAATGTTCCTCCTTTACCACTCTTTTAAATCGTTTTGAATGTGCCTCTTGTACCACAATAGTGTCGTCTTTACGGCCATCAAAATATAGCCCAATTAGCTTATTTTCTGTTATAGAACTGGACAAATCAGCCCAAACATTGTGTTTTTCTCTTCTTATTTTACACTTGTCAACTCGTCTGAATTTTTTTCTTTAACTATCAGAACATGTATAATCAGATATTAGGTATTACATTATTGATATCTGTAACTATACATGAAAAGAAAATAGGACAAAAATCCGATTTTCTTGTATTTTGGCTATATTTGGATGTCCATGCGCGAACGGAAGATGTTGAAGTGCAATACCGGTATTTTTATATTACTTTATTAGTGTGTCGTAGATGAAATTTTTCACTATTACATATTAAATATCGTAAAAAAAAATTATTACAAATTTTCAAAAAAAATTATTTTTTTCAAAACTTTAGAGCTTATGCGCGAACGGAAGATAACATCCGATAATTTTTATATTTTTTCCCCTATTTAGTCATACCATTTAGCAACTTTTCCGCGGTATCACGATCCGAAAAAAAAATATCGATTTTTTTCGACCCACCCTACTGTGTAGGCCCTCTACTGCTTAAATATAAATGGAAGGAATGGAATGGAAGGTAGAAAATATAAAATGAAAGTTCATCAAAATGGAAAGTGTAGTAGGTATAATTTAAAACTTAAAACATTTTTTTCCTTGCATGGACGGATTTTTGTTCTTTGCGGGTTTTTTAATCTTTTTAGTTGTGAGAAGGATCGTTCAGCAGAGCAGTTAGTAATCATTAAGCTGTGAAAGATTCTAAACGCAACTTCTATATTTGGGAATACGCACTTTACTTTATCTTTAATAATCATTTCATATAGATCAGAATGGGTGACGTTTGTTTCTGAAATTCATATTTTATTCGAACATATTTGTGAAAATGATTAAATTCGTCGAGGAAGTTTTCATTGAAGTCTTCTGGGTAAGATTCTAAGAGCAATTGGATATCTTTTTCATATTCTGAGCATGACTTATTTAGATCCGCAAGAAATGAAAACTTTTGTGAAACTTCGTGGTATACATCACCTTTTCTTTGCATTTGAGCATTAAGTGTGCCAATTATTAAATTGAAAGTCTCAATGCGGAATTTGTCTCTAGGATTCAAATCAAGTTCCTCTGCATATACATCATTCACTTGTTTCTTCCTAATTCGTCTTCGAGTTTCCTTATATTCCCCATTAGGAAAAATTTTTCTTGCCTCGCTTTCAAATTTTTCAAATTGATTCCTCATTTCAACGAGATGACCCGATAAAGAATGATACAAATTGGAACACGTTTTAAGATCTAATCCTTCTTCTTGGAGTCCTTTACTGGTGCGATGAAAAACTTGTAGAATATCATTCCACAAGGTGAGCATAAATATAAACTCAAACTCTTGCATTTTGTTTGAAATATTTTGTGATTCTAACCTGGTCTCACCTTTTTGGGTTGTGTCCTCAGCAATTTCATCTAAAGCATCCAAAATTTTCGGATAGGATTGTAATATTGCATTCGTAGCTACAGCGTGAGCTTCCCAACGAGTGTCCGACAGCGACTTCAGAACGCTATCGTTTCCTATTAAGTAATTCTCTTAAAACTGCCCAACGATGAGTAGAACCCGAAAAAAATTGTATAACAACTGCACAATCGAAAAAAAATTCACTGCGATCGTACAACAATCAACAGCACTGCGACCAATCAAGTTTAGAGTATGTGCAGCGCATGGTATAAATACAGCATATTTGTTGTGCTCTAAAATTTTTTGCTGCATCCCTTTGTATCGTCCTGACATATTAGCAGCATTGTCATATGATTGTCCTCTGCACTTTTCAATATCTATTTTGCAACCCTCTAGATAACTGAGTACTATATTTGCCATATCTTCTCCGGTATGACTTTTTAAATTTAAAAACCTCAGAAATCGTTTCACGGGCATTCCATCAGACGGCGATACGTATCTCAAAATAATACTTAGTTGATCCGTATGATAGGTCAGGCGTGGAGTCCACTGAGAGGCTGAAGTACCCAGCTGATTGTATTTGTTCGACAATCACTTTGTGAACTTTATCACTCATTAAATCGATAAGTTCGTCGCATACTGTTTTCGATAGATATGATGGGTTGTCGTTCCCTTTATTTCCATATCTTGCAATATGGCTTGCTAAAAATGGATCAAATTGAGCCACAAGTTCAAGTAAACCCAAAAAATTCCCATTATGTATAGATCCAAAAGACTCATCATGTCCCCTAAAGGCCAAACCACGTTCTGCAAGCCGTTTGTATAACTGCAATAACTCGTTGTAATACATTTTGCCAATATTTTCTTTCTTCTTTCACTTGTGCCTCTAGATTTTTGGTGGTCCCTAGACCTTGTCTTCGACTCAAATAAGTTAGCATAAAGTCCTTATGAGCTGAACTATTTTCATGGTGCTCAATTGCAATTACGTTGCGCCAATCACTAAATCCGTCAGCTGCAAATTGGCTCGGCGCTGTGGCGATGGATTTGTTACCAAACGACTTGCAAACAAAGCAATACAAAGATCCTTTGAGAAAAAAAGTGTGGTGACAGTTGTTCGTCAAAGTTGAGGGACTTTTCGAAGTTTAGTATGAAACATAAAGTTAGAATTGTTGTTGAAAAAAGCCATATTCTTTATACGTGTACGTAATCAATAGTGAAAGCATAAATATAGTACTTACCTGAAAACTTTGTGTGGTATAGTGTAGTTTCAATCAAAGCCACTCCGTAAATAAAGTAGGGGTACGTGCGGTAATGCGTATGGGCGCTATCATTTGAAATGCAAGGACAACTCACTCACTCGGTCTCGCGGCGCGCCCCGCCTGGGGGTCCCCGCAGGCCCAGGGGGACACTTCATACTCCCCGAAAGGGGCAGGGCCCTGCGGGGGTGTATGAAAGGTCACTACCGGACTGCTCGCGCCTTGTGATTTCGGACATATTGTGGATGAATCTCGATAAAATGTAGGTATAAAATGAAACGCCAGCAGAGGATGGAGGCCCCTGGAGAACAGGGGCCCCAAGCACGTGCTTGTAGTGCTTATACGTTAATCCGCCACTGCTAATATCTCACAGTCAACAACATTATGCAGTTGTTTCAATTTACAATAGATAATTCTAATTGAAAATGAACTCTTCTAGTTTTATTTTCAAAAAAACTATACAAAAAAATATGAATGAAATGTTTCATTATTTCAAAATTATTCTGCGTTTCTTATTGATTCTGCCTGTCATCCTTGCGCAGTTGCCATGGTAATCTCATCTGTATCATGAAATCGTGTAGGCTTTCACGGCCGGTGTCCATTGTGAAACATGGTGAAATGATCTTCCGGGCTGATTCAGCGTCGCCCAGTACACCACTACGTCGAAGCACTCGCCGCCACTGAAGATGTCTCTCGCAGTTAGGGACGAAAAGTCTGGAAGAGGAGGAGTTCCAGTTGACCACGGCCAATCAGCACGGAAGATCATTTCACCATGCTCCTCTGTATCGTTCCAATTTTAGTATATGTATCGCCGAAACTAGTACGTGTAACGGCGTATCATGTCGTGTATGTCCAAAACAACGAGCAAAGTTTTACGGAGTGGTGTGTAAATGACAAAATTTCCAACTGACTGCAAAATTTAGACAATTAAGGAGGCTGATATTTAGAATATTCTTTTCATTCATATACTGTGATGAATTGTGCCAACACTGCAGTCACTATAAATTTTTCCTATATATTTGATGAAACGTATTTTAATGAATTGGCTTAGTATTGCGTGTTGCCTAAAATATACTGCGCAATCTATTGAATTTACTCATAAGAAAATATGATTACAGGTTATGATTGAAAATTTCGAAAGTATTCATGTGTACCCATAAATATTCAATAAAATATACAATGAATGAAATATTTAACTACAGGCAAATAACAGAAACGCAGAATTATTACTGAAAAACTTCGAATTTAAAAACATTCCGAAATGAGTTCTCTCAGCTGTTCCAAC
Organism: Henosepilachna vigintioctopunctata; assembly: GCA_030704895.1. Lineage (NCBI taxonomy): Eukaryota > Metazoa > Arthropoda > Insecta > Coleoptera > Coccinellidae > Henosepilachna > Henosepilachna vigintioctopunctata. Next base: position 378,890 of record JARQZJ010000043.1, read on the forward strand.
TTACGATAGATAATTCAAATTGAAAATGAAATCCTCTAGTATTATTTTCACAAAAACTATAAAAAAACAATGAATGTCATGTGATGTTTTTTCAGAAAAATCATCAGGTAAATTGAATAAAGGGAGGAATAGAAGATGTGCAACCACAAAATGTCTAGTCGATCAATGGTAGATGGTGTTCTGTTCTAGTTCTAGTCGATCAATTGTAGATGTTTTCAGTAGTAGAGAAGCATAAACCATGAAATTTGATACTTATCTAGGTTTTATTCATGGATTATTCTGACAGTCTCTTTTCGAATATAGAATTAAAGCGTGCAATGTTATTCTTTTGGCACAATGACTAATCAACTCTCTGATTTTCGCATAATATTTTAGGAAATGATTAAGTATTATAAAATGCCTATTAGAATGAAGAAGTTGATATATTATCAGAAGTATTGTAAGCGAAATGTGAACTAAACTCGCACACACTAGAGTACATTGTTAAGCGGCAGATTCTGAAAAAATGTCTTGAATGATAGGGAAAAATATTGCCATAAATTTTATTACTTTGTCCCATCTAAGCGAGACCTTTCGATATTGTATACGAGTAGTTAGCTGCATAATTTGAGACGGAACGAATACTCAAATATAAATTATTATTTCGGACCAAGGGTATTCGAAGAGTAGGTACCTAACTATCATAAAAAATTGGACTATTTACACTAATATAATATGATTGATTGAATGTTCGCTGACCTCTCGGTGAAGCAATGATATATTGATAAAAAACACTTGGCTCGGTTTCACAAAAATTATATTTTGATTGACAATTTTTGCGGGATGTCACCCTATTTCGAAAGGTTCAGCTCTTTTAACTGTTAAAATGATGAATAAATTATGCTCCAAATTTTGGAAAAATGAAATTACTTCAGAACATTATTTTCCTCAAAATCAAGTTGTCGTCAGTGGAGACTCTTCTTCCATTATCTTAGTTTATGATAACAGATCTTGTGTCCTATTGAAATACTTTATTGTTATAAATTTCGATACAAGAAGTAACTTCAAAATGAAGTGACACAGCCTTTACAATCGGAAGCAGAAAATGTTTTGTAGTAGATACATAGTAGTAATTGAAGAATAGGGGTGAAGTAAACAAAGAACGAACTGATATTAAGTCTGGTTACTGATCTATTGCTAACACTGTCGGCAGTTTGCATTTGAATTTGTACTATAACTTATTTATGAATTTGAAAATAGTTACTCGACTATATCTATGCAAATTTAAATTGAGACGGTATTTTCTGGAAGGTTATCCGGAAGAACCAATAAATATAGAAAAATTATGAGTAGTTTTGCTATTTCACTTTTAAAACCTCTGCTTTATGTTTTCCTTAGTTATGCTTAATTATGATTTTGTTCTTATACCTTGTGCTACATGTGCAACCATTATTAAAAAATTCCAGAACGCAATACCTTTATTGAAATACATATTTAATTAATGCTGGCAGTCTCCTAGCATAACCGTATTCGAATCTTGACTAAGGAGAGGTTTTTCTTGACTGCTAGTTCTTTTTACCACTTCAAAAACCTCTGCTTTATGTTTTCCTTAGTTATGCTTAATTATGATTTTGTTCTTATACCTTGTGCTACATGTGCAACCATTATTAAAAAATTCCAGAACGCAATACCTTTATTGAAATACATATTTAATTAATGCTGGCAGTCTCCTAGCATAACCGTATTCGAATCTTGACTAAGGAGAGGTTTTTCTTGACTGCTAGTTCTATTTACCACTTCATGACCTATGTATGTAACACCTATTCAAGTCCGATGCATTTATCTATAACAGCAAAGCCTGATATCACTTTTCCAATGTCATATTATGCAGATTTTCGGACATACTAGGGAAACATTGGATGCCAGAAAAATATTTTGATTAATGAAATTTTTAGGGCTTACCTACTCATACAGCATGTGAAAATAGTTGGACCTATCTTCGTAGCCTATTAACACTCAGATTCTGCCTCTAGCTTCTCAGGCAGAAAGTCTAATACTTACTTCATGCAAACAACAGTGTCGTGGTCCTCTAAGAATCAAGGATGCGGTGCCTTCTATACTGTTATGTGAAGAACGTTATGTAGTAGATGGTTTTTTTCCTTGAAACTTAATGAATTTCAAAGGAATCATGAATTACCTCAAAATGAGTATTCGTGGGAAATTTTATTGTGATAACTTGAAGCATTTGAATGTCAAAAAGCAACGAAAAATCTATAAGGCTAGAATATATTGACACTAAAGCACGCTGATTGAAATGAATTCTAAATGAAGAAAAAATATGTGTAGAATTCAAATGTAGATAATTCAAAAATTTAGTGTTAACAAGTTCTTTATTAACGGAATGGTTCATAAAACTTAGTGATAGTCTAATAAAGGTCTTCATTCAGATTTAGAATCATTTCGTTGTGCACTGCTAGATTTTCGATTCTCAAATCTAGAAGTGTTAGAGAGGATTTGAAAAAAAAAGCATCGTACTTAGAGAACGTTTCTGTTGAAGTGGTTATGCTATTTTGCCATTGAAAACAGATAATCCAGATTTTAGTGGTAGTCATTGTTCTTCAATTTATTACTGTTTACATTTTAATTCATAACTGATGCATATTTTGATGGAAAATTCTCAATTAATTTTTTGTGATTCTATTAGCAAAGATCGTAATTTTGACACTCATTTCAGCTATAGAATGATTCTATCGAGTTTCAATTTTTTTTGTTTAGTGGCAAAATGAAATTTCACTCTTAAAATATATATTGAGCACATAAACATACACATATTACAAAATTCATTCATACTTAGAATAGAGACAAAGATTAAACATATATCATTTGAAAAATTACTGTGTTCCACTACAAAAATTATATGTACGTTTGAAAAGAATTGCCTTAAGAGTGCTGTATCTCATCCCATCAATGAACAAACTGATCTAGGCTTGTCAATGTACTATGTTTCAGAACTGCGGTACTGTCTATATTTGACATATTTGAGAATGTTTGTTGTCCAAGGATCTTCATAGCTGCATAATTTTCAATTACAGAGTAGGACTTTCATCCAGAATAACTTTAAAAATTTGTGTTTTAGTACAAATATCTGGTAGTAGTGCTTACTGAATTGAGGAATCGATTGTTTTTCGTTCCAGTTTCATCAGATTACATCCAGCAACATCACCTTCGGTTATTGTAAAAATTCCTCAATATCTTCTCTCAAATTACAATTTTATCATAGACTTTAATTGCAATTCAGTCAAATATTCACTAAAAGCTTCCATTTCTTGAATGATATACTTCTAGCTTCTTTTGCGGAAAAATAAACTTAATTTGTAAATTCACTATTATCTGCATTTTCACTCAAATAGTCTCCTTCATAATATAGACTAGTGAGTCACCTTTCAGACTGTTAGAAAATATCAATGCTGAGAAAGTCCTCACAGGAATTAGCTGCATCTGGGTTGATCAACATTAATGAATTAATCTTCGATTAAATTGAGCAATCTACATTACGATTTTTGCGACTTTGATAACATTCTTGAAGGTGAACAAAAAATAACCATTTAATATTAAGAGACTTTCCCAAACTACCTGAAGATAATTCGGATAGAAATTCAGGTAGAAATTCATGAATGAAACTCCAACGTAGATGAATTGTATCGAAGAGTTGAAAACTTTTGTGATTGGTGAAGTAGGATCTTCAGGTCTGGTCAGCTCATTTTGTGTTTACTTCTGCGGTGTGAACTCTAGACCTTTCTAGAGTTAAAGCACTTCTAATTATACATTTTTGGCGAGCAAGTATATTCTGACTGATTCGTTAATTTTGTGATTGATGCAGTTGCAGAGAGTTTGTAAATGTTTCAAGTAGCAGTTAAAAGAGAGGGTAGTTCTTCTTCTTAGGCCAGGAAGTTCATTTTGTTCGGTCGGGACATTTTGTGTTTGAAGTTCGAGCAGAAGGTTTCCTCCATTGAGAGTTCAAGAGTTCAAATGGAGTCCAGTACTTCTTTTTGGGTCAGAAAGTCCATTCTGCATGGTCAACTTATTTCGTTTTTGAAGTTCAAGCAGAGCGTTTGCAAATTTTTTGATTAAAGTTATAAGACAGGGTAGTTCTTCTTCTTATGCCAGGAAGTCCATTTTGTTTGGTAGGGACATTTTGTGTTTGAAGTTCAAGCAGAAGGTTTCCTCCACTGAGAGTTCAAGAGTTCAAATGGAGTCCAGTACTTCTTTTTGGGTCAGCAAGTCCATTCTGTATGGTCAACTTATTTCGTTTTTGAAGTTCAAGCAGAGCGTTTGCAAATTTTTCGATTAAAATTATTAGAGAGGGTAGTTCTTATTTTCAGGTCAACAAGTTCAAAATGCCAGGTCAACTCATTTCGTGTTTGGATCTCAAGCAGTGCGTTTGTGAATTTCTTCGGTGTGAGTTAAAGTCTACTTTTTCTTCTTGGACAACCTGTTTATTCATTTCTAGTTAGCATATTTTGTGTTTTGAAGTTCAAAACAGAAAAAAAAACTTCAAAATATCCAGAGTGGGTAAAATACAAATCTAAACACTAAGTTTTGCCAAAGAACCGATAATTTCAATGTGTATATTTGAATATATTTACAATAATTTTTCTAGATTTAATCCACGTAGTAGATATTTCATAATTCTGATCCTGATATTCTGCCTTCATTTTTCATCGAATAATAATCAAACGGTTATTTTATTTTAATTATGTTTAATCATTTTCCAAATTTTCGGTGTTGAATAAAAAAATAGTTTGAATTAAGGGCTCGGTTTAGTAAACTCCAAATTGCGTTGCGTCAGTAGATGGCGATACCGATATCATTTTAAGATTGTATATTACATCATTGTAGGACCTCGCATAGTTCGATGAAATTTCAAGTTTAAATAATTCGCCATCTGTCGACGAGAGGTATAAGTGTGTTTTGGTGTTGAGTGACTAAGCAGAAACAAAACTGTAATTACGGTAATTTAATTTTTTGAAATTGAAAAACTTTCGCGGGTACTCCAATTCGACTATCATTCTCTTTTATGACCGAACGATTATCTAAAGCTTAGATTCGTTTAGATTCTAAACGAGTAGTCCTAAAACATTTTTGGGAAAAGCAATTATTATTTAGATTCGTTTAGATTCTATGAATAAACGAGTAGTCCTTGATATATAAAACTAGGTGTAAGAGAATATATGGTTGTGTTAATAAATTATTTTAGAAAATGATATCCGTTTTAATCCTCTTTTAAATAAGCAATTATTTCCATATCACAAATTGTATTTATCAATACATTCACTTCGTTTTCTTATAGAGCGTTCGTTCACCAATTTGTTTTACATTTTATTATTATATTACGAAAAATTTACTTTCAGTTCTCAGAATGGTTCGAGAAAAGAATTACCTCAAAAAGAAACGCTCAAAGAGAAGCCGATGTCATAAAATTGCTGCAAATAAACAACACTGTGATAAATTTATAGAGAATATATTATTTAACATTTGCAGTTCAGCGATGGATATTGTGGAGACGAGGGAACGTGAATTTGTTTTCGATGAACATGTCATCATTGAAAACGGAGAAGGGTTGTTAGACAATGGTAATTATAAGGATTATACGGATAAAAGATAATACTTCTGCATGAACTCTCGGAAATATAAATATACGAAAATAATAATGTCGACGAATATGATTTATGAAATCACAATAGGCTCTTTGACAATGCGAAAAATAAAGTGTCAATTACTGTTAACAGTATATATTAAGAGTTATAAAATGATTATTTATTAACGTAAGTTGAAAATAATGATTAATTTATTTAAAAATCTGTAAATAAAAACAGCAATTTTTAAACGTTTATCACGTGACACAAAACGCTCCTGATTGGTCGAGTTTATCATGACGTCACCTGCTTGTAAACTTCGTAGTTTCGTACATAGCCTAGTTGTGTTGCGCCTAGTTGTGGTAGATTAAATCTCCGTTATAATAAGATTTTTTTTTATTATCACCTTTTTGCACTATTTTACAAGTACCTACTTTTAACCATGGACAACGATTTTGTAAAAGCAGACAGCAGAAACCTGCCCCAAGTCGACGCAATCATGGTCGGATTGTTTTTCAAAAATAATCCCGACTTTTATGCTTCGGAGCTAAAAAATGTAAAAACAGCAAAGTGAATATAATTACACTGTACTGGTAACTTAAATTATATCATAAGAAAGTGAAATAATGATCAACTTCCACAAGAACTTATATAGGTTATAAATAATTGTTAAGTTTGTTTGGCACAATTTCGTGAACATAAACGATAATTTGTTTACTTTTGCAGGTCTGCAAGGGATTCATATGGCGATGACGACATTGGATATGTGAAACTGCGGCGGAGTCACATCTTTGCACAATGATGTGTAAGATTTGTCCTGAGCACAAGGTCAGAAGCAGCTCTTACAACGTCACGATGGTGATAGACGAGGATAAGGGCGAAATTGTTAGCTGTCAGTGCTTGGACTGTGCAGCTTCAGCTGGTGGCTGTAAACATGCAGTGGCATTCCTCATGTGGACCAAGCGTCGCACAGAGGAACCTTCTTGCACTGAGGTGGAATGTTTCTGGAAAAAACCAAGGCTCTCCAGAGTAGGTACGACCTTGAAATATGTGACTGTGGAACAGTTGTGCAAGCAAGCTCTACAATGTGAAGCAAAAACTAGCCTCTGCACAGAGTTTCTTCACGAGGGAAGAAAAAGGAAAATAACAAACTGTGAACTTTTGAGATTTCAACCAGATTTTAAGCATAGTGATGTCAGACAATTTTCTTTTCACAACTTTCTTATGCAAGCCAGTGATAAGCTAAATAATAATGTTGAAAAAGTATTAGGGTCATTACAGATACATCTGTAACAAACAAACAAATTAGTCAAGATCTTTCAGTGTACTGCTTATTGAAATCATAGGACTCTGTAGCTACAAATTTTTACAAATATTATGGAAAACAGCAGAAATATTCGAAGTGAGTTGCAAGAGTCATTCTGATAAGAACATTAGAGGTATTATAACCTCAAATCAATAACGAAAATATTAACGTTCGGAATGTAATTAATTATTACAAAATATAAATATTACGTTGACTTACATCGAAATGGTCTTCACAAAAGAAAATATTTGTTCTATTCGCTATATCATTATGATCCCTCCGAGAAAGTTGCAACCACTTTCGGCGCACTTCGACATTCTTTGGAACACTTACAAATAGTTTTTCCGGAATTTTTAACGACGTGTTTGTACATTTAGGAACTGCACACCATTTTTAATGGTTACACCATTAAAAATGGTGTGCAGTTACACCATTAAAAAATGAGTTACACCATATGTAACTCATTTTTTGTTACATAAATCACTGATAAAATGTAAATCCAATCGCACTTTCGTTTTTTGTTTACAACAAACAAATAGGCCAGCTGTCACAGATAATACCAAAGAATACCAATGAATCTTTGTTCAGAGTCTGAACAATGTAATGATTATGTGAGAAACAGTGTTATAAACTTTTATCTGTGGAGAAAGTACGGTTTAGACTAAGTGGTGTGTTTAAAGTAACTTCATTGCATGGAATAGCGAATGACATAGGCTACTTTGAAGTACTCCAATATATCATGAAAACAATCAATGTAAGTTGTTATATACCCTAAATTGATATATTTTCTATTCAATATATAAGATTAGGTGAACATATGAGATGAGATTTTTCGATAAATATTTTCTTTCATTTCAGATTACTGCAAAAGAGGCTCATTCAATAGAACAGCAAGCAAGGCAACAGTCTCAGATTAAAACTTGGCATTATGAAAGAAGTTTGAGAGTAACTACTTCTCATGTTCACAATATATGCAAATTTACAGACAAAATAGAAAAATTAAATTATGCTGAAGCTTGTTTTCGAAGCAATTCAAAAGTGAAGCTACAGACTGAGAAAATTCAAAACCCTATGCGACCATAGCGCTTAATAAAGTACAAGCTTGTGGACTTTTGTTTCTACTAAATATGTGCATATTGGTGCTTCACCTGATGGATTAATTGCATAGTAGCTATATCAGAGGTGAAATGTCCTTTCTCAATGAAAAATTAATTCATCAGTGCATTGAATTATAACCATATACAAACTGTCAATATTGGATTTAATTTGAAAGAAACTAGTTCGTATTATCAGTTACTATTCTTTGTCTTTCATTTGGCAAGTAAACTAGAAATTGTAGCTTTCTCTTGCAGAGAAGAAAGAATTGGTGTATATGCACAATTTATCTTTTCATTTATAGATATACTTCATAATATTTCAATACTGTTTATCTTTGAAAAACGACAAATCATTCTTTTAACGTATCATTACTCAATGTAGAATCTGACTGTTAAAATAATATCTGTCCACTATAATCACTAAAGAACCCACTTTGAGTTTTACTTGCTTGGTGTAAAATGAGCACATTTCAAATTATTCAAGTCTTCATTGCTTAGGAAGGAAATAATTTCATCCAAACATAGCACTGGTAACCCTGCAAGTATATTATCAACATATGGAAGCCCCCTTTTCAGTGCTTCCATTCTTTGCAAACTTCTTTCCAAAAGTTGTACGAAACGTTTTTGGAGAATGACACAATCCAATGTATCATAATTCTTCAAAGACTTTAATTATTCTTTGTTCCTTCAATATTTAGACATCATATTTAGCGGTTCTTTTTGGTTTTCAGATTTTCGTAGAACTACTTCTAGGAATGGGGCTCTCATATGTATTGAAAATGCTGCCAACAACACTGTTGTACGAATTGCTTTCAAAAAAACAGAAGAATTTTTCCGAGTGTATTTGATATAATCATCAAAGAAGCGATGGTACTGGGTTACCACCGAATTCTACTTGGTGAGGAACATTATTTAGAGTTCCACAGAAGGGAAAATTTGAAAATATTTTTTCAAACCTTTGTTGTTTTTGAAATTCAAAATGTGTTCTATTAACAACGCCGCGCAGTTTTTGAAATGATCCGGGTTGATAAACTGATACAGACTGAAGTAATGAAGGGGAATTGCTTCCAGAAACAGAAGAATTTTTCCGGGTGTATTTGATATAATCATCAAAGAAGCGATGGTACTGGGTTACCACCGAATTCTACTTGGTGAGGAACATTATGAAGAGTTCAACAGAATGGAAAATTTGAAAATATTTTTTTTCAAACCTTTGTTGTTTTTGAAATTTAAATTTGAATTGTGTTCTATTAAAAACACTGCGCAGTTTTTGAAATGATCCGGGTTGATAAACTGATACAGAATGAGGTAATGAAGATGAGTATTTCCATTTCTGTTGGGAATATTTGAATCAGCTCCCATCTCAAGCAATTGTAGGAGTACATCTATCTCGAAATATCGATTTTTGACTAATAAATTCAGAGGAGTTTCCAGTGCTCCGCTTCTTATGTTCACCAACGGTTTATAATTCGAAAGGATTCTGATGATTCTACTGTTTTGTCGGCCTTTACAAGCAGCATGTAATGCCGTGTTGCCACAACTAAATATATAGTTGACATTGGCACCATTTTCCAACTCTTCCTGAACTACATCAGGTAAATTGAAGTAAAGAGCCGACAATCAATCGGTACATGCCATCTGATACACAATTCTGGTTCTCAATGAAAGAATTTGTCAATTATGGGTTATAGGTACTAGTATAGCCTATTTCCGAATACGGGAAAAGTTTCTTGTTACTGTGAGGATATTTTGTCAATTTTTTATATGGGCAAATAAAGATGAAAAAAGAAATGAAATGAAATGAAATGGCCATCTCATTCCTGAAACTATAATTCCACAAGTAACTGCCTTTTGTAATATTATATGAGACTCGAAATGTTGAGAAACAGCCAAGAAGAACGCAACCAAGGCCCGAGAACCGCGGTTGCTACAATCAAATATGGTATCCCGGTGTACCCATGTATCAAGAAGATACCGATGAAATGATATGGGACTATACACCGACATAGCGAGGTCCACTTGTACAATAAATCATGAAGAAATAATGGTATCCTCGATGACCTCACTGCCAGGTGAAACACCCAAAGGATCGTACAGGAGAGTAAGGTGCTGCGCTGAGATTCCCAACAACGAACCAAGAACAAGAGCTGGTCAGATGATGCTAGCCTTTGCTGGAATAGCTGGGCTCTGTGTGTTCGCTAAGCCTCTCACTCCAAACAACTCAGCCTACCTGGATTCAAGATGGAAGGAGTACTGTGCTGCGTCTGGAGAGGCATATGGGGCGGACATAACCCGGGCTGTCCAGACGTCCATCCTAACGTTTCAAGATCAGGTGTCATCCAGGCTTCAGATGAGGCAGCAATGGATACGAAAACTTCTAGAAAAACCGACATGCGACAGTATGATCTAATGTACCAATTCTTGGGGTCTTCCAGCTATGTTTTATGTCTCTTCGTGCACCTACTGGTATTACAACTACTGATATCAAAATACTATAGGGCACTATAGTGATGTTATACCCCAATGATAATTATTCTGGGATAATCGAAAAAATATATTTTAAATTTTTATGCACTGAACACTTTAATTAATTTTTCCACCCATTGTGCATTGAAAAAATTTCATCTATTTAACTGATGCTATCAAAAAAGACCGCTAAAACAGAGAAAAAATATGTTTAAATATATACCCCACACACACAAGCGAGCGTGCGTAAAAATTTAGACTTTTATTCAACATTATCAATATATAACATGGATGAGGTGATAATCATTTTTTTTCAGTACTCATTTCGATAAAATTATAGCGAGGGTGAGATATCACACCTCTCAGGGTGAGATATCTCACCCTGGGGTAAGCCAGGGAGGGAGACAGGGTAAGCCTATTTAACGACATCTTCCTACAAGTCTAATTACCTTAAACCGAGTCCGAATATTTGAAAGTATATAATTCTATTCATAAAACAATCTTCATGGAATCTATTTGAAAATTGAGCAGAAAAAAAAATTTTTGATGAAGATTTTTTAATCGAAAAATTTTCAATTACCAAAAAACTCAGCGACATCCGAAATATAGAGGATCAAACACTTAGCACATCCATGTATTAAGAATGTACAACCCGGCCAAAAGTACAGACTTCAATTTCAATGTTTGGTAGCCAACAACTATCAAGCAAATCAAAAAAGAAAAGTAAAAAAATTATTAGTTTTAAAATGGATTTTCAACCATTTAGTATTGTTGAAGACGCCGAATTTAAGGAGTTTGTGTACGCTTTAAATCCAGCATATCGCATGCCAAGCAGACACTCATTATCGACATTCGTGTGTGAGAAGTGGAAGAAGCATCTCTAAGTGGAAGCCAGTAAAAAGTGTTAGCTCGATAAATACGTATAAATCTCTATAAATTGTGACCAAGTGTGCAAGCGCGGAACTGTGAGCACGGCTGCAGGCCACGCCCAGAGGAACCCGTTAGTCACTAACAGTACTGTTTATTTTAAGCATTATTGGCTAATACAAAACCTGATTACTATCGACATCTAACGTCATGCCTAATAGCACCCAACCGGGTGGTGGTAAAAAGCCCCCGCTCCCCCAAAACCTCAGCTAATCCGACCGTCACCTAAGCACCAAAACAAATATCTTCCCCCCCGACGACTTCACATTCTTCGAAGTCAAATCCAAAAAAGAGGCCCCTCTAAGGTGATCTTCTACCCCAAATAGCTCCTCTAGCTCCATCCCTGGTGCATCAACAAGGAGTCGATCTGAAAAACCTGCGCCTAATACCGACCACCTACGATCGCTGTTTCGCTGGAAGTCGCGAGACCCCCTCCTCACCCGTCGCCCATCCCATCTCTCAGCCCAGTTTCTGGGCGATCTTCAACCAGATCACAATCACACTCTTCATCATCATCGAAAACCAGCAATTGCACTTTCAGCCCACCCCCGAAATCAGCGCGAATTTTTCAAAATTCTGCGGACCACTAAACTTTCCTTGGTTAACCTCAAAGTTAACTACAATAAAACAGCACCTGTCGAGTGCAAGGCTGCTGCCCCCTCAAAACTTTCAGAAGCTCCAAAAGCTTGTAGGCACCCCCTCAATTTCTTTCGCCTCTCAAAATCGCAACGCTCGCAAAAGCGCTGCCAACCAAAATAAACAGTTTTCCCACTCCTACGTCATCAAATATGTTGACCAGGATAATTTCGAAAGGCACCAACAAACCAACCTCCCTCTTTCGAGTGATAACTCACTCAAACAGTAGGTGCAGGTAGGTGCAATGCAGGTGCAGTAGGTTCGAGGATGCAATCCTCATACTTTGCTAAACAAGACATTTCTTCGTCCTGTAATCTCGTATAAATGCTTGCTCTATACGATTCTCCAAAAACATTTTGTCAAGCAAATTTAAAGCTTTGAAAGAGCAATCTGTCGCAGCATTTTCCGACTCCACTATCGATACTCCTCTCATCTTATACATAACCATAATGAAATTCCCTCTATTTTTGATCATATCAAAAAACTCCAAGCTCTATATGCCCAACGTACTCTTCAAGGGCCCTGAACTAGAAGCCCGAGCGACGTGGATGGTTCCATGGTACGGACGCAGACGTGCGCTCTGCAGAAAACAATTTCGACGCATTTCCCTTCCCGCAAACTCTTCAGGAGCCCAACAACGAAGTTCTCGACAACCTGGGAAATATACCACTTCTTATCCGCTAGTGTACGTGACTATAGTGTAATGCGCGAAAATTCGTAGCGGGCGAGTGCGATTCCCATTATTCATTTTACACAAACCCCTCCGGGGGTGAGATTTGTGCGAAAATTTTCTCCCAATTGACCTCCTGGTCAAAGAACGGAGGTATTTGTTCAACGTGGCGCTAACTCGCACACAGCTGGTGTGAAGAGGCAAGCAAAAAAGGGAACCTCTAAGGTGTGGCAAAAAAGGTGGGATAGAGAAGGTCAGAAGGCTGGGTGGACTAAAAGAATTATCAAGAATATTAATGACTGGTGCGAGTGTAAACACAGAAAAACTAACTACTATCTCTCACAATTCCTGAGTGGCCACGGCTCATACGGCACATTTACCCAGAGAATAGGTAAAACAAATACAAATGAATGTGAAACATATGTAACGAAACAGACAACCCTGTGCATATGTTCTAGAGTTGCTATAGATGGACAAAACAGAGGAGGATGCTGATAAGAGAAAAAGGTAATTTATCTGCGTTAGAAGAACTTATTCCACTCATGATTCAAGATGAAAAAAGCTGGTAATTCAGGAACAATTATATAGTAGGAATAATGAAGCTGAAAGCTAAGGGAAATAGGGAAATGCAAGCGGAGTAGACCGAAAATGATTTTATTGACAATATTCATTTATTTATTTATTTATCTATTAATCTATTTATGTATTTATAACATATGTGAATTTTATAGCCAAAGAGACTTGGCAACACTGTAGAAACCTAAGGAGTTGTGAATTCTGTTTCCGATCCGGCTTTCGGCAAGAAGGAAGATATAACGAGTTTTTAATGGGTCGGCACCTACAACTAGCAATCCCCACACAACCATCTTTCGATGGTATCTGTTTGCAGATTTTTTCTCCTCAAAAAAAGGTGAGACTCGCCCAGAAAACTGCCTATACGAAATTGGAAACATTATTAACCTTTTCAACACAAGGATGTCTGAAATTTATTACCCTTATCGCGAACTAAGTATAGATAAATCGATGTCATTATGGCGTGGTCGACTCTCTTTTCTTCAGTACATAAAAAAAGAAACACAAATATGGCATCAAATAATATGGTTTACACTGGGATGTTGGACGAATTCGGGAGAAAAAGCCCTAGGAAACAATTTGTTTTGAAATTACTGGAGAGTTTTGCAGGAGTTCGACATAGCGTATATAAGAACAATTACTATAATTTCTTCGAATTGGCTAAATCTTTAGCTGACAAACTCATTGCACAGGAACAATGAAATCAAACGGAAAAACAATTCCAAATGACGTTAGGGACTCAAATTAAAAAAAGGCGAATCGGTGGCAAGATATTCCAACCCTGTTACGATAGGAAAGTGGAAGGACAAACGTGACGTCTGGTATAGCTCAAATAAACATAAAAATGAGATGGTGGATATTCAAACTAGAAGGCAGTAGTAAATTACAATACGTATTACAATCCATAAGCAAGACCAAATGCTTGTCAAAGAAAAACTTTCAGATGTCCCTCTACAATTTTTGTTTATATTCATATGATGATAAATGCCCATCAACCTTCCAATAAAATATATGCCCTCTACTCCATGTGAGCCCATAAATGGTATGGCGATTTTATTGCTGTTTGATTTTCGAACAAATAATAATTAAGCCACTTCAACTTCTTAAATACATGTAATGGTTAATTAGCAATAACAAAACGCAATAAGTTTGTCTATGGTTTGATGACAATTAGAAATAACCTCGCTTTTGTACGGAATGTCGGTGAAACAAAAGACGAATGCCTGAGGCATATTTTTCAATATCAAAAACAAAAACAAACCGTAATTATTTGTGAATAAAAAAAATATTCATAAAGTGAATACCGTCTTCATCTATCAATAATTATTTTCTCACTTTCCACCTATTTTATAATCCTATCATCCACTCCATATCTACCGCGACTTCTAACGTTGACATGACTTACAGCGCCAAACCGGGTGGCACCCGCCACCCCTACACCTGAAATAAAGTCGGCGCCACCATCGCCCCGTCGTTCACCCACCCTCCGAGTGAGTCCTCTGCCTCGGGCCTAAACACCCGAAGCATAACCAAAACAACTGCTTTTCACTACTTCCGCTTACTCGACATCGTTATCAGCATCTGATGCCAGGATTAATACAAATGAAATTTTTCGTTATGTCGTTAGGAATATTTCTGAGAGCATTAAAACCCAAACAGAATTTTTTAAAGTTCTCAGAAGCACCCCCCTATTCATAGTTAACGTGAAAGTTAACTATAACAATACAGCTCTAGTCGAGTGCAAAACCGAAGCGCCAAAAGATTTCCAGAGAAACCAACAAAACATGGTAGGCGATCCCAAATTATCTTTTTCCCCACTCACGCTCGTATGAGCGCGGCTAATGACATAAAACCTAAAATAACATACTCTTGCGTCATCAAGTTCGTAGACCAGGAGTACGCCATTCAAGAATTAGTGATACACTCACTGCTCTAAACATTAATTTCTCCAAATGTTGGCGCATTTCTTGAAAAGTCACAAACAAATCCACTTCTCTTATTCGAGTGATAACCCACGCAAAACAAAGTAATGACGACCTACTTCTGAACGGCGTCAACATCTACGGACGCATTCATCCAGTAGAACCGTCCAAACCCGCTCCGCCAATTCAAAAGTACTGTTCCATCAGTAAGAAATCCGGCCATGATAAATTTGACAGACAAATCAACCTGTGCATCCTGTGGAAAATTCCACAAAAATCTGCAATACCCCAATTCAAAAATCCCACATGCCCCAATTGTACAAGGTATACAAATAATTGTATATGTATATAAATTTCAATTTAGAGTTTTTATTACACAAACGTTCGATTGGTCGAATGTTCCATTTTCCGTCCAGCTCTAGTGCTTGTAGATGTCGTTCTTTTCAGTGAATCAATTTTTACGTTTTCAATTGTATGTGCGTATTTCAGGTAAATTATCATGAATGGACACAAGAGAATGTTGTATTACCAAGAGAACATGGAAAAAGCGCTACAAGACATACGCGAGAAAAAAATAAGCATAAGTCAAGCTGCTAAGCTGCTAAGGTATAGAACATCCCAAAAACAACGATACTGGACACGTTAAAAGAAAAAAATAAGAATCCAAGCAACAGAATGGTCCAACCATTTTGACAAGCTCAGAAGAAATGCTTCTGATGAAATGGATTTTAGGATTGGGCAAACTCGGTTATCCGGTAACGAAGACTCAATTATTGGAATCGGTCATTAAATTGATCAAACATTTTGGACCGAAAAATCTTTTCAAAGATGACCATCCAGAGAAGAGGGGGTACAATGGATTCCTGGCTCGACATTTTGATATTTCGAAAAGAATCCCACAATCTCTTACGACATGTAGAGCACTGGTTTCGGAGGAATATATTAGGAGCTGGTTTTCAAAAATACGTCGATACTTTGTGGAAAACCATTTAATGGATGTTTTCACGATGCCAAACGCATCTTAAATTGCGATGAGAGCGGTTTTAATCTCAGGAAAAACTAGTCCTGGTCAAAAAAAGTTCGAAAAAAGTGTACAACCGTACTATCAACGACGAGAAGGAATGTTTGACTGTTACATACAGTTGGTACGGATATGGCAGTACCTGCAACCTTACAAATGCTTCCAAATGAACGCTATGTTCTATCATCCATCACAGTGAACATTTCTAAAGGGTGGGAATAGCTGCTCAAGTAAGCATTTTATGAATACACTACAAATGTCTTTCACCTAGGGCTAAAAGAACAAAAAATGTTTGTTGTTCTTTTCCTGGATGGTCATCCAGGAAAAGAACGGCGAAGAAGATCTGATATCAAAAAGTACTTCCAATCATTCTGAAAGCATTCTATCCCAATGCTACACATTGTCTACCACCTCTGGATATAGGAGTTCTTTTTCATTCAAAGAATTGTTGGCGAAATGATGTCCGAGAATGGCGGATGGAAAACAGCCGGAAGAAAATGCAACGATAGGACATTCTCAAAATATTGCACAAGTCTCTGAATGCAATAGTTTAGCCAGCGATCATTTCAAAATCGTTTCATTGTTGTGGGCTGTATCATTTTGATGAGGATGCTATAAACTATTCAAAGTTATTAAAGCAAATTTCAGAACGCAAAACTATGACTGCTTCGAAATATAATACAATGTACTGGTAATAAAGATGTCACCTGCAGAAAAGAAACAGAGTTGGACTTATTAGGTGAAGTAAAAGCTCTTTTGCCTAAAGAAGTTCCTAATCAGTTCAAAAATGTAGGATGTGAAATTGAACTCAAGAGAGCTTTATTGAGCTCTACAAATTTAGGAAAAATATATTTAGCGAAATAGATTCACATATCAAATACGCTTTTACTCTTCGAAACAACCTGCCCAGCAACCTAGGTCAAACTGTTATTGATATTCATATTGATGTGAAGTTCTGTTTGAATAATGATGAAGTATATAGAGGCAACAGATAGACCGGATTGATCTTTAAGTTTACCGAATCCAAATTCCGCATCTATCTCTAAGCAATTCGAAGTTGAAAAAACGCCAGTCAAGAAAACTGATCAGAATAAGGAAGAACACCTTTCAAAATTCAAAAGTGAGAAGACTAATACTGATGAAAATGAAAAAATCAAAAAAACTAGTTGAGCACTAATACAGCAGCAGCAGAGAAAATAGAATACGCAAACGGTGACCTTGTCGTTGTTGAGTATGAAGAAGAATACTTTCCAGGGATATTATTCGAAAAGGTTGATGATATTCTGAGAGTAAAGGCAAAGACGATGAGAGGAAACTTCTGGAAATGGCCAGATTTGCCCACGCGCTGAAACAGTACATACTTACTTCATGACTTTTGGAACTGCGGAGTGTTATTAATAATATTCCTTTTCTCAGCTATTATTACGGAATCGTTACGAAGTTGTGGGTAATATTCCTTTGATGAGGAGGCTATAGATTATTCAAAGTTATTGAAGCAAATTTCTGAATGCAAAACTATGACTGAATCAAAAAATTCCTCTAGTGCTGATGAAGATGTCACTTGCGGTAAATGCGGAAATGGGAGATCGTTTGCCTAAGGAAGTTCTTAATCAGTTTGAAAAAATTCTTGAATTTTTGAGAGAATATATAAAGCGAAAATAATTCACATATCAATGATGTTTCTTCTCTTCAAAATATGCAGTGCAACTTATATCAAACAATTATTGGTACTCACATTGATGAGGAGTTCTGGATAAATAGTCGAGTAACGGTCACACTGGAATTTCAAGTTTAGGAAATTTAAATTCCCCATCTATGCAATTCGAAGATGAAAAAACGCCAGTCGAAAAACTGATCAAAATAAAGAAAACTAAAAATATCCCAAGCCTTTCAAAAATGCTAAAAAAAGTTGATGAGCAGAAATTATACAGAGAAAAGGGTAAAACAGGCAGAGCTCAAAAGAGGAAAGAAATATTCATAAAACTATGTTGAAAGTGAAACTGAAAGGTGTATTTAATTCAACTAATAATAGCTGCCGAAAGGAAAATAGAACACCCAAATGACTATTATTGGATAAAGAAGTATTATTTCAATCGCAACTAACAACTAAAAATAGGTAAATAATTGTTAATTTAATAGGGATAGCATTCATTTTCGTTCATTTCTGTGCTGTACGAGGGTATTCGGTACGATCTACGAGACATTTGGAAATCATCAGTGGTCCAACATAATTTACGAGTTGGCCTGCAACTGAAAGCTCTAATATAATCGTCTACAAAATGAGTAAGAAAGCATGTAAATGTTATAGAACTATATTAAACACGAAGATATCTGTGTTAAAGAATCTTGATGAAAGGACTGAGCTAGATGTTGTATATACCGATTCAATGAAAGCATTTGATCAAATGAATCATAAAGTTATGTTGTACAAATTGAATGCAAAGTCAGGTTCAAATAATCGAACACAGTTTGTACAAATTGAGGGTCATAAGTCATACGCATATACAGCCATTTCGGGTGTACTACAATACAAGGCTCTAATTTAGGCCCACTGTTGTTTCTTCTTTTTGTAAATGATTTAAAAGACTGTATAGCAGTTCATAATCTCATGTATGCTGATGATTTGAAAATATATCGCAAAATTGAAACATATGAGGACTGTATAATCTTACAGGATCGCCTCACTGCTGTTTCTGATTGGTGTTACCGCAATGAGCTCAATATTAATGTAACTAAATGTAACGTTACCACATTCACTAAAAAGAAACAGCCTATACAATTTGACTACACAATTAACGAAGCCATTCTGACCAGGGCCTCCGAAATTCGCGACCTCGGTATAATATTTGATCAGAAATTCACTTTAGTACCTCATAGAATAATACAAATGAAACAATTTCAACAGCATTTCAAATCTTATGGGTTTATTGTGCATAATGCTGGACACTTTTCGAATACAAAAACACTTATACAATTATTTAATGCGGTTGTAAAGAGCAAACTGGATTTCGGATGTATGATTTGGCGTCTCATTTACAATTGTCATAAAAATCATTTAGATTCGATAAACGAAAATTTCTCAGATATCTAATTTGGAAGGAAGATCACGTTAATCTGGCCAGAGTATATAGCCAAATTGATCTGTTAAACAGATTTGTTTGTTTGCAGGGACTTGTTTCTGAAGATTCTGTATAAAAAAAGTTCTGAAGAAAATGTGTTTTGGTCTTGTTGATGCACCTCAAACTATGCAACGCTTTATGGACTTTTGTTTCCTGCCGGAGATAATACAATGTTTGTATTATTTAGATGATATTGTTGTCGCTAGTTCTACGTTTGAAGAGCACATAAAGTCTCTGAACTTGTTTAGGAAACGCTCCATTAGGCCGGACTAAATATAAACTTTGATAAGTGCAGATTTTCTCGCCCTCTGCTGAAGTATCTTGGGTTTATTGTTGATTCAGAAGGGTTGAGAACGGATCCAGATAATGTATCGGCTATGGTAAATTATCCCCCAAAAACACCTCCGACGTTTGATGGGGTTGGTCTCTTGGTATCGCCGTTTCATTAAAGATTTTTCTAAGATTTCTGCCCCAATTAATGATCTATTACATGGGGAAAAAAGGAGCGGGCATTCAACTAAATTAAGAACCGGCTAGTTTCAGCTCCGGTGTTTGCCAGCCTTGATTTCGAGAAGCCTTTTGTTATTCAATGCAAGGCCAGTTCTACCGGATACTGGTGTGTGAGGATGAGGGACACGAACACCCCATTGCGTACGCTTCTCGCTCGTTGACAAAACTTGAACGCAAGTATACTGTAACGGAGCGTGAGGCTTTAGGAGTTCTTCTCGGCATTGAGCATTTCCGACCATATATTGAGGGTCCTCATTTTACCGTTGTGACAGATCATCATTTGTTATTATGGCTTAAAAATCTCAAGGATCCGGCTATCCCGGATATGATTTACTCAATTTGTAATTCAAAATAACGTCACTTTGTTTTGCTCTTCTCTGTATCGAGATTCCTTATCTAGATATCCGGTCACTTCAAAACTTAACGCTAAACAATGAATAACATAATCCAACTCAGCGTTCGAACTGAACCATCCTAACTGCTATATGATCGTATATTCAGGAAAGTCATACTGTGTGGGATGAAAATATCTATAAATAAAATATGAGGTTACGATTTACGAAGTTCTCTTCAGCGTTTTTGATAGAACTATCAATTGCTGGTGATTTTTATGGTCCTATTACAGAAAATGGGATAATGTATTGGGTGGTTCTGAATGGCTCGGTTTGGTGGATGACCTCAAAAACTTGTCCTCTATTTATATTGATGTCCGCAGTCGTTTGTATGAGGCTTATCAGCGAAGCAAACAATACTTTGACTGAGAGAAGATACAATCTAATTATCTTAATATTGAGCTATAATTTTAATCCTTTTGGTTCATTTGATTGTCTATTATTATTTTCATATATCGTGTACAATGGCTTGTACAATAGGGTTTCTGGGCCTGCTGATGATGCACATTTTACAACAAATGCATTCATACTGATCCACTATGTTCCACTCTGTTTTTGTCAAGTCTCAACATCCCTCCAATAATAGGGGATTTCGATGATGACCTAGTTCCAACTACGGCATATTTAGCAAGGTATAGGTATCACTTGGTCGTACATCCTGGCAAACAAGTAGTCAGAGTTGAGGCTAGAATAGCATCGTGGGCAGATTTACTCGGTCCATAAATAGCAGCAGATGAAATAGGATTGGAAGGCCAATCAATCACGAGGGATGCTGTTGTTGCAGTTAGGGACCATCACGCAAGCTCACATATTTCCAACACTGAGAACTGCGAATACCCAGGAGGTTTGGCTAAACTTTGTTGGTCCCAATGCTCCAGGATGAACACCAGTTGAAGCTATGGCAGTATTAAGAAAGATAGTTGACTAATTCACAGAGAGCTTTTACAACAGGAGGCTTAGGGATGATTGTCCATGTCTATTTGTCGATTCTGAAACGTGGAAATGTTACAGGGACATTTTCCAAAAAGGTCGTCAATAGTATTGTCCAAGATCTCAATATCCCCCAATTCCAACTTGATGCCCCTGCTTGTGAGCAATTTTATAGTATATTTGGTGATGGTGTGGACGACACTAATATTATAGCTATCGCAGAAAGATGGGCAGGACTTTTACCACCAGAGGCTCTGAGATTACGCCTCGGGGTACAACAAGTTGCAAGGTCGGAAATAACAGCTCTTATTGTTACAGGCAGAGATATTAAAATATTCGACGACTTTAATGGGGATAGGTTAACGGAGAAGCTTACTTAAGAAGTTACGGAGGATGGGCCCGTCAAGAAAATGCCAGTGCTTCATTTAGATAGTATTGTAATTGATTTGGTTTATAATATATTTTTTGCAGGAGTTAGCCGTTTCGTCGCGAATAAAGTTTCAACGCCAGTTTGTTACGGAGGATTATTTATCTCGTCGGAGACGTCCTGTTCAAATAGTACAGACGAGCTGAGTACCGAACTGTTAGTTCAGTGAAGCCAGATATCCCGACTTCAATACGAAGAAGACAGCTTAATAATTTTCCAAGATGAGTGCCTTTGGACCATAGAGTTTTTTGTAATTTGATTGCTCTATTTTAAATAACCTAGCCCACATTATACTTACGCCCTCAAAAAAGACACTCGCACTCTCATTATACAACTTGTGGTTTTCCTTTCACTCAAATCTGATGAGTACAGAGACAAACAACAAGCTTGTTGTTTACTGCCGCCACAGTTTCACAGCAAAAGGCGAACAACATCACAGGAAATGCTGAGAAAAAATCACAGGAAAAGAAGTCCTTTTCAATAACTAGCAAGGGAACAACATAGAATCTTGCAGTTGATGATGTAATGAAAGCTGTCGAGACAAATGCCACTTGTCTTGGACTGTCTTTCAAAAAATATGCGATCACTGACAAAGACATCTGGTATGGTACTTCAGCTCCATATCACGATTTTTTTGTTCCAAACAACCTTAGAGCCACTGAATTAAGATGTGGTCGTTCTCAGATGCCAGTAGGTAAAAATGGTAATTCCGTACAATCTTTGCCTGTGGAAGAATATGGCCTTAATGGTCACACCATATATTGCTGGAAGGATGCACATATCCACCAGAGAAACGGAGTGACATGGCTCAAAATGTAGGACCAATG
This sequence comes from Henosepilachna vigintioctopunctata, assembly GCA_030704895.1. Taxonomy (NCBI): domain Eukaryota; kingdom Metazoa; phylum Arthropoda; class Insecta; order Coleoptera; family Coccinellidae; genus Henosepilachna; species Henosepilachna vigintioctopunctata. The sequence goes on from JARQZJ010000043.1 coordinate 401,328, forward strand.
ACTGCTTTATTGTGCCACATGAGAACAGAGGAGAAGTATAGGAGAAAATGGACAGATGCTGCTGAAAGATCCATAGCATACATTCCTGTCATAGATGAACAACTTGACATGGTCTAAGGAAGGAAGGCAAGCGAGGTAAAAGGGAAAAAGGGGATACTAGCAGACATTCTCCTGATAACCACCTCCAGACAAGCAAATCGAATGTTCTTCCCAATGAATATGTTAGTGGTAATATCTGCCGCCGTCTCTGAAAAAGGAGCATTAATTGCTGATGATGGCACTATGATCCCTCAGCACACAATGGAGGATTTTCTATATCTCTTCAACGTATCAGGAAATGGAGGTTTTTATACCTATTCTCTTGCCACACACTTCGCATGGGAAATGGAGGGAGACATGTCTGAACATGTTGCAAAGCAAATATGCTTTCAATCTATCTTCGGAACATTCAAACAGGACCTTAGCATACTTTCCGAAATCACCAATCAAGGCACATGGAACACGAAGGAGGATATGGAATCTTGTTTTAAGAAAATGACAACATGTGGGAAGAGTTCAAAATTCTATCCTATAGCACTCAAGTTCTACTCTGAACTCTGCTCTGCGAATATGACAGGCCTTCTTTCTTCTTCATATTTCAGATAGGCTCTCTACCAGTTTTTAGTGGCTCAAGAACTCAGAATTTCAATGAGGACTTCTTTGAACAACTGAACAAGAGATCAGGGGTAATCTCTCCCGCCAAAACAATTCTACAGCAAACTGCAACACTAGTGGAGATATTAGCCTCTCTCAAAGAAACATTGATATGAAGAAACAAAAGATAAGGGGACAGTCAAATGGAGGAAGGTTGAAGGAGGAAATTTCTGAATAAATAAAATCAAAAGTGACTGGAATTCATTGTTTTATACATCGTCAAGCTTTGGCAGCCAAAACGCTTCCAAAAGAACTCAATGCTGTCCTAAAACATTGTAAAAAGTTGTAAATTACATAAAAAACTGTGCAATACTCGAATGTTTAAAACGCTTTGTGAGGATTTAGGAAGTGACCACAAAACACTGCTATTTCATACAGAAGTACGTTGGCTATCCAAAGGTAACATGTTAGCTAGATTATTTGAGCTCCGAGATGAAGTAATCACTTTCGTAGAAAATCTGAAACCAAATGAGCTAAGCATAGAATTCAAGAAACCAAGTACACAGGTGTCGTTGGATTATTTGTCAGCCTTCTTTGACTCATTGAACAACCTCAACTTGAAACTGCAGGTGGAGAATCGGATATAGTGGTGATTCATCGTGTCAGTTGTAGTGATTCATCCTGTCAGTTGTAGTGATTCATCGTCATCAGTTGGGTAGGCTGCCAGCTTTGTGAACGTTGGGCTCACAATGGTTGTGCTGGTGTGGATGATGAAAACACCGAAGAAATTCATATTTGTATTTATTGTGATAATAATTAGCTTACCCCATCTTGCCCCATTTTCATTACCCTATCTTACCCCAAGGTAAGGGGCAAGATGGTTTTTTGAAAAGTTCCTATTAAATCATTTATTTTTAAAAAATGCTATAACTTCATCTCCCAAAGACTATGCCAAATTGTAGTTAGATTAATAAGGCATTGTGCCATATATAAATAAGCATAATAAACGCAATGATAATACCGTATTTTTGGTATTTTCCTTAGATAACCCATCATGTCCCCCTTCCTACCTTGTGATAACTCAGAGCAAAAATTACAAGAAATCAAAAATTCTAAAAAATTGATAGAAGGTCATTGGTGCAACCACATATCAAGTCTGGCGTTGAAAATACTTCAAGAAAAGAGAGAAAACTCCGACACAATTAGTACTTGAATGAGTTCGCCGAAAATGTATACAACCAATTGACAGAAAAGATTGACATCAATAGAAATTACATTTAGCACTTACATATTTGAATCTCAGCAGTAAGGTATCTTGATTTCTTCCTGTTTTGAGTGATTTCAGTTCTGAGTGATTTGTCTCTTGATTATTATATTATAATTGAACAATTAGATATTGACATTAAAGGTTTAGATTATTATAATTGATAATGTTTTTTATTATTATAATTATTTCTTAATATTGTATATCTATGTTGTTATTGTTATTTTCCTGTAATTGGTTAATCACCTGTTGGAAATATATGCTTTTTATTATTATTACTATTACAAAATATTGACAGAATGTGTTTCATCTCTAACAGTTATGTTCAATCAAAAAAGAATAGGAGACGTTCATTACTTGACAATAGAAACATTTATAATAGCAATCGTTCAAATGACGACCATACAGCATTTTGTTAATATTCAACAGCTGCTGAGAAAATATTGAGCATACATTTCGAACGAATTATAACTGGAGGAAAGGCTTCCAAACCTGTACGAATTTCATTTTCGGAACACATTCAGAAATATATATCATTTTTATTGGATATCAGAGATAATACTAATTTAGTACCAAAAGTAATCCTTATTTATTCGCTTATTCTGGTTCTAAGGATAAGTGAATGGCAGGAGCAAATGTCATAAGTCGACTGGCAGAAAAATCGGGAGCTAAATAACCTTCTTTGTTGACTAACAAGATTTAAAAAACACATCGCAACAACGTTACAACTGATGTCAATGCAAGAGGACGAAATTGAGCAAATAGCTACTTTCATGGGCTATACAAAAGAAAACGCATGCTGAATTTTATAGGGTAGTATTTTTCCATATTTCGTTTTGTGTTTAGCGAATAAAAGTCAAATTCGATCTGATTTATCGTAAACTCGACAAGCAGGGACCTTTTGACTTACGTATAATAAGGTGAAGTGATGAAATATTTTAATTTGATTTATAAGAATATGTAATTACAAGTGATGGAAAACTGCTAACACGCAATATTAATGACGTTATTGTAATATATTGGTAATAATATTATATATTATAATAATATATTTTTAATATAATTCGCACAATGCGGCATCAGCGCATTGTGCGTATTCTAACATCTGTTTACCAGTTCCTGGAGCAGATAGGGTAAAACACCCAGTAGTCAGCCTTTTAGTGAGTAATTCAAATTTGTTCATTTATATTTCAAATATTAAACACTATAGATAAAAACAACCACTTTTTTGTGAAAGGTTATTTACTATGTTAACTAAAAAAATTAACAAAATATTTAACTTTTGTTAGACTTATGGAAAAAATTAACGATAATCATATAATGGCACTTTTTCCCAGTGCTCAGCCTCATTTCTCCAGAAGTCAGCCATGGCTTACCCTGTAGTCAGCCTCTCACTTATTTTGCATATTTGGCCTAGAAATTTCTTATTATATATATTTTCTCACATATCCCCACCGAATTCAGTGCATTTCTAATGGTACCATGCAGGGTAATTTTCACACCCTATTTCATCTTCACAATTATTACATCTCATTCTCTTTATAGTACAGGCACTATTTTTCTTTCTATTTACACTTTTTTTTAGAATTCAACTGCTTTTCCGCTTTAATTTTTTGTAATTCTTCTTTCTTTTATGTTCCTCTTCTTTCTTTGACTTGATCTCAAGTATTTGATTTTTTATTCAATATTTCGTACTTATCCTGTTCTTCATCTCTTCTTTTTTTTCTCTCAAATTGTTTCCACTCTTTCGAAGAAATAGCTCCTGTTTCATTGATCGATTTATCTTCTTTTTTGATGTACTTAGCTAGACCAGGCAATATCCATTTAAAATGACTCACATGTCTCTTGATTTTACATTAACAGTGGACATTATGATTATATTGCTTTTAATATTTTTGGTACTGTCGTGTAGTACAGATTGTATATTTGTTGTCTCGTCTTGTTCAATATTATTTTCAATTGGATCAAGTTAACAATCTGTCTTTATGCCTTTCACATTATCCATAATTATTATTTTCTGGGAGCGCATAGTAAGTATGTATTTCTTGTCCAACATCTTCATTTTCTTTATCAATTCTTGGTTAGTATTTATTTCTAGATCAATATCTTCATTTGTCATATATTCTTCAAAAATTGATTTTGGTGTATGATTAGTGTTTCTTGAATTTTAACATTTTCGTGAATCACTTCAAAGTCGGTTATGATTTCGAATTCCTTCAAGAATATCTCTTCTTCTGTAATGGTACTTAAATTATTTTTCAATGTGTGATCACCTATTATCAGCAAGCTTATCACAAAAATTTCAGTCGATTCTGATACCTATTTTGGTTGGTTTGCATCAGTATCACAAGCAGAACTACAATCTGCACTCAAAACATTAACTTAACGTTGTGAAATTTCTCAAGATTATTCTAAATATATTTTGAGTAGCCAAAGCGGTCGTATTGCATGAGTTCAATTCACATTTGCTAAAACTGTTGCTGATTGTTATAGACAAATTTTCTTTCGCAACCTTGAAAACTCGACTAGCTTCTCTAATTGTCCTAATCGCCACAATAGCTTCTGTCAATTGTTCTTTTTTTTAATGGTGAATAGGTCTCTTTGACTTGATGAAAGTTTAAAAAAAGTGATTTTCAGTCTAAAATAACTGTGCATAAACTCAACTCTGATTAAAAAGGCTTTAAAGTGCAATTTAGTGCAATAGGACTGACGGCTGGTTACTAGATTCGTAGATCCATTACAACATCCAATTACATTCGTACACGGCTGACTACTGGTAAAATACACTTCCGTGTTAAAAACTAGTAGTCAGCCGCTTATGGCTGAACACTGGATTTACAATTCAAATTCGAAACCCAGTAGTCAGCCACCCTAATTACAATATATTCAACAAATAAAATGCATGTAAAAGTTGATTTTATTGCAGAATAAACATTATATTGTAACACGGTAAAATTATCCACCGCATATAACAATATGAAATGATATTGGTTCGTATGTGTGCATATTAGACAATAGAGGGACAAAGGATTCTTTCAAACCTTATTTTAGCGGTGTACACAAATTTCAACACTATTTATAGGGAAATAATGTCTGTAAAGGCTGAGTACTGGTGCAGGGCTGACTAATGGGTGTTTTACCCTATATGTGGGATCATTCAGTGTGTATTTATATATGAATAAATATTAATATTAAAAGTATAAAGTTATTCTCTAATAATTGAAGTGTTTAATCGAAACATTACATGGCAACGAGTCGATTTAGTAGAGTTCAGAATAAACATATACTAAATAACCATGCATATCGTATACATAGTTGATAGACAATTTATTAATATAAAGTGAAAATTGCGAACGATAAAATGTGGGACATCTGCGGGAGTTCGATGTGATAAACTCAGAGTGGTCTATAAATAGACGACGTTAGGAAAATTATTTTATTGCGAACTGTATCACGGATAATATACATAAAAATCAGGATAATCCTCCAGTGAGGAGGCTTAGATATTAGTATATGATTTATGTTTACCAGAAGAACCAGAAAAAAGGACTAAAAAACATTAACCACGTTAATCTTCGAGCATTTCCAGTCATCTAATTTAGTTTTTCCGGCACGTTATGAATTTTATCACGCCGAAAAATCAGTGAATGAGTCGTCTCGTGAATGGGCCGCGCGATTGAGGACTTTAGCGGAAAAATGAGAATTTGGTAGAGCAATGTTACCGACTGTTTTGAGGGATATATTTATCATTGGTTATGATAGGGGGCACGTGCAAGAAAAGTTATTGAAGGAAAAGAAGGAAGCGCTAAATTTGAAGATATAATTTCAATTGCAGATTTGAAATACGCTGTGATCAAAGGTTGTAGTGCACCCCCAGGTCAGGTGAAAATGGAACCGGAGGTGATGTATGTGCAAGGTGGTAGAGGTAGCGGTAAAAAAGATGCTGGGATTTTGATTAGTTGTGACTGCTCTGAAGGAGCTAATAATTTCAAAAAAGTGGCCACTGCAAAGCTGTCAGCGAAATATGACATATCGGATGTGAAAAAAGTAAAAAAGTATAGCCAAAAATAAGAATTATTGGATTCATGGAAAATTATAAGAAAGAAGAATTAGTCTTTCATTGAGGATCAAAATGAGATAATTCATTAAAACACTCATATTGAGGTTTTGAAAATTTAGGCTACTGAAAATAGAGCAAACATTTTTCAAGGTGTCGTAGAGTTTGATGTCAACACTTTTGCGTCAATTTTGAAAAGGGGAAAGCTTTTCATGAATTATGATCTGTGTTCTATCATGCACGATTTTTGTATGTTATTAAAAACCGTTATTTATGTAAAAATACTGGTGTTTTGGTATTACATTAGTTGATAAAAATTGAATTTATGCACAACATAATTCTAATTTAAAATAATATTAATCAAACAAAGAATTTTTTTTGAAGATAAACAAAGAATTTTTCATTAAAATCTATATCAGGCACATTTATTTTACATACCGAGCCGAGTATGGCACCATCGAGAAGCGGCGGTGTCGGCAATATAAAACGATTGTTTACGTTTTACGTCTACTACCCAATGAATAGGTCTCGTTTATTAGTGCAGGCGCCAAAAGGAGTTGAGTATGCAAAATATAAGGACCGGCAACTCAACTGAGTTTCGTTATTCTGAGATAACGAATTTCAGTTATCTCAGTTAATTCATGTTATCCTCAGATAACAAAAAAACACATGTTGCCAGCGCCTGTGCTGGTCCATTTTCCTGTTATAGGCCCCCTGCCCCCAGCGAGCGCCGCAATACGTCATAGCGCGTGTAGTCGCCAGTAGAAATTAACTGATATTTATACTTTTAATTATTTAATATTTTAATTATATTACGCAATATAATTCTAAACTTTTGGCATTTGAGTGTTTAATTAGTGTTTAACTCAAAAAAAACGCGAAAAGTTCGCTACAAGTGATAAAAATAAAGAATGGAGATTTTGAACGAATTTCGTGTTTGTGTTGTGATAAAACGGGTAATTTGATGAAAACCACAACAAAATAGTTTATAAATATTCAGAGAACTGAAGATCGAAGAAATCATGATATTTGTAACAAGATAAAAAACAAAAGACTGCAGTAGAAATGATTGTTTCAAGACTTAATGCAGTGGGACTTGACTTAGCATTGGAGTACTCTCAAGACCGATCTTCTGCTGTGACTGATGGTTTGACGGATATTACTCAAAATGAAAATGCGATTAGTCTTGAGTAGGTCGCGAACGACCTAGGTGGAAAGAATACTTCTTTAGGTGAACTATGCGAACTAGTTCATCGATGATCTCGCTCTTAATTCTTTTAATATTTTTTTAGCGTCCGCTTTACTAGACTGAAAAGAATTAGCGGTTCTGTATGCAGTTGGTGAATTGCTAGCAACTGGCTTTTTCCAAAACATAATTTGGTCTGAAATCGACTCCAAAAAATTGTTTTTATTTTTACGTAATTTTGTGCTGTGAACTGTGGTGAATACGTTTGTTTTGTATTTTACTCTCCTTATAGCTCTACCATAGTTCATAGATAAATGAGCATCAATTAATTCTTTCTTACTCATATATCGCAGTTATTCAGAAATATATAATTTTAAGAAATTGTAAATTTTTCAACTTCAATTAAAATTGTGTGTTCAAAGTTCAGAGAAATATGAATTTTAGGTCACAATCCTTATTGATCAGTTTATCTCCGTAGATTTCCCAGAGAGAAAAAACATCATAGAAATATTACGAAAGAAAGGATGCTTCATTTAAAAAACAGACATAAATCTGAATAAGGGTGATATGATTGTTGCAAGGAGACCAAGTAAAAAAAGATATGGTTCTTTAGACAAAACTTGTCCAAAGTGTAGAGGTTTTTTCTGCATCAAGCCTACGTCGCCACTATGCGAATTGCAGAAAAACAATTGTTAAAGGAGAAATAACTGTAATGGTTGAAAGCAGGAAAATTCTTGCAAGAATTCACCCCATAGCAAATTATACCCTGAGGAATTAGGTATTCCCTGTTCTCAGGGAAGATTCTATCTCACGTTTGATTCGCTACGATGAATTGTTGATCCAACATGGTAACAAGTTGTACTTGAAATATAAAGTAAAATACAACCATAAAATGATAAGAGCAAAGCTCAGACTTTTAGGAAGGTTGCTTTATGAAATGAAGAAAATCAACGTGCTAGTTACAAATTTTTCGAGAAAGTATACTCCAGAGTTATATGATTCATTCGTTGCAACTGTGAATTTATTTAGAGAACTATCTTCAGATGGTACAAAATATAATAAACCTGCTCTACCTTCTGCGATAGGAATTGAAATCAAAAAGGTGGCGAGGTTGCTAATCGCTAATTGCATTAGACAAAAAAATGAAAATTCAAAGAAGATGGCGAAATATTTCTTAGAGCTGTTCATTGAGGACTATAGTGGCTCACTGAGTAAAACTGTAGCGGAATCGCAAAATGCCCTGAAGAGGAAGAAAGTTACTACACTTCCAATAATGGATGATATAAAAGTGTTGAATTTATACATAAAACAGCAAAGAATACCCACTACTTACAGTAATTTGATCGAAAATTATTCCTCATCAAATTGGAAAGAATTGGCTCCTTTGACGTTGATAAGTCTCTTACTTCTCAATCGTCGTAGATCTGGGGAATTGGAAAGGACTCTTTTAACTGATCTGCGCAATTACCAAACTGTATCCGAGGATCAAAATTTCGAATTGTATGAAGGATTCACTACTTCCGGGAGAGTTTCAGCTAGAAACTATGGGCGTATTACTATTCGAGGTAAATTGTGTATAGAACTGAGTGTCTTAATACCAGAGCAGGAATACCGATGCCTTCAATTAATAGTCAAATTCAGAAAGAGGGCTGGAGTGCCAATGAGCAATCCATATCTCTTTGGTCTTCCTAGTGTGTTAAAGTCACAGCAGAGATATCTGAGAGCATGTAACTTACTTCGCAAATATTCTCTGCAATGTTCTGCTAAACATCCGAGCAGATTAAGAGCTACTCTTCTAAGAAAGCATATAGCTACTAGGTCTGCTGTCAAAGGGTTCAATGAATCGGAAGTGAGTGATCTGGCAAATTATTTAGGACATGCTGACAAAATTCATAGAGACAATTATCGTATGCCCCTAAGGAAAACTAGAATGTCTGCGGTTTTAGAGGAGGCTAGGTGCAATATACAAAAAGTAGCAGATATTTCCTGTAGTAGCGTAAACGCATCCATTTTTGAAGAAAGTAGATGTTGTAGTTCTGATATTCTGTCAGATTCCAAAGGTAAGCTTTGTGTAGAAGAAATTAACCAAACCTTACTGTAATAGTAACATATAAACTTGTTCTAAAACCCTGCATGCCCAGTTTTCCTTTAACATCCTTTTAAGTAATGCAAATTACTCAATGTACGGATGATAATCAGATTTAGGTTCATGTAGTGTTTCAATAAAACTTTTTAATTGTAACATATTATTTCAAAAAAAAAGGATTTGAAGGGGATTTTTATAGTATATAGTTAGAATTATTTTTCATTATGATTGATCATTTCATATAATGTCTCATCAATTGAAAGTTTGTGTTAAGTCCAGTTACTATAGATATTACTTCAGTAAAAATATAAAAAGCGAGTTTGAAACTGAGAAAAATTTAGAGAAAACTTTTTGTCAATTTCTCATAAAATTATAAATAGTTGGAATTTATTTGATTTTCCATTAGAATAAACATTTTTAGTAAAATTTGCTTTTAAGTAAAAGCAAGTTCTGTTAATTTATCTTGAATCTATCTGATGAATTAATTGTTGTAGATATTTCTTGGGATAAGTAAGGAGAACGTCTTGGAATGAAGACCAAAGGAAGACTGTAGCGAAGTGCTTTTTTAAGTGCTTGATAAATGGGACCCTACCATCACTATCACGGTGTAGTGATGTCATATCGTTGAACAAGTCACTGGAAATCGAACTCCTGCTCAGTTGAAGGCATATTTACACAATCAAATCAAGAGAAAGCAAAGACTTCTTGAACAGTCACTGGAAGCTTCCTTAAGAAAGAAAAATGTAAATACAATAAAGAAATCTTTCTGATTTGATAATTCACAATAGTCCAAGATTCCACTGATCGATTCTGAAGCTATATATTTTTTGATGAATCTAAATTTGAATTAATAATACGGGAGTATGCAATGTATTACGTTGCCTAAAAAAAATTAACCGTAATTACCTGTAATTAATGTTAATACTCAATAATTTATTTGGTGATATAATTTGCAACTACGTTGTTTGAATCAATTTTACCCCATTTGGAAAAAAGTGATATCAAGAAATGAAAAAAGAATGGTTACCAGCTATCACACACAATTTTAGGATTACCAGATATAGGCAGATATATTGTTAATTATTTAGTTATCTGTTTTTCTATAAATATCAATACAAAATTAAAGTTTATAATTACTGTTTACCATAAGTAATTAGTGTAGATGTAGTGTCAGTATTTTTCAAATCTTTATTTATGAAGAATAAATTTTAAGCATAGTGAAAATTTATTCCTGTGAGAAAATAACTTAATTTCCTGTGAGAAAATTTTTTATTTAAAAAGTTGTCTATAGAATCTTTATCAATATTATCAATTATGAATTTTATCAATATTATCGTATTTAACTCTTGATATTTACAACAAATCATTAAATATTAATCCATCTGAGCAATGAAACATTCTCACTTTTTTAAATATTCATTATTGAAATCAGTTAATTTTCATTGAATTCAATAGAAAGTTCCCTTCGTATCTTGAACGAATTCAACAGCAGAATTCAATTCACAGTGGAAACGGAAACGGACTTTTCTGTTCCTTGCTTGGATATGAAAGTGATAAGGACGATATTTAAATTTCCTCTCTTATCATCCGATGAAAATGAAAATAAATCTGGTGAGGAACTTGAAAACCAGAATAAAAGATTGCACATTGTTCGTTCAGAGACAAAAACTTAAAAATATTGTACCACCTCTTGAGGATAAATGGATATCCTGAGAAGTTACTTAACACCTCATCTTTAAAATACCAAACAGTGATGTTCAACATGAGGTGGATACCGGACGCACTAGGGAAGACAGAGATAATGCTGATTTACTGTATGTATCGCTTCCGTTTGTGGAAAGTTTAATACCTAAATTAATCAATATCTTACCTAAAGAAAAATTGAAGATTTCCACAAGAAACGTGAAATCAGTCCGTTCGATTTTCACCAAACTGAAAGATGAAGAACAGGATATAATGAATAAATCTAACGTGGTCTACAAAAAACCTTGTGGAGATTGTGCTCGGTGTTATATCGGTCCAACGAAAACGAAGCTAAAGCAGCGAGTCGCCTTGCATAAGTCAGATAAGAACCAGGAAGGATTCTTGTATGCTGTCGAGGCATGCTAATTCTGAATTACATTCTCCTGATTTTGGATGTGGAAAGTAAAACAGATAGTCTAAGAGCCAGCTTCAAATCTGACAACACATATTTTATGATACATGAAATTTCGTCCAGTGAGACTGCTATACCCAGTAAACAAGCAATGGGTAAGCCCGGCCGCGGTAGGTTTGGGGTCCCTCAGGTAGGCCAGGTATGAAAATTAAGTAAATTTTTAAAGTATTTTACGGCATCTGCCGTTTTAATATGTTATGATTTACCTCTAGAAAAATGGAAAAAAAACTATGGCTGCCGATTTTGAAGGTTGCAACATCACGGCAGACACTTTTCAAAATTCGAAAAAAAAATTTTTTAAAGTATTTCACGGCGTCTGCCGTTTAAATATATTATTCATTGATCTATTTCAAGCTAATATTGAAAATGACTGCCGATTTTTCCGGTTGTAAATATCCAGTTTACAGCGAAACTTTACCTCCAGTCCGTGCTTAGAAAACATGTATTACAGTAAGAGTAGTAGTTTTTACTCAATTTCTTCTCTTTCTCTTTTAATGTATGATATAGTATTTTCGTACTCATCTTGAAATATTCTCTTCTTTCATGTTAGGGCTGAGTGGTGGGGATTAAGTTCCTTTACTTACACAAAGGCGCACCGCACCTTCTTCAACTGTTCAAAGATTGAAATATTTATTAGTTCTTTTCTAATCTTAATCCTTGTGGTTGTGTTCATTGATAATTAGTGGTTGTGGATTGTCAACAATTATGGTTGAGAGTGAGTTGCTTGCGAGAGGGTCTGTAGCAAGTTTTATAGATGGCAAACATTTTAACCGGTGTAAGAGGTTACATCCTATAATGGCCTTAAGATTGCAAATTCTTCATTTCCGATCTTTCTTGGAACAACAAAAAATTTGAATAACTGATGATATATTGCAAGAATTGCAAAGATTGCAACCTTGCCAAACACCAATATTTTTTATCCACGACGAAAAACTCAAAGAAATGTGTGCAAACTATGCTAAAATTGAAAAACAACCATCCATGGTGATTTTAGTAAAACTGCTCAGTTTTATATGGTGTACGTAAAGCTTCTACATTATTATTTAACTCTTAGCAGAAGTATTCGTTTGGGAGATTTTGAGTTATTCAAAAATATTTCACCTAAAATTACCAACTTATTTTTTGCATTTAACCATCAAAATTATGCAAGATGGACGGTTAGGTATCATTACAACCTTATGAAAGTTGCTGAAACTCATCCAGGGCTAGAAGATTTTGAAAAAGTATTCTTTGGAATTAAACGTACGGGAAAACCATTCTCGAGGCAGCCTATTGACTTAACTCTAGAGCAAACGTTCAATGCGGATGCTGCTAGGCGACTAACTGGAATCACTCATTTGACAGATTCCATCGGAGCTCGTCAACGTTGGGCTCGTAGTCATGATATTCGAACAACTATTATCACCCACGTTTTGGAGAAACAAAAAAAAAACCGTCAAAGCTAGTGGAAAAAATCAAGAAATCAAAATATAGCGGGATTTATTCGGTCGCATGTTGGGGCTATCAATGGACTATAAGATCGATGTCCTCAGAATTTTATCTTAGCCAATCACTCCTGTGCCTCTTTCTGTATGCCATTTGGACGGGGGAATTCATAAAAGCGATAAGTCAGCGCTTGCAAAAAGTCTTGAGGTAAAAATCGACCATGATCAACCAAGTCACGCTGATGCATATTTGATCGACGGTTTTTTTACCCAGTACACAAAAGAACCCAGGACATTTGGTAATATTTCAAAGAAATTTTTGCAAATGATTACAAAATTTTCAGCATCCAGACTAGATGTGATATTTGATCAATATTGGTACCCTTCGATCAAAGACAACGAGCGGAGTCTTCGACATGAAGCACCACTAATTGATTATTCGATTTCTGGACCTGATCAAGTAAGACCAAGTGATTTTACCAATGAAATGAGAAATACCAAATTCAAGGAAGCTCTTATTGATTTTTCACTGTACATTGGGCAATGGATGATGTTGCGCCGTTTATTGGAAATAAACTGATCCATTTAAGTTTCAAAAATTGTTATTCATATAAATCCAATAACGGCTTAGTCGAGTCAAGTATCGTAGAAGATTTGTGTTGTGAAGAAGCAGACAGTAGAATTATTTTCCATGCTTGTAGCATTATTGATCAGTCAAATATTGTTATTAGAGCTTCAGATAAAGATTTTAATAATCATGCTGGGCAATATGGTTAACTTGAAAAATCTTTCTTCTCATATTCGGATGCTAACCGGGACAGGTAACAACGAAAGGTTTATTGATGTCAGTAAAATATACATACAACTTGGACCACTTCTAGCTAACAGCTTAATTGGGTTCCACGCTTTCACTGGTTGTGACTTTTATCCAGCTTTTTTTAATCGGGGTAAAAAAAAATCTTTCACGTTACTGAAAAATAATGTTGAATTTCAAAAAGCATTCGCTGCTTTTGGTGACATTAGCCTGACTGAGGATACCTTGACTGAACTGTTTAATATTATCCAGAAGTACACTTGCATTATGTACAATGCTGAAAAATCCATCGATGTGGATGATGGGAGGTTTCAGCTATTTTTAATTCTTACAAGGCTGTAGATATGAACGAAAATTTCAATAAAAAACTGCGAAGCTTTGATGCAAGCTTGATCCCTCCGTGTAAATCGGAATTGTATCAACAAGTTTTAAGGACGCATTATATTTCCAGCATTTGGAAAAATGCTCATGTAAAAGAGCCCACATCACTGAGCCCCCTGGAATATGACTGGATGGAGATGGAAAACTGTTACGTGTTTAAGTGGTTCGAAGGAGATCAACTTCCTTGCTTTGTCAGCGACTTAATTCAAAATTCTGAAGTAAGCTCACTTAAAAATTTGTATTTCATTTTTACAGAATCTGATTTGGCGGAGGAAGATGACTTGTCACTTTCTGGAGACGATTCTGAAGATGAAAATTTACTATAAGACTAATCGATAACTGACAATTTTAATTTAACTGACATTTTATTTGTATCAATTATTTCCAAAACTGAATATATTCTGATATAAATAAATAAATATTTTCAATTGACGTTTAAATGTTACTACAGCCTTATAATGGACCTTTTTTCCTTATTATGCACATTTAGAGTCGTAGATGTGTCCGTTTATTTGTATATTTATAAGATTGTTTACATTTACTGATGTAATTGCAATGTTATATAAATTCTACGAATGTGAAAATTACAACTATAATTATACGTATGCACGGACTGCAGGTAACGTTTCGCTGTAAACTGGATATTTACAACCGGAAAAATCGGCAGTCATTTTCAAGATCAGCTTAAAATAGTTCAATAAATAATATATTTAAACGGCAGACGCCGTTAAATACTTTAAAAAATTTTTTTTTTCGAATTTTGAAAAGTGTCTGCCGTGATGTTGCAACCTTCAAAATCGGCAGCCATAGTTTTTTTCCATTTTTCTAGAGGTATATTATAACATATTAAAACGGCAGATGCCGTAAAATACTTTAAAAATTTACTTAATTTTCATACCTGGCCCACCTGAGGGACCCCAAACCTACCGCGGCCGGGCTTAGTTAGTACCCATTGCTTGTTTACTGGGTATAGCAGTCTCACTGGACGAAATTTCATGTATCGTAAAATATGTGTTGTCAGATTTAAGCTGGCTCTTTGACTAAGAGAAAAAAACCTTCCTAGAAATGATTCGGATTGCTCAGCACGATATGGATATGAATTCTAGAAAAGACATTGATAGTCTGAGTGGCATGTATGCCTACTTGATCCAATTGACAAAAATAGAAACGTGGTCCATTCAAGAGTGGCACACACGATCGTTGTAGACTGAGTGATCATAATTGTCCTTTGTCAATTCAATTTCAATTGTGGTTTTTATGTATGCTATTGTGTATACTTTCGCTTGTAATGCTTGTTGCATGCCTGTTTTCGATTCGATTTAATATTTACCATGTGTTCGCTGAATGATAGTTTGTTTTGATACTTCCACCTGTCATACTGTAATGAGAGCTGCGTTCAGTCGATTCTCTTTAAAGGTTTTAATTTATAATATAATTATTCATAATCTCACATTCGTAAGTTCTTGTACCTGATGTATTGTTCTGTGTTATTATTAATTTTAATTACTTCAGTTCTCATGATGAAGGGACAATAAAGTCTCGAAAGCTCCAGTAAATAAAAAAGAGTCTTCTCAGTTGTTTTTTGCTCGACTGCAATCCCACAAAATCACAATTTGTATTAACCATTCAGTCACGAATATAATACGATATATATATATATATATATATATATATATAATATATATATATATATATATATATATATATATATATATATATATATATATATATATATATATATATATCCTCATAACATTGTAGCGTCGCTACATTTTTGCTTTTATCGTTATGTCGTCGGCTTAGAAGAGGACTGTCATAACTCAAAAAAATGCATTATTATGTTTTCGCAATGAAACAACTTCAATTTCTCTATAATTTTATGTGGAAGAGAGTTACACGTTGTAATTCATATGGCGACCGATAGATGCCACTAGTGACAGTATGCGTTTCTGATAAGTCGACACATATATTCTTGCAATAGAGTCACATATCAGTTGTGTCTTTACTGTAGCGTCACACGTTCTGTGGAATAGAGTCACATTCCACATACACGGATGTTTAATAAGTGCCTTACTATACATCCGTGAATATCGTCATATTTTGGGTTAGAACAGTTTTCTTCAAAAGGTAAGGATAAATTATTTAGTTTTTGTATCATTTTAATATATTAATCCGAGATGAGACAGTATTCTTAAAGACAAAAAATTTTAATGGTACCCCACGTCTTGTTTCATTTCGATTTTACTGTTTTGTCCAGAAAATATTAAGTTAATTTGAAGAAATGTATTAATGACACAACATACCTCGTTTTTGTTGAATAAATTCCTCGTAAATTAACCTCGTATTTACAATAAACTCAGGACATTTAGAATATATTATTTGTGTGTTTCAGACATTCAATTGCATTGCATATAATATATCATATTATGAAAAACGAGTAGCCGATCACATCTAATTCTGAAACTTGTCAAAGAACAACCGCAAGGTGCTATTTCATCAGAGGAGAATGGCAAAGTGACTGTAATGTGGAAAATTAAACCTCCTAACAGCAGTGGCGGCGCCAGGCATGTGCGAGCTGTGATATCGCACAGGGCCCCGCGCCATCAATCAGTCAGTATTTTTCAGAAAGCTGTGAAGGTTTTATCTAATATTTCCCCTATTCTGAGGATGAGGTTATTTTAATTTTATACTAATAATAAATATTTTATAAATAAATGTGTGTATAAATATTTTCTACACGGTATTAATGTTTTAAAGTATGGAGCGTGGCCCCGCAAGTATTGAAGAATGAAATCAAACTTTTCAAATCGCGAAACTGCTATGCTACTGCAACTAGACAGACAACACATCCAGAAGAAATTTGAGGCCTTTCAATATGTACGAGTCCACATTTCAAACATTTGGATTATTATTTATGTATTTGATTATTACTATTACACCAGTCTTCCTGGTTCCTGGGTGACAGAGTGCAAACATGCATATAAAAAGGCTTTTGTATTAGTCATATAGATTGAATTTGAACAAATATAGTATTATTGAAAATGAAATTAAACGTTATAAACTACATTTTTTCAATCAAACTCTCAATAAACACTCGGGCAACTAGTAATTGCTGAACGATAAGTGCTGTCGAGCATGAGCATGAAAAGCCTGTATGTGACGGCCGCGCGCCCAGAATATTTGTCCCGGGAGGTTGGTAGTGCAGTTGTTGTACAAGTCGACAAGTCACAACCTGCAACCTACACTGCTCTACTCCTTCCCTGATTTTCAGTGATCAGTATTGTTTCGACAGTGAATCACTGTGGAACTGTGTATTAGCTCAGCGTCTGTGAGTGTGAGTGGAGTTATAGCACTTTCTGCACACTCATTAATCAACTGTTTGTTTCTTTTCTGAAAATTACGCTTGTGATAGCGAGGTAAGTACAATTAGGTACTAATACATAGATTACATAGCCTCATAGCCAGGATGGATTACATAAGAAGTATACTGCAATATTCAATTATATTCCTTAAACTAACTCCGTTCTGTCAAAAAATATTCGTAATTTCAATATTGCTAGCATATGTTAATTCTGAATTAACTGAAATCTGAATTAATATTAAATAAATGACGCGTCTAATAACAAAACCAGCAATCTCCATGTTTTCAAATTGTTCAAGAGAGCAAAAAACTAAAATTAATGTAGTTTTGTACTGAAATTGAACAGGAAAAATTATGCAGAAAGCATGTTTAGGTAATATTAATTCTATTATAAAATAACCACACAAACTAAACTGGTTTTTAAAAAAATTCAATATTATTTATGGAGATTGCTAACTTTGATATAATTGTTTGGACATTGTTGGATTTGCTTTGCATAGTACGGGAGATTGTTGTTTGTTATAAAAATTGAAGTTAAGAAAATAACATACTTTTATAAAGTTCTTTATGAAACTTTTCTAATTCAATTCGTATAAAGATAAGTAAAGTACTTTAAACATACCACATAATTTCTTCTAGAGCTTTCTTTAACTATAATAATAATAACAATTATATATAATAAAAAAAAATTATTTTGATATTTTATTTTATTCAATGAACTGCTTGTTTCAAATAAAATTAAGAAACTTATTGATAATACAATAAAGCAAGATACAAATAATAGTTAAATATAAATTTAAGCAAATTGTTAAGTCTATTAATAAAAAAACAATAATATTTAATTATTGTTTCTAATTTAATTTAATTCTTAATTTATGGAATATCCGAAAGTGCCATAAAAATGATATCTAAATAAAAAAATTTTTCTCGTAGTATAACCCTTCCTTATTTATTAACGAAAATATAGAAAAAAAATTGGAGGAAACTGGCGAGCTGTTTTCGAGTTGTGCCATTATGCGAGTCAATATGATCACAATTTTCTCCATGCATTATTTATGGGGTTATCAAAAAATCTTTCATCTTTCTTTACAGGTGGCCACCTTATAAATGGCTTGCCGTGACCGAGACATTGGTAGAAAATACGAATCAGGGAGTAACAAGAGGATAAAATCTTCACAACGAGCCGAACTTGAAGGACAGCTTCGTAACTCTTTATCAAAATTTTAAAAACTGAAGTGGACAAGAAGAATGTTAGAGATACTGACACCCAAAAGAAATGCGTATTGTATAATTCAAGTCAGGAAAGTCTCCAGGCACAACATCATTCTCAATTTGAGTGTTCATCTGATTCGGCTTCGCAGCCCGTGTCGTGTGCCCCCGTTCACCTGCTTCAGGCTTCTTCATCTTCTCAACAGGAACCGCCGCCAGAAGCACCATCTTCATCTCTTTCAGAAGATTTGCCTTTGGAACCGAAACAAAACAGAACTGAGCAGTCTAACTCTGAAAAAAATTATGAAATCGAAGACCGCGATGTAAGAGACCCTGATTTAGGGCCAAGCAGCCTAACCCAATCAGAGCGGACTAGAATTATTGAGAAGGGTCCTGTATCCGTCACAGGCGAAAATTTTCCTGAAAATGAAAGTGGACGACACTTTAGTGAAGTTCATTACACTAGGAGTTTGCCAAACGGCGAGCAACAAAGAAGACGGTGGCTTGTCTACTCAAAATCTAATGACTCTGTGCACTGTTTTGCATGCAGAATATTTTTGAACAGCGACAATGCATCCGCAAGTGCTTTAACCTCTAAACGGGGAACTGATGATTGGCAACAGTTGAGCGTGATTTTGAAAAGTCACGAAATGAACAAAGTCCATAGACAATTCATTATAAATATCCATAGACATAATTAAATGGTTTGATTTGAAGAAAGGATTGAAAAATCAGAAGACCATCGACTGTGAAACAGGAGCTAAAATTAGGTCAGAAGCTCAACGTTGGAGAGATATTATGGAAAGACTACTCGCAGTTGTACAATTTCTGGCCTCCCACAATTAGTTCAGACTTTTAGTCTTTTAGTCATTAGTTTAGACTAGTTCAACATTCAACATCATTCAACAGAAGAGGAACTTTATTCGGATTATTATCCTAATACAAGCTCTAACTATGAATTCACTCGATATTCAGAAGATAAAATGTTTTCCCTCGAAAAGCGAAACTAAGACAAATTTGCTTACTGTACTTAGGAAAGAGTTTAATTTTCTGAATAGTAACAATATACGGAATATATTGACATCCCGAGTCTAATATTAGACTTTTACCGTACACTAACTGCATGGTCTTCTTTTCGTCCAAACAACTATGTAGACATCGCATGAACTGCATGAAAAAAATGATAGACAATACCAAGCCTTAGGTCAAAACTTAATGAGCGATTCGAATGTTTACAAAAAATTGCAAAGTGAAGTGTTTCCGCGAATGAGACCTGACGAGATATCCATAGTAGCAAAAAGAGACCCTTTTATTGCTACATTTGGTGCTCGTTACTAAAAGAGCCATCGCGAAGAGCATTCTGTGAATGTAACTTCTACTTCCAGAAAGATGAGGGAATTGGATAGATTACTGATAAAAGTGAAAAACCTGACTTCATCTGTTAAGAACTTCGTCGGTTCACTAAAGCCGCAACACTTCGAACTTCTTATTTCTATAACAAAATCCATTTCAAACGAAATGTTTCGACGAAAAGAATTATGTTTATAAATCTGCTTCGACTGCGTTGAATATGAGCACTACAATTAAACGATGTTATCAAATTACCATTCTTTCAAATCTGCCATCGAACGTCTAAAAATTCAGATAAAAATGCATATGTTATATTGATGGAAAGAAACAGTATTTTCCGTGTTCTCTTACTCAGCAGGAGGAGACCAGGTGAATTGCAAAGGATTCCACTTCATCTCTATGATCAGACTCCGAATAATCAACAGAACTATGAAGAATTTGACGATATAATAACTCCATGTGAAGATTTCGATAAATATTTTCAAGAGGATTGTCATTCGCGGTAATAGTGGTCGTAGTGTATCCGCTGTTCAGAATCTTGATGATTTTGAACAGATTTATATAGTTAGAATAGGAAAGTATTTTATAATTATGCATTAGGTAATAAGTAAGTAGGTTAACGCAACTATTGCCGATATCATGGGTTCGCCATACTCACATGAGTGCGATGAACTTAATTTTAGCGAGTAAGCAGTTTTTATTTTATGTATAAATACGTTAATATTTTCTTAATAAAATCAATTCTACATCGGTAGTCAACTCATCCACCTGACAAGGAGTAGGCAGATTGTGGCCTTGTCAGCACCGAAACCCTTTCATACCGATTTCCAGGAATTGGGAGAATTGGGACTTGAATTGGTTGTCCATCAGTCGGCAGCTATTCAAACCCCTGACCAGGAGTAGGCAGATTGAGGCCTTGTCAGGGCGAAATTTCCTTGTGGGAAATTAGACACCATATTTCTAAACATCCGCTCTCTATAATTAAAATGTTCAAGACCATATTGACATATTATTAAATTATAGAAAAAATGTTTGAGCAAAAATAATTTCTTTATAAACTTCTCATTTGAAAACCTGAACACGATTGAACCTATAAGTGGGTATAAAATCATTAAAAAATATGCAATCCTATCTGGTGCAATAAATTCACAGGCGTTTACGACAACAAAATTGCGAAAGCATTTGACAACCATGACTCAAGTATTGAACATGACAAATAAATACTTAAAACAGCGGTCTACATTTATGGGTCATACTGTAGACGTTAACGAGGCACCTACAGATTGCCTGATGCATTTTGCGAACAGCTAAAGTATCTGAATTATTGATGCTCATGGAAAGAGGAGAGGCTAATGAGCACAAAGGCAGAAGCTCAGATTGAATTAATCTATATTTAGATATTGAATTCGAAGCTCAGTCTTGTTCTTGCGTGTGTCTTGCAAGGTGAGTCTTGGTCTTGCATTCAATTAGGCGGTCTTGGTCTTGGTGTCTACAAAAAGGCAAGACCAAGACTGCGAGACTTTTTGCGCAACACTATTTAGGAGTAACTTTTGACACAAAATTAACTTTTGCTACTCACATTAATGATATTGTTTCAAGTTCTTACAAAACATTAGGTTTTGTAATACGAAATTCTAAATGGCTCTCTCAATCTTAATCAACTATTCTCCTATACAATATCTTAATACCTACGTTCAAAACTAAAATATAGTCGTGTCGTTTGGAATCCACGATACATGTGTTATAAATATATGGAATCTTGAATTCGTGCAAAGACGATTTTTGAAATATCTATAGTTTTGAACCGACGGTGTGTTTTGCTTCAGAACGAGGTATAAATAATGAGTTACTTACTACAAGATTGAATGCTCCCATCACTTCCCGTACGAAACACGTACGAAACATTTGGGAATAATGGTTCCTGTACAAGTTGATAAGGTTTTCTGTTGATTGTTTTTTTTT
The DNA here is from genome assembly GCA_030704895.1 of Henosepilachna vigintioctopunctata. Classification (NCBI taxonomy): domain Eukaryota; kingdom Metazoa; phylum Arthropoda; class Insecta; order Coleoptera; family Coccinellidae; genus Henosepilachna; species Henosepilachna vigintioctopunctata. The sequence goes on from JARQZJ010000043.1 coordinate 423,210, forward strand.
CCTTTATAAATTTCCGAGTTCCGAGGTTACGTTGTAGAAATATGAACACTTTTTATCCACCTCTGGCTTGTACTAATGTTTCACCACTTCATGTGGTGAAAAAGCCAGTTGTGGTAATTTTGAGCCTTTTCATGACGTCATCGGTAGATTTGGTGATATCAGACAAGCTTTCGCCTGACTGTTTTTTAGTTTTGAGTTTTTTTAGAAATTAGTTTTTCCTGTAGCCTTGTGGGTGAGCTTTAAGGTCAGTTGTATTGTTTGTACGTTATTGATATTATTTCTAGTTTTATTCTACATAAGTTGTAAACTATGTTGTATCTTTATTACGCAGTAATTGGCCCACTCACAGATTTATCACGAAGATAAAGATAAATTGAGTGTATTTGTAAATAAAATAAAAAATAAGAATAAATGATATACCAAAATACGTATCGCAAATTGGTGACTATACTGACGCAATGGGAAAAGAAACAAGGCTTAACATTCCAGCTCTACCGACTACGGTGATCCATAGATTCGGAGGATATCACGTTGTAAACATCACATCAAACAATCATGGCTTATTTGAACAAATTCCTTCTTTAGGCATTGCTGGTGATATGATAATGGCTGTAGCCTCAAATGAATATGAACCAATACCAAATATTCGTGTAGTAAAGCCGAAAGGAACGGAATTTACAACCAACTTAGTTGGAAAGATAATGCCAATAGGTCCAAGAAGACCAGAGATAGGTCAAAGACTTGCAGTCTATGGTATTACGTCAACTCCATTTCATGAAAACGTTAGATCAACAAAATTCAACTTGAAATATGTAAAATCACTATCTGATATAATTGGAAGATTCGAAACATATATATAATTGAAAAAAGTACAATTCAAGAATTTGTCTCTTGAAGTTATCAATTCAAAACCGACTGATAACGAAGTGGAAAATTGGCGAGAAAGAACCGTGTAAAATACATCAGCATCAACAAGCTCAACAGCAATTATGAGCGCGGCGTTTGGATTCCAAATCCAAACACGCTAAAACATCAAACATTCAAAATTTATTTCATTTTAACACCAAATTTTAAAATTTTCAAACGTAATTATAGAAATTGAACTATTCGCAGATGATTCTGCAATCATCTCTGAAAGTTGGAAATTAGACCAAAATCTACGTAATATACAAAAATATATATATATATATATTTTGGAAAAATTCTTCAAACAATGGAAAATAAAGATCGACGCAGAAAAAACCAACATTAACCACTTTACAATGAAAAATAAAGATAAACCTAATATAAACATAACACTATAAAACACAATTAATATAAATAATAAATAAATAATATAACTTAACACTGAATAACATAATTATAAATAACACAAACGAAACTAAATATCTGGGAGTTTTTTAGACCAAAAAAATGAGCCGGACATATAAAATTGCAAATGAAAAAAGCAAACGCAAGAACTAAGACATTCGATCCACTTTTAGCTAGAAATGGCTAACATCCTTTCAAAAAAAAATTTTTTATACAAAGCAGCAATCGGACCAATTATTCTCAATGCTTGTCCAATCTGGAACAGATTCTACAAATATAATAAAATTACAAAGCACTGCAAAATTTTCAAAATAAAATACTCAGAACAATTACAAATTCAAACATTTTCACCAATATTCACATTTATACATAGGAAGGCAAAAATTAACACAATACATCAAGAAATCAAAAACCAAACAACGAATTTCTTTGAAAAACAAGCTTCACATACAATATTTACCAAAAATATTACAAATCAAAACAGTCACACACATCCTTTCAATTTGAAACACAAAGTAATACATGATATAATTTTTGATAAACTTTGAGACTTTATATTTCAAACAAAAAAAGGTTACATCAATAAGAGCTTAAGACAGAAACAGTTGAATCGCAACCTGTGTTTTATTTATATAAATCAGTACGTACCACCCAACTAAAAGGTGAAAAACCAAATAATAAAAGACCTAAACAGTGTACAAATTATTGAAAAAATATATCTATATCATTATAAAGATTGCATGGAATGTTACCATAACATATATATATATATATATATATATATATATATATATATATATATATATATATATATATATATATAAATGACAAAAAACTCCATTCTTCTCCATTCCTTATATATATATATATATATATATATATATATATATATATATATATATATATATATATATATGGTTTTTCCAAGACCCTAGAATCAACATTCTATTCCTCTGATTTTATAAAATTAAACTAAACATTTACTAAAATATGTCGTCTACCACAGTAGCCCCCACAACCACTAGCTCTACTATTGTATCTAAAGGAGAACCTCAGCTTGAGAAAGTTATCCTTGAGAGTAACAATATTAAAAGTATTAATGTCGTGGCTAATGCTCCTCCAAATCAGGAACTGACTAAAACATCAGCGTCCGAGATACAGGAAAAAGCTGAGCCCTCAAATGACGTTAATTACAAAAGAGAGAGACTTAAGGAACCTGAACTGGCCCTCAAATATGAAATTTGTGTTCCCTACACAAGATTTCCACTTACATTGAAGAAGCTTAGAAAAGTCAACACCTTTATTCCTATTTCTATTAACTATTTTAAAGTTATACACTACATGGACACCCTCATGGTATCCAACGTTTACTTTACCAGATTAGGATTACCCTGGCACCCTCTTCTTTCTAGACTGTATTTCTCAGTCTTATGTTCAGACCCTACGAGCGATGAGATACGCAAAACTTGGTTCAACAAGAACCAGATCATTCATCGAACAATTACTGAAGGATTATTCTCCAGAATCTCTGCCTGTTCCCGGCCCCCTCTTACCTATACTCAAATCTGTCTGTTGTTCTACATCAGATGATCCTATCTTTGGATTAATCTGTCATACCAGAAAATTTGGGAATTAACCCAGCTCGTGATCTACTTGACCTAGATACGCAAGACTTTGTGTTACTCCACATCCCTGCGATCTGCGACTTCCTTAACAAAATCATTCACGCCGAAAATGAAATACCTGACTTCTCAGACCCAGTAACATTTGATGATACTGAAGATCGAGAATTATGTGGTCATTTATTTGAAGCAAATGACTGGTAAAACGTCGAAAGACTTACTTTGCTTTCCCCTGGACTCAAGAAAATATCGAGTCTACAAAGGAACTAGACGAACAGATGCACCATTTAGGTTCGGAATTGGATTTACCAATTATTGACCCCGAATCTGATTTAACAGGAGATGAAAACTTTCTCCTTCTTGGAGAGAACTCTACTTGGTTCCATAACATCATTGATGTGATGTCAACTTATTGTACCTTTTTCAAAGAAAGCGGAACATTAAGTCTATGCTCACCTCAGGGACCCTCAACTTCCTTAATCCGCTCTAGACTGCACCACCTTTCTAGCCTTAACGCTGGCCAGAACATTGTTGGTAACCTAGAACACGCATTTCCCGGGATTTACCCTTTTGACTTAATATATGAACATCGTTCATATGAACTAGTCATCCCACAAATACACCAACTAATGGGAGAATACTCTGCCATTAATACCTCTGCAAATTATAGAACCCTCAACTTTTGGGGCGACTTTAACAACCAAAACAGTGGAAGATCTGGACCCTATTGGATTCAGAACCCTTCAAACCTACACACTATGGAGGAATTGGCTCTACAAGAAGTCGAACCTATTATAGCTGACAACTATTTTGTTGCCAATCCTACCTCCTCTAAATAAACAAACAACATAAGGCCGTTGAAGATAGTGCATCAAGACGGCGACATTCTGATTTTTCTAGTGCTACAATTAATATACTTTTTCTTGTTTACTATATCTCGGACTGCAGTTTATGCATTACTTTAAGACTATAATTAAATACTATATTACTTCGTCCGGTACCGGACTACATTAAAAATTGTGATAACCAAAACGGTTTGAAGAAAAGTCAGACTTGTGGCAGTGAAATCATCTCCTTCCGTCATTTTCCTTACAGCCTGTATACCTGGTAAGTCTCACTGTTAAATTTGATGAAATTTGATTGGTAGTTATTTCATTTTCTTTTGCTTATATTTTCTAATTGGAATTAATTTTATTTTTGATGATATCTAAAATTACGGAATCAGCTTCTCCAAAGCTAAAATTCAGTCTTTAACGATACATATTTAAACGATGGTATTTAAATGGTTTTCATTCCTTATATATATATATATATATATATATATATATATATATATATATATATATATATATATATATATATATATATATATATATATATATATATATATATATATATATATATATATAATATATATATATATATATATATATATATATATATATATATATATATATATATATATATATATATATATATATATATATATATATATGGGCATTTCTCTACTAAATGGAAAATCATTGTCCTAAGCAAATTTTATATAATAAATATTCATATTTCTCAATTTTTTGTATGAATAATGACAAAGTATTAGGTATTCTTGACACGCCACCGCTTATTTAGTAATTTAATGAGGTAATATTTATTTCAATCAACCTCAAACACCTCAAAACACAGTCCCTTGGTATGTCCCTTTTCCCAAATTACAAGTCTTATGACCGATATTACTTGATACTGTTGATACTGAATAAAATGTATTAAAATACTTTAAAAAAAAACAGTCAGCATCTTTATAAATCATAATTATGAATTTATTATGAAAATTTAATAAAAAATTATCAACGTGAATGCAACTAAAATTGCAACGGGCTTCGTATAATCTGCAGAACGTACAATCGGGCTTCTTAATGATGGAATATATATATATATATATATATATATATATATATATATATATATATATATATTATATATAAATAAAAATATATATATATATATATATATATATATATATATATATATATGGGCATTTCTCTGTCCATAATTATAATGAGGAATTTATTATGAAAATTTAATGATACTGTTGAAAAATTAAAATAAGCACAACGAATCATAATTATGAATTTATTATGAAAATTTAATGTCCGTGAATTTTTAAACAGTCCCCTAATAAAATTTGAAAACCGTGCTTAAGTCAAATTTTGTATTGTCGCGAAACGTTAACATCATGAAACGAAACGCAACCCGTGTGAAGTTCGTTCAGGTTTATAGATGGGCGAGCAGTTGCCATTTAGTTAGTGCCACCACAGAGTCTACTAGTGAACCATGTATCTCGGCTGTTAGATAAAACAGTCCACTGGTTAGTAATTTTTTTCTTATTTTAAGAATTTTAATTATAAATATTAGCTTAAAACAATTGGTTAATAAGTAGCCACATTTATTTCGTGAATGTGATAAGTTTCGAGGATTTTTTTTTATTAAATTTACATGTAAAAATGACAGTCCCCTGGCCGACAGTCCTCTGTCATTTCATAGCACAGGGGGCTGTTTTATAACGCAGGGGACTGTTTTCTTTAGGTTTTGTCAAGTCTGACATTATAAATATATTTATTTTATTTATTTATTCATTTTATATTCATATGAAATTATATTCATTGTACTGTCGAAAGATTCTGCGTTAGGATAACCACAATGAATTGCAAACACTTGCTGCAATCGTTACAATGAGCAATGTTTATCTCGAGAATGCCAGCGCTATGTCAACAAGAATCTCGATTACCAAGAGTTTGATGATAGCAAGCCTATACTAATTAAAAAATGGATAGTTGAAAACAACAATACCAGGATCCCAAGTTGTATAAAGTACGAACTATAAGAAAATATGTAAAAAAAAGTTTAACTGTTCGTCCGCGTGAACTGATACAAGGACTACACGAAGAATTGGATGCGTATTATCACCACGAAAGAAACATATTTCATCAGTATAAAGCAATAAAGGAATTAAAAGAAAATCTTGGTGATAACGACATAGCAATTCTTATGGATTTTTCCGAGAATTACTGTACTAAGTACAGCGAAGAGATACAGGCATATCATTTTGGAGAGTCTAGACTTCAGCTGAGTCTTCACACTGTTGTAGTTTACACAAAATACTCTACAAAATCTTATTGCACTATTTCTCAAAACACTACGCACTCACCAGCTTCTATATGGGAACATTTTAAATCGATTTTCAAAACTTTACCCAAGCATATTACTGGCATTCATTTCAGCGACGGACAAGTAACACATATTCGAAACAAAACGATGTTTTATATTTTAGCTTCAAGGCTTCATGTAGAGGTCCTAAATATAAAGACGTTCTCCTGGAACTTTCCAGAGAGTCGCCATGGCAAGAGTGCCGCAGATGGTGTTGGCGCGACGTGCAAAAGAACTGCAGATGCCATCGTTGCTACAGGAGGTGACATTGATAGTTTGGATTCATTTATAGATTTAGTGCAAAAAAGATGTCCTGCTATTACAATCTTTGCAATTGACGATGATGCAATAAAACATATGACTAACGATATTCAGAAAGACGCCAAGAATTTGAAAAGTTTCAATGGTACTCTTAAAATACATCAGATTAAAGGTAAAATAACAAGATGTCCTTTGGGGTTACCGCAAGGCGCTAAACAACTTATAATGAAAAGTTGAAGTTGTTTTTGTGAAGAAGAATGCCAGCATTTCAACCTAGGGGTTATGAACTATCAAGTGAAAAAATTGCGCGTCGAGAACGTTTACACAGACTCCGAAGACTAAACCAGGATAGCACATATCTCACTAGATAATACTATAATATATATAATAAATAATCACAGAAACATACATTTCACAAATTTAATACTCATTTTGAGAATTTTGCAGGGCCTAGTACAAGCAGACAACAGCAATACAACAATGGTGATTACGTTTTAGTTCAACGTCCTAAGAACGGAATATCGTTATGCTGCTGTTATTAATAAAGTAGATGATAATGATGGCGAACTAACAGTCACTTTTATGAAAATTTGTGATGATAAGGTCACACGTTGAGAATGGATGAAGATGAAATTATCTGCGGATGTGAGTGCAGTGGAACCATTCAAACTAAAATTCCTCAAAAAAATTGAAGAACTGAATCTGGTACCAGACCAAGTTTATAATGCGGACGAAAGTGACCTTTTTTGGCGAGTTCTTCCCAATAAAACATTAGCTCATGCAGGTGAAAATACAGCTCCAGGTCGAAAGATGAGTAAAAACGCTTCTGGTTCTCATAAAATGAAACTGTTGATAATCGGAAAATCCAACAAACCCCGAGCATTCAAAACTTGCCAGAATCTTCCTGTCTGCTATAAAGGACAAAAAAAGGGTGGGTCACTAGAGAAATATTCCTCGAATGGTTCCACAATGATTTTATTCCTGATGTACGAAAAAAAATGAACGAGTTAAAACTACCCCCAAAAGCCTTACTCTTATTGGACAACGCTCCTGGCCATCCCAAAGAAGACGAACTGATCAGTGGTGATGGAAAAATTCAAACAATGTTCCTTCCACCAAATTGCACACCTTTACTACCCATGGATCAACATGTTATCCAAAATATCGCAGGAGAAGAGAAAGAAAACATATCAAAGCTCCTAAAGAATCTTGATTTGAAAGATGTAGTGTACTCCCTAAGAGATGCCTGGTCATCTGTCACCCCGGAACTAATAAGTCTTGGAAAAACTTATGGCCAACTCAAGAAGAGGACTTCGATGCAAATGACGTTCTACCCCTTACAGTTTCAAGAGAGAAAATACTGCAAGAGCAGGAGAAGACAAAAAATGACTTGCAAATGATTAATGATGTCCTTACAGATGTTTTTGGTGAAGACATAACTACCAAAGATGTCGAAGAATGAGTAAATGACAGAGATGAGGAAATCCTTACAGAAACGGAAATTATTGAGTCAGTAGAAACTAAAGAAAATGAAGAAAATGAGGAACCGGAACCGGATAGAATCGAGAAAGTAAAACATGAAGCAGCTCTAACATGCTTCAACACGATCCTGAAATGGTGCTCAGAGAATGATTCTCCTGACCACCAGATTTTATTATAGAAAAAAATGAAAGAAGAGGCTACAAAGAAACACCTGAAGGCTCTAAAACAAAAAACACTTGGGGAATTTTTTAAACCCTGAATACATACACCTATGTACTCACTTATATTTTATAGAAATTTATTTTTTTGGAAAATAATTTTATTTTTGAAAAATATATTAAATTTGCTCTTTATTTATGAAAACATTCCCCTGTCACGATTTTGGATAAAATCGTCTATAACTCAAAAACCAGGACAAAAATAAGTTGGCTTTTCAAAGAGATATATTCAATTTAATATTGTCCTTCATTTTATTAACAAACATTCTCAACATTTGATAAAATTTGCTTCGGACAGTCTTGTATGGGCAAGTTTCCAAATAGTAGAGAAACACATATATATATATATATATATATATATATATATATATATATATATATATATATATATATATATATATATATATATATATATATACAGCTAATGTTGAGTTTGGGGACAATTTGTTTCCGTATTGATGTGTTCAGGGACATTTTGTCGTATTTGGGGACAGTCCCCAAACTTGATCAAAACCGCAACGATAACTTCGAGGACCCGTTTATTCGGGGACTTTGAATCATGTTTGGGGACTTCCTTGCTTTGTGTTTGGGGACATAACTTACTACTCCTGTGAATCTCACTACTTACTATGAATTCTACTTACTATGAAGTGAATCATTTGTAATTTATAGTTTCAATTGCTAAATCGTTGAAACTGTGTTATTCCATAATCTTCGATTGAATGAATCGTTTTTTGAATATGTGACTGATACCTCCGAGGTAATTTTGTATTTCAATTCATTTTTAATATAATTCATCTTGCGACTAGAAACAGAAGTATGTTTCAAAGTTGTTTTGACAGATATTATTTGAATTTAGGGTATAATAGCATCATTGAGTTGTTCCCAAAGTACTTTCCAAATAATTATTAAACATCTATTAATAGTCCAGTCAATTCAGACATGTGATAGTAAAAAAATTGGCAAAGAGCTAAATATTGATATGAAGTTTCGGAACACCATTATAAATGAATGCTGAAAAATCTCCATCGTTTCCGTACCTAAAAAAATTTGATTCAAGGTTGAATTTCCCAAAAATGCTTTTTTCGCTTTTTTTAGTAAAAGAGCAAGTTTTACCATAAAATTAGTTCGGACAAAAATTGTAGATCATATAGTGGTCTATAAAAATATTCAATACTTTTTCGTTAAGAGCCATCGTTTCGGAGATATATCGATTCTAAAAGTTGAAATCTTCATAGTATGCACACATTTCGATGCCAGGTGGTGTACTTGGCGCGTTTTTCTAACGTGTTTCATTACGTCACATATATTTTTTTTTTTTAATTCAGTGGACCTACAGTTTAACGCCGGTTCCAAACGGCCAATGGGCTTGTAAGCGATGTACATTACCCAAAAATTATCATCATTTTAACTTTTCAAATCAAAGACATACACAAACATCCATGCCTTTCCCGGGGCTCGAACCCGGTACCTACCGCACCACAGCGGCGTACACTGTCCGCTGTGCTACGGAGGCAGGTCAATACGTCACATATATTAATATAGGTTATACGTCTATTAAGATCCTGTTTGAGTAAAAACTATTGAATCATATAATATAATACTATTGGGAATGGCGAAAGCTATATAAATTTCAAAAAACTGGTGAGAATTATTCGGCAGATTCATACTGGTCTAATACTTCTTCCTCTCCTTTTTCCCCCTAATATTAATTTTAAATGATGTAAACTTGATTGTTCATTTTTTTAAATTTGTTCCAAAAAGTGTATTAGTAACTCAGGTATGTCATTGTTTTAATCTTCAAACATACGACATGGCCAAGGGTAACTAGAATTATCAAACACTGCGGATTGAATATCTGAGAATCCTTAAATTTGGAATTATAAATCGTTCTTCTTTCACATTGAACTTTTTTTTCGTACCACACTTGATTCAAAATTTCATTATGATTGTCTATTAAGCATATGAATGTTAATCATCTTGATTTTTCAGTGATAATAATTTTATTACCGTACCTTAGCTTTAATTGTACTTTAAGCGTCTTTTAATCCAAAGTTTCATTTTTAATTCAAAACATTTCTCAATGATATACGTAAATATTTCCTCTATTGCCGGATTTTGAGAACGACCCACTTTACCCCCAGTGGATGTTTTCAAGAAAGAATTATAGCAATCATTATGATTCTTATCTTCAGCAACTACTAAATCACATTTGATTCGAGCAACAACAGCTTCAAAATCTTTGATTGAAAGTGTACTTGGAATAATAATTTCACGTCAAGAATCTGAAAATTGTTTTTCCATGCCCTTCATTCAATTCTTTGGCGCAAAATATACATAATTCTTTAAAACAAAAACCTGATACACTTACACGAGCTCTAGTACAAGGAGGAATTTATTTAGATGTGCTGGTTACACTGACTTATAGATAAATATTTTTAGCTGTTAAAGCTTCAATGATGTGTATACCTGGCGTACTTATTCGTATTATTAAGATTATAATTTTTTCAACTTACAGAATCGTTATATCTCAGAAAGTATGGCTCTTAGAAAAAAGTATTGAGATTTTTTTTATAGATAATCATATGATCAACCATCTTTGTCAGAACTAATTTTATGATAAAACTTATTGATTTGCTATAGAAAGTGAAAACCAATTTTTGAGCCCTTTGACCTTGAATAAATTGTTTTCCAAGAATGGGATCGATGAGAACTTTTTAGCATTTCTTTAGAATAGTGTTCGGAACATTTATACTAATTTTCAGCATTGTGGGAATTTCCGTAGCTTTATTAGTATTTTTAGGGTCAATGTCGCCGGACTATAAGCATATCACCGAATAGATGTGATGGAGCTTAAACTACACTTTGAACTCTGTGAGCTTCGCGAAATGGTTATGTTCAGACAAAACAGGAACGCAACTACAATGGCAAAAAAACTACTGGCGCCAATTTATAATAAATCAGATTAATCATCATTGAGTAGTAGGAAAAGTGATGTATCGCGCTTTATAACTAATCGTCCTGAATATAAATTGTTTGTGGATCAAAACTGAACTTCTGCAAGTTTATAATATTGGCAATTTTGATATTTATTTTCGCGGTTCAAGTATTATTTGTTTCATCAAGATATGATGAAACAAAAAAATAACCGGACATTGAAAATAATGTCTCTTGTAAGCCAAAATAGTGGATACGATATTTCTGGTAAGTATATAATTTATGGTACTAAATTAATAATTATCATCAGTTTCTTGACTCGCAATTGTTTACAAATGAATGAATGACGGATATGAATGTGATTTTAGATGCTTCGACACTGCATGATGCAAGTCAGAACAGTCTGGATGAGATGTCTGCAACAATGAATAGGTACTTCAAGTTCGATAATATGTAACCCAGGGTATTTAGAAGTTAGTAGAGAAAACTTAATAAACAACAATTTGAACAAACAGGTATGTGCTTGTATTTCAAAAATGTTTGCACTTTTGATTTTCGACATCCTCTGTGGATTGCACAAGACTTTCTATGTAAAGTTTATATTAAGAAGCATATCTATAATACAAGTGAAAATGAATCGCTAAAAAAAAATTTTTTTTTCATTCAGAACAGAAACAAATTTTTCTCAACATTTAATGCTTTGAAATGTACTGTTGGTTGACAGCAGACTGGAATAGTTTGTTAGAAAACTTTTTAAATTTGATGTTAGGAATTGACATTGTAATATAAGTATTACAAATGAATTGAAACTTACATTTAAATTGGTTTATTATGAGATATGTAAAAACATTTTTATAGTTTTATATTGCAATTTGATCCATTGATGTCATTGAAATCTACAAACTGTTCTAATAAATATAAATATTAACTGAATGCAATGCATATTTTTAATAAACATTTTAATTGTAGGAAAAAAGTTGTTATTTTAAGTGTATACCATAGATATCTCTGATCAATGATTGCATTATGACTTTACAGGATCCAGAAGAAAGTATTTATCACAACAATACATCTAGCTGTATTTCAATGTGTAAGTCTCCATGCTAATATTTTTTAGAAACTTGATTTTGTTTTCTTCTCTGACAATATTTTAGATTTTCCAATTACACTCAGGAAAAATTATTGTGTACATAATATTTATATTGATAATAATGAATATTTCTTCAATTTAAATGAATTTAAATTTAGAATGCAAAAATCTAAAATATTAAATTTGATAATTTGCAATTATGCATTTTGATTATGTCAGGATAATATACCTATATATTTTTTATATTCAGGTGTTTTTAACGATGATGTACATGATCCAGACTATGATTGTGATGGAGAAAGCTCTGAAGATGATGGGGAAACAGGATATGTGAGTGTTTCTCACCAACAAAAGGTTTCACATGGTTCAAGTGTTGATAAAAAAACGTCTGAAGAGGATAAACCCAATGCTAGAATAAATAATGTTGAGAATGAATCAAATTATGATAATGAAGAAATACTATCTTATGAAAACTTCAGAGACAACATCAATAATAATGAATTCAACCTTCAATTGATTACTGTGAATCATAACTATTTAGGGGTAGAGTCATCCAATCACACTACAAAAAAACATTTTTGTATATTCTGTAAGACAAAGCAAACAAAGTTAGCAAGACATTTCCTGAATAAACATAAAGACGAGGCAGATGTCGTGCTATTTGCAAAACTTACCAGTCAAAAATGAAGAGAGATTGAGTATCATCAGCAAATTGAGGAAACAAGGAGATGCTGTATACAACTCTAACCAAAATTATAACAAAGGAGATATTATAGTAGTTCGTAGACCTCAACTGAAAAAAAACTGTAATGGTGAACATTACTTACCCTGTAGTGAATGTTCTGCAATGTATTCAATTTTATCCTTGAGAGCTCATCATAGTAAATGTTCTAAGATGAAAAACAAATTTCAAAGAAATGTGACAGTTGCAAGTCGTGTTAAAACATTTATTAACTTGAAAGCAAACTCAATAATGAGGAATAAAATATTACCCCATATAAGGGTTGATACTATAGGCAAGTTAGTTCGCAATGAAGAACTCATAATATTATTTGGAAACAGGCTAACACAGAAATATCGCTCTCCTCATCTTTACAAAATGATTAGAAGTAGATTACGATGTGTTGCAAACTTCTATTGGCATTACCAACAAAGGAATCATCAAGTACAAACATTTTCAGATTTGTTTGATCCACAAAATTATGATGAAGTTGTCATTTGTATAAATAAAATGGCTGGACAGTATAAATCTCCTACAACTGCAGCAAATATTGGCACATATTTAAAGAAAATATCTCTGCACCTCATAAGTGAGATGATTAAAAGTAAAAATCAAATAAAGTTGCAGGTTGTTCGTGAATTTTTACAACTTTTGGAAGACAGTTTAACCTATGATATATATAAGACTGTAGCAGAAAACCAACTAGATTCAAAGAGAAATAAGACAATCAATCTTCCGACTATTAATGATATCAACTTACTGAGGAATCATTTAAATGAAAAAATAAAAATTAATTATAAAAAACTCAGAGAAAAGTTTTCTGTTGTTTCATGGAAGGAGCTTTCTGGTGCTTTGCTAATTGCATTGCAACTTTTTAATAGAAGGCGTGCTGGTGAAATCGAAAGAACAAAAATTCAAGATTTCGAGCAATATGAAGCAGTAAATGTAAATGACGAAATGGCTTGTGATTTAAAGTGTGACCATATAGAAAATTATGTAAGATTTCTAATTAGAGGAAAGAGGGGCCGAGATGTTCCTGTGTTGGTAGATAAATATAAATTGAAGTGTTTGAAACTTGTTTTAGAAACTAGAGAAATGGCAGGAACTCTCAGCACAAATCCTTATGTATTCGGTGTACCAGGAAAAGACGGCCTCCAACATCTAGTGGCTACAAAACTGATAGTGCATTATGCTAAAAATTGTGGAGCTGAATACCCACAAAGGCTCCGTGGAACACTTCTTCGGAAACATTTCGCCACAAAATGTGGAACGATGAATTTGAAAGAGGTAGATTTAAAAGATGTTGCAGATTACATGGGACATCATGAGAAAATACATCTAGAGCATTACAGAATGCCAAATGCTACAAGAGATATTGTTAGAATGTCGAGAATCTTGGAGAAAGCTCAAGGTATTGAAACTTCTCCATCATGTAGTCCATTGAACATTTGCAACAAAGAAAAGAGTGGAGCTGAGTGGAACGAAGGTTTGTATTAATTGTCATTATATCAATAGATCTTCAGGTTTTACTTATAAACTAGAGGTCAGAAATTCACGCAGACTATTTTGAATTGAAACAATATATGACTTCATCAGTATCATGATTTCTCCAGATATTTAGCTCAATTTCGACGTTTTACACATAATATTGTACAGTTTCATTATTTTATTTTAGATTCAATTGTATCAAAGGTAAATGCTAATGATTTGGAGGACACACAGCTGAATAGTTCACGTAAAAGATGTTACAAGAAGAGGTTAACCTGGAGTCAAGAAGAAAAAACATTGGTTGATGTAAAAGCAAAATTTTATTTTGAAAATTGTGAATCACCTACTCTGTCATACTGCAAAACATTAATAAAAGAAGAAATTTTATTGAAAAACAGAACACCAATTACTCTTAAGGCATATATTATGAACAGAATTAAACAACAAAAGATGTCTCTGATCAATCCTACAAAACACAAGGGCTGTAAAAGAGGTGAGAAAACAGGTATCACACTTAAATTTAGGAACGAATTTATTGATGTTAATTTCTATGCTCATTCAGGTAGTATATAAAAAATATCTTTAGTATTTAAAGAAAATAGTGAAGTTTTTGGTGTCTTAGTTCTATTTGTTCTTGTGATAAAAATAATTTATTGGGAGAGCTATGAAATAACTTTAAGCTACCTCTAATTTTACTAATGACAATTATAATACCAATAACGATTATAATAAAAATAATATAAATACTACACAAGAATTGTCATATTTGTGTTTTAGTGAAATAGATATATGCTATGTGCTCTAATTTACCTCAAAACTTATGCAATGTTTCTGCACTGCATCAGTTTGTGAGTAATAACTTTAGGAAAGTTTAATTTCTGTTCCTTAAAAACCAGTTTGTTTTGTAAAAAAAAATATGAAACATTCATAATTTTTTTGATAATACTATTAAATATTCATATTGTATACTTGAATCTGCAGTAATTTGTATATTTTGCAGGTGTGAAAAGGTTTTGGTCTGAGGAAGAAAAAAATGAGGTGAACAAACTATTTCAGAAAGAGTTAAAGGATAATAAATTGCCCAGCATGGCTGTTTGTAGAAAAGTAATTATGGAAAATAGTATTTTATCTAACAGAACACCAGAAATGTTACGAGCATTCTTAAATAATACATTTAAAAGAAATAAATGAATTTTGTAATATTTCAGATTTCAATAAAAGAAAGTTTCAACAAATTTTTGTGTTATTATGTCTGCGTATAGTATAATTTTTGTTCAGTAATTGGTCATTGAAATGGCCAATAATGAATAATATAGTATTGGACAATTCAGTTTCAGTATATCAAAAGTTTGCTTAGAAGTTATTGAACTCGCATAAACATTTGTTGAAATCAAGCCTTCTAATAAAAATAGATAGATTCTTTATTCAATCAAATACATATTACATGTGTAGATCTTGTCAAATACAATACAATTTTAATATAATTCAATGCCATTGATCAATTCTTCGATGTTTTTTTCTTCTAGGAATTCGGTTATACTATAATATGCTTTGCTTATTGAAAATTTTTTCAGTGAGGGCTTTAGTGAAGGTCTTTGATATACTCTTAAATTTTCCAGGCAAAATATTCCAGATTTTTAATATATTGTGCGTTACGTTTCCCTGGAGGTAGGTATAATTCAGTTTCTCTTCAGAAAGATAGTTTTTTCCTCTGGTATAATGATCATGTTCCAATCGTATACTACTTAATTCACGAAAATTATTATGTGCGTGAAACTGGCCACCGGTTTTCCGGCCACCGTTTTGACTAAAGTGCGCACACACGCTACGATCGGCGGGATCTACTACAATATGATATTGCGAATAAATCACAATAAGCCAACATTTTGATAGAATTTTTGATGTGATTAGATGAGAATGAGTAATATTATTACGAAATAATCATTTTCAGAATTTGTTCAATCCATTTACGAAAAATATCATCACTTTTATATATAGGACAAGTGTTTTTTGTTATGCCTTATATTTTTGAAAGAATTCATTTATTTTGGAAATTTTCAAATGAAATACACGGAAATAAACATTCTTAACGACATTTTTTCGTTTTCAGAATTTGTTCAATCCATTTACTACTCGTTTCACCCCTTACAAATAATTCAATTTCCCTTCATTTTCTACGCTGCTAATTTCTCACCAAGCCATCTTTTTGATGAATTTTTGATGCAGATAGATGTAAATGAATAATATTATCACGAAATAATCATTTTCAGAATTTGTTCAATCCATTTACGAAACATATCATCCCCTCCATTAATATGACAAGTCTTTTATGATATACCTTAAATTTTTGAAAATATTCATTTATATTAAAAAATTTCGAATGGAATACATCGGAATGAACATTCTTAATCAGATTCATTCGTTTTCAGAATTTGTTCAATCCATTTACGAAAAATATCAACCCCTCTATAAATATGACAAGTGTTTTTTGTTATACCTAATATTTTTGAAAATATTCAATTATTTCGAAAACCTTTGAAAGGAATACATCGAAATAAACATTTTTAATGATATGTATTTATTTTCAGAATTTGTTCAATCCATTTACTACCAGTTTCACCCCTTTCAAATAATTCGATCGTCCTGCCTTCTCTACGCTACTGACTTCGAACCAAGCCAACTCTTTATGAATTTTTGATGTGAATAGATGTAAATGAACAATGTTATTAGTAAATATTAATTTTCAGAATTTGTTCAATCCATTTACGAAAAATATCATCCCCTCCATAAATATGACATGTGTTTTTTGTTATACCTTATATTTTCGAAAATATTCATTTATTTTGAAAAATTTTGAACGGAATACATTGACGTAGACATTCTCAATGGGATTTATTGGTTTTCAGAATTTGTTCAATCCATTTACTACTAGTTTCACCCCTTTCAAATAATTCGATATTCATTCCTTTTCTACGATACTGATTTCTAACCAAGCCAACATTTTGATGAAGTTTTGATGTGATTAGAAGTGACTGAATACTATTGATACGAAATAATCCTTTCCAGAATTTGTTCAATCCATTTACGAAAAATATCATCCCCTTTATATAATTGACATGTGATATTTGTTATACCTTATATTTTTGAATATATTCATTTATTTGAAGAAATTTTGAATAGAATGCATTGAAATAAACCTTCTTAAAGAGATTCATTTGTTTTCAGAATTTGTTCAATCCATTTACAATCAGTTTCACCCCTTTCAAATAATTCGATATTAATTCCTTTTCTATGCTACTGATTTCTAACCAAGCCAACATTTTGATGAATTTTTGATGTAATTAGATGTGAATGAGTAATATTTTTAAAAAATAATCATTTTCAGAATTTGTTCAATTCATTTACTACTACTTTCACCCCTTTCAAATAATTCAATCTTCCTTCCTTCTTTACGCTACTGTTTTCGAACCAAGCCAATTTTTTATGAATTTTTGATGTAAATAGATGTAAATGAACAATATTATTAGTAAATATTCATTTCCAGAATTTGTTCAATCCATTTACGAAAAATATCATCCCCTTTATAAATATGACAAGTGTTTTTTGTTATACCTTATATTTTCGAAAATATTCATTTATTGTGAGAAATTTTGAATGGAATACATCGACATAAACAATCTCAATGGGATTTATTGGTTTTCAGAATTTGTTCAATCCATTTACTACTAGTTTCATCCCTTTCAAATAATTCGATCTTCCTTCCTTCTCTACGCTACTGATTTCTCACTAAGCCAACATTTTGATGAATTTTTGATGTAAATAGATGTAAATTAACAATATTATTAGTAAATATTCATTTCCAGAATTTGTTCAATCCATTTACGAAAAATATCATCCCCTTTATAAATATGACAAGTGTTTTTTGTTATACCTTATATTTTCGAAAATATTCATTCATTTTGGGAAGTTATGAATGGAATACATCGATATAAACAATCTCAATGGGGTTTATTTGTTTTCAGAATTTGTTCAATCCATTTACTACTCGTTTCACCCCTTTCAAATAATTCAATCTCCCTTCATTCTCTACGCTGCTTATTTCTCACCAGGCCATCCTTTTGATGAAATTTTGATTCAAATAGATGTAAATGAATAATATTATCACGAAATAATCATTTCCAAAATTTGTTCAAACAATATACGAAACATATCATCTCCTTTATAAAAATGACAAGTGTTTTGTACCTCATCACCTTATACCTTAAGGGGATGATATTTTTCGTAAATGGATTGAACAAATTCTGGAAAGTATTTTTTCGTATCAATAGTACTCAAACACTTCTAATCACATCAAAACTTCATCAAAATGTTTGCTTGGTTAGAAATCAGTGGCGTAGAGAAGGATTGAATATCGAATTATTTGAAAGGGGTGAAACTGACAGTAAATACATTGAACAAATTCTGAAAAATAATAAATCCCATTGAGATTGTTTATGTCGATGTATTTCATTCAAAATTTTTCAAAATAAATGAATATTTCCAAAAATATTAGGTATAACAAAAAACACATGTCATATTTATAAGGGAGATGATATTTTTCGTAAATGGATTGAACAAATTCTGGAAATGATTATTTCTTAAAAATATTATTCATTTACTTCTCTTCACATTAAAAATTCATAAAAAGTTGGCTTGGTTCGAAACCAGTAGCGTAGAGAAGGAAGGAAGATTGAATTATTCGAAAGGGGTGAAACTAATAGTGAATGGATTGAACAAATTCTGAAATGAATATTTACTAATAACATTGTTCATTTACATCTATTTACATCAAAAATTCATAAAAAGTCGGCTTGGTTCGAAATCAGAAGCGTAGAGAAGGCAGGAAGATTGAATTATTTGAAAGGGGTGAAACTGGTTGTAAATGGATTGAACAAATTCTGAAAATAAATACATATCATTAAGAATGTTTATTTCGATGTATTCCTTTCAAAGGTTTTCAAAATAATTGAATATTTCCAAAAATATTAGGTATAACAAAAAACACTTGTGATATTTATAAAGGGGAAGATATTTTTCGTAGATGGATTGAACAAATTCTGGAAATGATTATTTCCTGATGATTTTATTGATTTACATATATTTACATCAAAAATTCATAAAAAATTGGCTTGGTTCGAAAACAGTAGCGTAAAGAAGGAAGGAAGATTGAATTATTTGAAAGGGGTGAAAGTAGTAGTAAATGAATTGAACAAATTCTGAAAATGATTATTTTTCAACAATATTACTCATTCACTTCTAATTACATCAAATATTCATCAAAATGTTGGCTTGGTTCGAAATCAGTAGCGTAGAAAAGGAATGAATATCGAATTATTTGAAAGGGGTGAAACTGATTGTAAATGGATTGAACAAATTCTGAAAACAAATTAATCTCTTTGAGAAGGTTTATTTCAATGCATTAGTTTCAAAATTTCTTCAAATAAATGAATATTTTCAAAAATATAAGGTATAACAAATATCACATGTCAATTATATAAAGGGGATGATATTTTTCGTAAATGGATTGAACAAATTCTGGAAAGGATTATTTCGTATCAATAGTATTCAAACACTTCTAATCGCATCAAAACTTTATCAAAATGTTGGCTTGGTTAGAAATCAGTAGCGTAGAAAAGGAATGAATATCGAATTATTTGAAAGGGGTGAAACTAGTAGTAAATGGATTGAACAAATTCTGAAAACCAATAAATCCCATTGAGAATGTTTACGTCAATGCATTCCTTTCAAAAATTTTCAAAATGAATGAATATTTTCGAAAATATAAGGTATAACAAAAAACACATGTCATATTTATAAAGGGGATGATATTTTTCGTAAATGGATTGAACAAATTCTGAAAATTAATATGTACTAATAACATTGTTCATTTACATCTATTCACATCAAAAATTCATAAAGAGTTGGCTTGGTTCGAAATCAGTAGCGTAGAGAAGGCAGGAAGATTGAATTATTTGAAAGGGGTGAAACTGGTAGTAAATGGATTGAACAAATTCTGAAAATGAATACATATCATTGAGAATGTTTATTCCGATGTATTCCTTCAAAGGTTTTCAAAATAATTGAATATTTTCAAAAATATTAGGTATAACAAAAAACACTTGTCATATTTATAAAGGGGTTGATATTTTTCGTAAATGGATTGAACAAATTCTGAAAACGAATAAATCTCATTAAGAATGTTTATTCCGATGTATTCTTTCGAAATTTTTTAATATAAATGAATATTTTCAAAAATTTAAGGTATATCATAAAAGACTTGTCATATTCATGGAAGGGATGAAATGTTTCGTAAATGGATTGAACAAATTCTGAAAATGATTATTTCGTGATAATATTGTTCATTTACATCTATTTGCATCAAAAATTCATCAAAAAGATGGCTTGGTGAGAAATTAGCAGCGTAGAAAATGAAGGGAGATTGAATTTTTTGAAAGGGGTGAAACGAGTAGTAAATGGATTGAACAAATTCTGAAAACGAAAAAATGTCGTTAAGAATGTTTATTTCCGTGTATTTCATTTGAAAATTTTCAAAATAAATGAATTTTTTCAAAAATATAAGGTATAACAAAAAACACGTGTCCTATTGATAAAAGTGATGATATTTTTCGTAAATGGATTGAACAAATTCTGAAAATTTTATTTCGTAATGATATTACTCATTCTCATCTAATCACTTCAAAAATTCCATCAAAATGTTGGCTTATTGTGATTTATTCGCTATATCATATTGTAGTAGATCCCGCCGATCGTAGCGTGTGTGCGCACTTTAGTCAAAACGGTCGCTGGAAAACCGGTGGCCAGTTTCACGCACATTTCTAGTAAACTTTGATATAATGGCCTCTATGTTCTAGAAAGAATTATTCCTTGATTATGATGTCATTTTTCTACTACTGAGGATGGCAACGAGTACATATTAGTTGCTATAGATTAATTACTTCAGCAAGTGGACGGAAGCCTATGCTCTACCTAACCAAGAAACGTACACTGGTAGATCAGGTCATATGACGATATGGAGTTCACTTGGAATTACATTCGAACATCCGAAAGACAAGAACAACTTCTTTATATCCATAGTCTGACGGAATGATAAAAAGATTTAGTCGCACAATGGAACAATATTTGTCTAAAGTAGTGGCTGATCACCAAAAAGATTGGGACAGACATTTGCCGATATTGCTGATGGTTTATCGAGGACCAGTTAATGATACTACGGGCCATACTCCAGCCGAAGATACTCTTTGGACGAGAACTGTGATGACCATGTGATTTGTTGTTTGGTAGTCCGGAAGAAACACTCATTGAAATGGGTACATATACAGATGAGCTGAGACTGCATTGAAAGAAGATACATAAACTTTTTTAAAAGCAAATTCATCCGGGTTTAAAGGAGGGAACTTGGTATGGTTGTACAATCCACAACGGAAGAAAATGTTATCTCCGAAACTAAGTCAGATAACTACGTCCTCTACATAACCCAACATACTCCCAGATCAAAGCCGAAAGTTGTACATTTAGATAGATTGGCGAAATACCACGAGGAAATCATAATAAAAACTTGTGACTTTTGTCGGGACGAGCAAAACTAAGATGGCGAGAAGCAGTAAAAAATGGTAGTACAAAAAACAACTAAACCTCTGTTTCTCTAAAATATTTCAGAAAACGTTGATATAACGGCTTCTACATTCTAGAGATGGAAACTTCTAGAACAAAATATTCGATAAACCTTTCAGGGAATATAATAAGCCAGGAACAGAAGAGTGACAATTGCAATCGTCTACAGTACATTGAATAAGACAGAAGATTAACGTTTGTGACATCGACATTTCTATGGTTGATTTTTTCAGTTTGTAAATGAATTATTTATTGATTTTTAAACTGGTTATTGAAATTCAACCATCGAACCCCATAGTCGTATCAATATTATAGTTTGTACTATGGTTCGATTAAATGTAACTGAAGGTGAGGTGTAGCGTATGTATTCGCTACCAAGTAACGAATAGTATTAAGGTAGCAAATGAGGTGTGCAGGTAACGCATGTGTTCGTTACTAAGTAACGAACCATAAAGTATTCGTTACTAAGTAACGAATACCTTATTGTATCGAAGTTACAAATGAGAGAATACTAAAGAGTTTGAACATTTCGAGTTGTTATAATATAGAAGGAGACAACAAACACTATGTTCACTGACAGAAGTAAAGTATACAAGCGGGAAGCTAATGTTCGTTACTTTCACATGTCTAACTATCACAAACCTTCAACGAATAATAGCATCATATTTGTAGGCCAAATGCTATTAACATAGGATGAATGATATACCTAGAGAATGCAAAACGCAAAATAACTTACTCAATAGAAAATGCCATTGAAAGTAACCATCCAATTAAATTCAACTTTACGAAAGAATAGCAGAGAATGAATGATACAAGCACTACGATATTATATTCGTAGCATAGAGTAAGAATTAAAGCGCCTACCGACTCATCTATTTCCTTAACCTTCCATTACTCGCGCACGGTGTATAGGACCGGTCCAAAATTCAATTCTGCGTAATAACAACATAAGCAGGTATACGGCGTCCCCCCTCCATATACCTTTCGAGTACGTCCCCAGCTAACATTGCCATTAGTTATCAGTTGGTAGGAAGTAGTGATGGGCTGTAAGGCATTTTTTGAAAAACGTAACGGAACGGTTCCTTAACTGAAAATAACTGTTCCAAAAAACGGTTCCTTTTGGAACGGTTTTTTCGATTTTATACACCATGAAGTCTTCGAAAAATTAAAAACTATAAAATTAAAAATTAACACACTTGACTGAAGTTTCACTGAATATATTTAAAACTCTACATATGTTTCGGGTGGTTAACTCATTATCAAGAGTATACAATATAACTAAATATTGTATCAGTAATATTGTTTACTCTTGATAATGGGTAAACCACTGGAAGCATATGTAGAGTTTTCAATATATTCAGTGGAACTCAAGTCAAGTGTGTTAATTTTTAATTTTATAGTTTTTAACATAATGTTTTACCAAGAGATAAGCGAAACCTCCGTGTCATTCAACGAAAAATTAATTTGTCATTGCACTGTGCTATATTGTAATAACGCTGATAACAGTGTTATTCGCTGTATGCAGAGTAAAATTAATACATAAATGATATTTACGACGTCGATGTTATTGAATGACAATATAGTTACAGATAAATTTGATGTAGAAATTAATTAATGAAATAGAAGCAGAAAATAAAAATGTAAGACATTGCGATGTTATTGAATGAGCTGATATTCACAGGCGAATGTAATGGAAACATGCATCAAATGAATGCCTAATGCGATTCGAAATGAATGCTCATATTAAAAGTGGAATGATAAAAAAATATGTTTATTTTATAGAATATTTATGAGCATGAAAGAGCTCAATTTTAGAAGATATCGAAGATGAGACATATGTCCATATAAATATAACATATTTTCTAGAAAATAAGGAAATAAAAACCTTATGTCCATATGAATAAGATATATTTTAGCAATATCGAAGGAACTATTTGCTTGCAACGTTATGTTTTTCGTTTCGAAGGAACGTTATTTTCTACAAAATTTGGGAATAAAAACCTTATATCCATATACATAAGATATATTTTAGCAATATCGAAGGAACTATTCGCTTGCAACGTTATGTTTTTCGTTTCGAAGGAACGTTATTTTCTACCAAATTTGGGAATAAAAACCTTATGTCCATATACATAAGATATATTTTAGCAATATCGAAGGAACTATTCGCTTGCAACGTTATGTTTTTCGTTTCGAAGGAACGTTATTTTCTACCAAATTTGGGAATGAAAACCTTATGTCCATATACATAAGATATATTTTAGCGATATCGAAGTAACTATTCGCTTGAAACCTTATGTTTTTCGTTTCGAAGGAACGTTATTTTCTACAAAATTAGGGAATAAAAACCTTATGTCCATATACATAAGATATATTTTAGCAATATCGAAGGAACTATTCGCTTGCAACGTTATGTCTTTCGTTTCGAAGGAACGTTATTTTCTACCAAATTTGGGAATATAAACTTTATGTTCGAATACATAAGACACATTTTAGCAATATCGAAGGAACTAGTCCTTTGCAACGTTATGTCTTTCGTTTCGAGGGAACGTTATTTTCTACAGAATTTGGGAATATAAACCTTTTGTTCGAATACATAAGATATATTTTAGCAATATCGAAGGAACTATTCGCTTGAAGCGTTATGTTTTTCGTTTCGAAGGAACGTTAATTTCTACAAAATTTGGGAATATAAACCTTATATCCAAATATATATAAGATATATTTTAGCAATATCGAAGGAACTATTCGCTTGCAACGTTATGTTTTTCGTTTCGAAGGAACGTTATTTTCTACCAAATTTGGGAATATAAACCTTATATCCATATACATAAGATATATTTTAGCAATATCCAAGGAACTATTCGCTTGCAACGTTATGTTTTTCGTTTCGAAGGAACGTTATTTTCTACCAAATTTGGGAATAAAAACCTTATGTCCATATACATAAGATATATTTTAGCAATATCGAAGGAACTATTCGCTTGCAACGTTATGTTTTTCGTTTCGAAGGAACGTTATTTTCTACCAAATTTGGGAATAAAAACCTTATGTCCATATACATAAGATATATTTTAGCAATATCGAAGGAACTATTCGCTTGAAACGTTATGTTTTTCGTTTCGAAGGAACGTTATTTTCTACAAAATTTGGGATTATAAACGTTATGTCCATTTAAATAAGGTACATTTTAACATTATTGAAGGAACCGTTTTCACAACATAAAGGCAATCGGTTGGAGATCCACTTTCTCACTCACACTCATTGTGTGAATGCAAGTTACTTTCTTGTCGTAGAAATATTTAATTCCATAAACATTTAATAAACATTCCATTCGTTTCGTCGCACTCTCTCATTTCAGGAGAAAATTAAAATTGTAAAAACTTCAATGAGAACGAATTTTTTGCACCCACTAGTTGATAATGATTTTACTGTGACTATCAAAATAATTTTTTCAAATTTTTTGAACATTTGACGTTTCACCACTATTTTCGTGGATTCTTCAAAATTTTATTATAATGCAATAACATTTATTGTTATTTCAAAATTTCATTAATATGAAATTCGGATTTGTGGCTTTTTCAAAATGTCATAAAATCTTTTAGTATATTAAAGCCTATTAATGCAACAACATTTCAACATTAATTTCTAATTTCAATCCTTGCAACGTTATGTGTTTCGTATCGAAGGAACGTTGTTTTCGATAAGAATTTTGGAATATAAAACATATGTCTAAATACATAAGATACATTTCGAAGCAAAATCGAAAGAACTTATCCCTGGCAAAGTTATGTCTTTCGTTTCGAAGGAACGTTATTTTCTACATAATTTGCGAATATAAACTTTATGTCCATATACGTAAAGTACATTTTAGTATCTTCATAGGAATGGTTCCTCTCACTATTAAATCGATCCGCATTTCGATTCATTTACCGATTACACTCATTGCGCATGCGCACTTCAACCTCTAACGTCATCTCATCTTTTAATGGCGACGGACAATCGAAGTAACTAGTTCCTTAAAATAACTGTTTCGGCCGAACACAAAATAACGTTCGTTCGTTCCGCATTGAATAACGGTTCCGTGGAACAGTTCCTGAAAATAACGCCCATCACTAGTAGGAAGTGTCGTACTGCAGTGCTACCTTAACACGGTGTAGTAGACCGGGTGCGAGTATTTTAGTGACTCATTCTGACTATTTGTGTACAGATTCTAGAAATATTATTGGTAAGTTTTCTAGATAGTTTGTTCATTTTATCTGTTTTTTACAAAAATTATATACAGTGCTACTAGTTTTGTAGTAAAATTTAATTGGCATGCATTTTTTCCGCTCTTTAGTCATGAATGTTTTTAAACTATACAATTTAATATTTTATTATAGATATGGATTACGAAAAGGAGCAGGCAAGACTATTGAAGTTATTTGAAGAAGTGGAAAGTGATGAAGATTATGGAGGTGATGATGATGATGAACAAGGCGAAATAGATAATATAGAGCAAAGATTAGAAAGCAGTGACACTGAGCAAGAGTTTGACGATGATGGAGATGATTTTACACCTGTTGCTGTTACCAGAGAGCCAGTATTTTTAGGTAAAGACAAGATAACAACCTGGAAAAAACATGCTCCACCAAAAAATGTTAGAACACGTAGTGCAAATATTGTATTACAATTGCCAGGAGTAAAACAATTTGCAAAATTCAAAAAGTCTCCTCTCGATATATGGCTGTGCTTGTTTGACGAAGAAATGTTAAATATCATTGTAGATTACACTAATATAAAAATAAATAGCATCTCTCAAAACTTTTCCAGAGAAAGAGATGTTAGGAATACTAATCTAATAGAAATAAAGGCGCTGATTGGAATCCTATATCTTGCAGGAGTAAGAAAAGCTAACCACATGAATCTAGGGGACCTTTGGAGAACGGATGGTAGTGGAGTTGAAGCTTTTCGTCTTGGAATGAACAGAATTCGATTCCAATTTCTCATGAGATGCCTTCGTTTCGATGATATACATACAAGAGAAGAAAGAGTAAAAATTGATAAGTTGGCTCCAATACGTATATTGTTTGAAAAATTTAACGATAATCAAAAAAGTGTTACTCACATTCTGAGCATGTCACCATAGACGAAAAGCTTGAAGCATTTAGAGGTCATTGTAGCTTCAGACAATATATACCCAGCAAGCCAAATAAGTATGGCATAAAAATTTTTGCCCTTTCTGATTCTTTTATGTACTACACCAGCCACATGGAAGTGTATGTCGGTAAGCAGCCAGAAGGCCCCTTTCGAACAGATACAACTGCTAAATCGGTAGTAGAACGGCTTTCTCAACATATCAATGGTTCCAACAGAAACGTCACAACAGATAACTGGTTTACGAGTATGGAACTTGCAGAAAGTCTTAAAGAAAATAAATTAACCCTCGTAGGAACGATCCGAAAAATAAGAGGCAGCTTCCTTTGGAATTTGTACAACATACAGGTCGACCTAGCGGTTCGTCAATGTTTGGCTTTTCTGATTACACAACACTCGTTTCATTCGTCCCAAAGAAAAATAAAAATGTGCTGCTCATTTCAACAATGCATTTTGGAGATGACATCGATCGTCTTACGAATAAGCCAGAAATTATAATGACTTATAATCGTACCAAAGGAGGGGTTGACATGGTAGATAAATTGTGTGCTCAATACAATTGTGCTCGTGGCACCAGACGATGGCCAATGGTCCCCTTCTACAGTATGCTAAATGTAGCTGGTATAAATGCATTTGTAGTTTATAATGGAAATCGTCCGGATTCAAAAACGCTTAGAAAGGAATTTCTCCTTAATCTTTCCATGGCCCTCCTCTACGACTATCAAAAAGAAAGAGCAGTTTCTACCAATGTGCCAAGAACCATAAGAAGCAGATTACGAGAAGTGAGTGGTTTACCAGCTGACGCCGAAGCTGCAGTAAGAGTCCCGGGTACCGTGGGCCACTGTGCAGAGTGTAATTGGCAGAAAAACAGAAAAACGAAATACTTTTGTCAGAACTGTACCAAATATTTGTGTTTAGAACATATTAAACCTTTGTGTAAGTCATGTTATGAGCAACTAGGTTAATTTTTTTTTGTAACTACTGATGTAACTTTTCACTTCTGTTTATGTAATCAATACATTTGTTTTTTTAAAAAACTTTTATTTTGTTCCAAAATCATAAAATAATTACAAAATTTGTTAGAACTTATTAATACCACCCAGAAATATCTTAATATACTACCCGGACTCCTGGACCGTGCGCGAGTTACTAAGCACTATAATTTGGCGCGAGTAATGGAAGGTTAAAGGAATGAAGAAACAGTCTATGAAAGCGAACTAGCCTATTAGTAAGATTTTGAATTTCTAAATTGTTGAGAAAAACACTACCACTACTGTTGGAACTGTAGATAAATATCACTTTATTTCAATTTAATTAATACTGTTAGAATACGACACCAACGCTTACTCTATTACTAGTTGGTACTTTGTTGTGCTTCCAAGATTTAAGTCAATTAGTATCTTACTCATTGTCCTTACAATATTATCGTCTATAGATTATCACTCTACAACAATTATCTCATCATTCCTGATCTGTTGGATATTGATTCAACATGAAATGAGTCGCACTTTAATACATTTTCGAAAACCTGATGGCAATTATAAATGTCGCATGCAGAAAAGTCTAATATTTGGATTGTCTTTCCAATGTTGACGTTGGATTACAATAACACAACCCTAATAAACAAACCATTAATTTCAACCGTGATACACCTGACTTTCATGATTTCAACCATAACAATATCTGCTTTTACAATTTGTTATAAAAACTGTACTATTTATTTTCTCTAATTGAAGTATTGCGAAAGTACAGTAGAATGTAAAAACGAATATTGTAATATTAAGGGATATTTTATTGTCATTATTCATCATTTACCATAGAATCATACCTAATATGCATGAAAAGAAACTTTTCAAAGAAACAATTTTGAGATTTATTGAAAAAATTTTAATTGTTTGCGATCAGGAAGTTTTCATTGAACTAGAGAAGTTAGAAATTTCTGGTTCAAAAAAAGTTATCTAGGTATCTTGCCAATTTACTTTTGTTATGATTTAAAAAAATTGAATTCAGAGATTATAAAATACAATATATCCTATATTGTAATTTATAATCTCTGAAGAATATTAATTTAAGATGATGGTGAATCTCCACATTACGAAATATATGGGATCGTCCACAAATTACGTAACGCGAAAATTAAAAAATTTCATGACCTGATTCTCTGTCCGTAAAGCCCCGTTTCCATTACAACAAAACTCTCTGCGACATGTCGCGGCACATGTGCCCGGCACAAGTTGCAGAATGGAAACGGTCTGGCACACGTCGCGGCACAAGTGCCCGGGACAAAAATGTCGCAGCCGACTGCGCGACAAAACATGTGCCCGTGACTTGTGCCCGGATAATGGAAACGGCCTGCGAGTTGTGCCTGGGACTTGCGCATGCGCAGACCACTGTTTACATCCTTCTGACAGCAAAATCTAACCTCTCTGCCTCAGATTCCAACGTGTGTCTCGCGTGGATCGTGTGTGTTTTGTGTTGTGTAGTTATTCCCTGTTAATTTGTACGTCACTGTAATGGAGTGGACCAAATGCCGTACTACCAAACTGATCGAACTGTTTGAACAGGAGTCTGTTTGTGGAATGTTCGAAGTGCACATCACAAAAACTCAAACAGCCGTGTTGATGCCCTGCAACGAATAAGTGAGGCATTAGGATCAAAAAGTGATGAAATAGAAAAGAAACTTCATAATATTCGTTCGCAGTATCTGAGGGAAAAAACGAAGATTGAGAAAAGCAAAAAGAGTGGGGCAGGTGCCAGTGACGTCTACGTGCCTAAGTGGTGTTACTACTCACTTTTAAGCTTTCTGGGCGAATCGACTGAGAATCTACCACACACGAGTTCATTGAATTTAAATTTGGTAAGTAAAATATTGAATATATGTTGTTGATTCTTGTTTAAATCTTTTGATTTTAATTATTATTAGATCAGAACCTGTCATTGAAGAAGTCAAAAGATCAGCGCAACAGGAATCCCAAGAGCCACCAACCAGAAAAAGAACAATCTCAAACAAAGGAAGTAAGCCACCAGCGAAAGTGGGTGGTTTGGAAAAGAAAATCAATCACGCATATGAAGTGCTAACAACAGCTATGACTACAAATAAGGGTGAGGACGAATGTTTTGGAGAATATGTAGGAGAATCATTGAAAAAGTTCCAAGATAGGACAACTAAAGCTTGGATACGTCATAGTATTTCCAATATCTTGTACCAAGCTGAATGTGGGGGAGCAGGAGTAAACATGTTTCCTCCATGGAACAATAGCCAGAACACATTTTACCGTGCGCAACCGCCGCAAACATTTCCTGGATACAACCAACATAACTATGCTAGTAGTTCTTCACCTAGTCCATACCCTTCCCCTCAAGCAATCAACCAGCAACCACAGCTGTCTCCTGTAGAATTACAATAACCACAAAGGCAGAGGCAGCTACGACGTTTTCCATGTTTGTACCTACACAATAAACGCACCTGCTCAAGCACAGTGTCGAACAGGGACTGAGTATTTTTGCAACATTTCTAGGAAATGGAAACAGTAAAACAAAACCGTGCGACATGTGCCGGGGACCTGTGCCCGGCACAAGTCCCCGCGACTTGTAGGAATGGAAACGTACCTTAACGCAAACGTAAAGCCCCGTTTCCATTACAACAAAACTCTCTGCGACATGTCGCGGCACATGTGCCCGGCACAAGTTGCAGAATGGAAACGGTCTGGCACACGTCGCGGCACAAGTGCCCGGGACAAAAATGTCGCAGCCGACTGCGCGACAAAACATGTGCCCGTGACTTGTGCCCGGATAATGGAAACGGCCTGCGAGTTGTGCCTGGGACTTGCGTTTCATAGTTAATTATCCTAGTTTTGGTAATCTCGGGACCAATCAGATTTAATAACAACTCAAAATCTGCTGCCGTCATTCGAACAAAATTGTCAAACCCACTTTGAAGACGTAAGTCTCTCATCAGGGAATTGTAGGCTCCTTCTGAATCACGTTTCGCTAAAAAACTTCTGACCCACCACCTTGGACGTTTACGCCTTTTTTTCTTGAGTTCACAGTATGCACCCGCAATAACCACAAAGGCAGAGGCAGCTACGACGTTTTCCATGTTTGTACCTACACAATAAACGCACCTGCTCAAGCACAGTGTCGAACAGGGACTGAGTATTTTTGCAACATTTCTAGGAAATGGAAACAGTAAAACAAAACCGTGCGACATGTGCCGGGGACCTGTGCCCGGCACAAGTCCCCGCGACTTGTAGGAATGGAAACGTACCTTAAGAAAGCTACACTACCCTGTCTGTCTGTTATGATAACGTAACGTTCGTCAAAAAAATTTATCAATGTTTTGAAACAAAAAACTCTCTGCGGCGGCGGCAGCAGCGACTGTAACACGGCACTCTAAAAGAAACATCACGCATGCTTGCAGAATGTATTTTAAGAATTTCAACCTTAGCTCCAGTTGAAATGAATTCAAAAACATTCGTATCTTAGCGTTAGTGTTGATTTTGTCAAAAGATACTTCGGGAAATCTCTTGAAATTGTAAATTTTTTTCAACGAAGTTCGATTCATTTAAGACAGCGGAGAAAATCTAAGGTATATAAACGACCAGCACTGGTTCACATTATCAATTCAAATTTTAAAAAAAACGTTACGTCACATTTCATAAAACCTAGTCTGTCTGTCCGTAACGCTACCATAACAAATGGTAACTAGTCTTTCTGACTATGAGAGCGTTACGTAATATGTGGACGGTCCCTACGATGTATTGCAGAAAAACATAACCTAACTTTATTTCAAATAATATTATAGACCTAAAAATCGACTAGAGGCTACGGATAAATATGACGAATGACCAAGAAACAAAAACCTGAATTAAACTTACTAAGCTACCATTATTAGCCCAGTCATATTAGGTAAAAAAAGGTGTCAACCTCGGAATGAGAGATAATAAGCTATAAATTGGTATAAACCTTTGTTTTGTCGTTCTAAATGTTGTCTCGAAAGTCACAAATGATACCGTGTCCGCGTCTTAAGATATTGAAGGTCAAAGGTCATAAAAATTGGTTTTTCGTGAATATCTCGCTTTCTATTGCTAAAATGATATTTTTACCTATAACAAAAGTTGTTGAGTATAAAGTTTTCTACAATTTTTGTTTCATGTTTTTTTCAATACGATCAACCGTTTCTGAGGTAGAGCGCGAAGAGTACGCAGCGCACAGTCATATATGGTCCAATGCAATGTCAAGCGTGAGTTACGCTTATCAATACGTTATATAAAGTCTATTATTTATTAAATTATTATAATCATTAAACAATGGCCTTTATTTATGTACTAATTATTAATTGGTGATATTTTATTAAAATCAGTAACTTAATTATTTATATTTAACTATTCAACTATAGTACATTATTAATGCTGGAATATTTATTTTCAGTTAAAACGTCATTACATACTTTTTCTTCAAAACGTGTGAATTTTTTCGTAGTGGAAAGGAAAAAAAAGGATAAGTATAGACGGACAATAAGTAATGTAAGCACTCTAGCGTTTAAAGAGAACGTAATTAAAAAAGCAGAAGAACGCAACGATTCCTTAGGAGAATTAGTAAAGGAACGTATACTTTACGAGTATGATTTGATCGCTGCTGAAGCAAAGTATCATACTATTTGCTATACAACTTTTTAACTCTAGTACCATCTGCTGATAAGAAGCCGCGCCAAGAAGATCAAGGCACTCAAGCAATGAAGGAGATTTTTTGTTATATAGAAAATAATGAAGATTCTCAATTTACATTGAAAGAACTTAAAGATGTCCTTACGGAGTACATACCCCACGATAAGACGATTATTACAAAACTACAACAAAAGTATTTAACTGACATAATAATTACAAAAAAAATAGAAGCATTTACAATTATATCTTTCCGTGATACACAGGTTAATGTACTATCAAAACCTTGGTACGAAAATAGAAAAAAACCCCTGCGTTTTTTTTTATTTCAGAAGAACGTTTACGTATTGTAGAAGCTGCTGCGGCAATTATTAGGGAAGATATTAAATCATCTGTAGTCGAAACTAAGACGTATCCACCTCCAAATAAAATGCTAGATGGTATTAATGAAGAAATACCAAAAATATTATTACATTTTTTAGAAGAAATTATATTAAAGAATAGAAAAGGACAAGTAGATCATTTAAAAACGAAATGCACATCTATCAGTCACGCAATAATGGCTTCGATACGAGAACGATCATTTTCATCACAGCTACTATTAGGCCTTTCTGTATTTCTTCAAAGAAGATCTAAGAAATTATTGGATGTTTTATCAACTTTGGGATTTGCTGCTCCATATAGTAGTGCTGTACAGTATGAAGTTTCAGCAGTTTACCATCCACAGCCTCGTATTTTACCATCAGAGTCAGGTGGATTGGTGCAATATGTAGGAGACAATGCAGATATTAATGTCAGTACTCTTGACGGTAATAATACTCTTCACGTTATGGGAATGATAAAAATAGTTACTCCGAAAGATGCTGTAAGAATTTTTCAACTTCTCAAGTTATATTTCTACCTTTCATTGATCATCCGGCTAGTCATTAATAATTAATAATATTACTAATATACTATAGAATTAATATATATATATATATATATATATATATATATATATATATATATATATATATATATATAAAAATATAGAATTGATAATATACTATAGTTGAATAGTTAAATATAAATAATTAAGTTACTGATTTTAATAAATTATCAACAATAAATAATTAGTACATAAATAATGGCCATTGTTCAATAATTATAATATTTTAATAAATAATAGACTTTATATAACGTACTGATAACCGTAACTCACGCTTGACATTGCATTGGACCATATATGACTGTGCGCTGCGCACTCTTCGCGCTCTACCTCAGAAACGGTTGATCGTATTGAAAAAAACATGAAACAAAAATTGTAGAGAATTTTATACTCTACAACTTTTAATATAGGTAAAAATATCATTTAAGCAATAGAAAGCGAGATATTCACGAAAAACCAATTTTTATGACCTTTGACCTTCAATATCTTAAGACGCGGACACGGTATCATTTGTGACTTTTGAGACAACATTTAGAACGACAAAACAAAGGTTTATACCAATTTATAGCTTATTATCTTTCATTCCGAGGTGAAACCCCTAAAATAACTGGGCTATATATCAAATGAAAATGTTTTAAAATAAAAATTGATCAATATCCAAATTTTGAGTTCATATTCGTTATATTCAGCACAAAATGTGCAAGTAACAGAAATTTTATGAATTTACTAATTTCTTGACTACTCGGGCTAATTAGTAGGTATCTAATATTTTTATTAATAATTCATTCGGTATTGAGATGAGTCAGATAATTTTCATTACAATTTTTGATTTCTTCGACTAAACAATGATTCCAACACTTTTAGATGGAATTTCCTGTTAGCATTACATTAATAATTCAAATTTTGAAAGGTTTCGTTCTGTCGAAAAATAATTTATGTAGCACCATGAATCGAAGGATATAACATTAATTATTTCTCTCAATATCAATTTTTAGGATTACCTATATAAAAAATGATCGCGATTTTTGAGACAAAATATTGTTAAGACTCAATTATTTTTCAAACATTTTTATGCTGTTCTATGTAGCAATTCGTTCTCCTTTTTCTCAAAGGAACTTCACATATTGTCGGAATGATTTCTAATTGCTAACTGAGTAAAATGATATAGCATTCCGCCGTATTCAATACAATTATAAATTAACCGGTGATACATGGAATTAGGCAGTGTAGGGGAGCGCGGGGCTGGTTTTAACGGAGGTAGGTATTAACAAGCTTATTCCCGCCAAACGCGAAGTGTCAAAAATATGATACTCGGTTTAGAATACCCTTTATACACAGCCGAACGAGTTCTGACTTGTCAGTGTTCGACCGGCCGTCGCTAGTGATAGTTGTGCACAGGACCCTCGGATTTACAGGTAAACGAACTTTTCGTACTTCGTAATAAATTGATTTAAGATTTATTTATTCGCTAAATTGAATAAAAGTTTATCCTAAATGAATCTCTATTCTATTGACTTTAAAACTATTATAATGGTTTGTAATTATTTATACTAGATTATTTTCTGTAATTGATGAAGTATAAAAAGTGACCTTGGGGCTAAAATTAACAGATTGAGCGGGGTAAGTATTAACATGTTAATACTTACCCCATATGTAGGTATTTGATATTAAACAGTTGTTTTGTGCAATAAGTGTGTTTTGTTATAGGATGAGAAATTACAAAAGGAAGAGCACACGAGGTTCGACGTCTCAAGAAGTATTTGAACTGGCAGCAGAAGAAATTCTATCAAAAAATCGAAATTTTAGAGATGTTGCTACGGAATATGATATCTGTCATGTAACACTGTTTAAATACGTAAAGAAAAAAAGGAGGGGATTCCTGTTGAAGTGGGTTATAAAAAAAATCGTCTCGTTTTCAATCCTGAGCAAGAAAAAATGATAGCAGATTATTTAGTGAAATGTTCTAATATCTATTTTGGATTGCTACCAGATGATGTCAAAAAATTAGCTTATGAGCTTGCCATTGCTTACAAAATAGATAATATTCCAGAATCTTGGAACAGAGACGGGAAGGCTGGCAAAGATTGGTTCGCTGGTTTTATGAAACGCAACGCATTCTTGTCTATTCGGAGTCCTGAGGCGACAAGCTTAAGCAGAGCAACATCATTTAACCGTACAAATGTTCATTCATTTTTTGAAAAATATCGAGAAGTTCTTCAACGATACAATATATCTCCGAGTAGAATCTGGAACGTAGATGAAACGGGAGTGACGACGGTGCAGAAACCCAAGAAAGTGGTAGCTCAACGAGGTTCCAAGCAGGTAGGAGCTGTCACATCTGCAGAACGGGGTACTCTCGTCACAATTGCGGCAGCGGCAAATGCTATTGGTAATTTCATACCATGTATGTTCATTTTTCCACGGATCAGATATAGTGATTTATTCATCCAAAATGGTCCGCCCGGGTGTGTAGGTCTAGGAAATAGTTCCGGCTGGATGTCTGAAAAAGAATTTTCAAAATTTATTGACCACTTTCTGAACCATGTTAAAACATCACAGGAGGAACCAGTTTTATTGTTGTTGGATAACCATCATTCTCATGTCAATGTGGAGGTGGTCACAAAGGCAAAGAACAACCATATCATTCTTTTGTCTTTCCCTCCACATTGTTCGCATAATCTTCAACCACTGGATGTCGGTGTGTATGGACCGTTTAAGAATTATATTAGCCGACAGCAAACGAACTGGATGGTTAATCATCCTGGGAAGACAATGACGATCTACGATCTCCCTGGAATTGTGAAAGAAGCATTTCCTCTGGCATTCACTCAAAACAATATCATCAACTCATTTAAAAAAGCTGGTATTTGGCCGTGCAATGAAGATGTATTTCAAGACTGTGACTTTGCGCCATCATTTGTGACTGATCGTCCCGATCCAAATACCGCTTCGATGGAAAACCAGGGATCACTTCAGCCAGGAGATAGTTCTATCAATCCAGAAGAAGTATCACTTAATTTAGAATCTTCAATTCAAAATGAAATTTTAGATGACATGCCTGACATTCGCATAAGTGTTTCAGAGGTTATTGATCAGCTATCGCATGTTCCATCGAATGATCCGGGACCATCAAATGAACAGCGACTGTCGAGTGAACCAGGGCCGTCAAATGAATCAGTACTGTCAAATGATTCAGGACCATCAAATACGAAGCCTATAAAAAATTTAATATAGAAACAGTAAGACCGCTTCCAAAAGCTCCTACACGTGTCCAATCTAAACGAAAGCGTTCAAGGAAATCCACTATTCTCACTGATACTCCTGAAAAATTGGCCTTAGAGGAAGAAGCAAAATTAAAATCATCTAAAAAGATAAAAACTAGTCAGACTGAAACTAAAAATAAGGGTAAAGGGAAAGGGACAGCTAAAGGGAAAGGTAAAGGTAAATCAACCCGGAGAGTAGAAGTAGAAAAGGTGAAGAAGCATATTCTTCAGGATGACAGTGAAGAAGATACCTGCTGCTGTTTAGTTTGCGCCAAGTCTTATAATGACGATACATCTGGACTTGACTGGATACAATGTATTTTATGCAAAGGATGGGCTCACATCACATGTATTAAGGGTGATATCAGAAAATACATATGCCTCAACTGTTTCTCAGATGATGAGTATTCTGATTAATTTTTGACAAAAACAAACTAGACAGGTACTTATTTCCTGTCTACTTTTAAGTACAAATTAGATAAAGATCATTTAAACTAGTATAACTTAAAGACTGTCTGATACTAAAAAGTATTAATTAAAGCTGTGAGAATTGTTGATAAATGTAGATTTCACTACTTTGTTGTTTAAGGTAACTCATTGACATTCTTTAAAACTGTTGATATCAAAAACTTTATGTGACTGATTACGTAATACATAATTGTTAAGTTTAAACTATTTTAACAAATGTTTGAAGGCTTAAAAGTACTAATACTCAGTAGATTAGTAACTTTAAAACGTTAAGATTACATTTTGTATTAACATTTAATAAAATATTTTTATACATGTATATGATGTTTTATTTGAGTATTTCATAAAATTTTGTCTCTGTTAATAGTTGCCCCTTACGTTAATACGTACCCCAGCTCCGTTAATATTTGCCCCAAATGCGGGGCATGTATTAACAAATGACTTTTTTGGTTTTCACGGCTCTCTTTCTGAAAGCACTTACATACCGGATGTATTTTGTTACTAATATCATAGCTGAATAACCAAAGCATGTTTTCAATAAAAAATTAAACTAAAAAGTTCATTATCAAAGAAAATATAAAGTATAATACAAAATTTGTTAGAACCAGCCCCGCCCTCCCCTACTAATTAATAGAAGATACCTGAATATTAGAAGTATACATTTGCAACTGTATACTTCCAATATTATTAGAAGTATACAAATACCGGACTAGTATTAATCAAATTATATAAAATATGTTAGTAATAAACTTATTTTATCCCGAATTCAGTTTGGGGACCAGTATATAATATACTAGTATATGATATACTGTCCTCAAATTTATGGTTGAAGGATTTGAGGACAGTATATGATAAACAACTCGTCATATAACGATGTGTTCAGGGACCAGTATATGATATACTAGTATATCATATACTGACCTCAAACTCAACGCTAGTTGAACATATATATATATATATATGGGTAATTATTTGAAATTTGGTTAACTTGGTGTTAGCGTCAATTTTCACATATTTATATTAATTTTATCCAATATTTGAAACTACTTAGCGATGTTATAAAGTCCATTAAATTCGGTCACTCATTCTGATATACATCATAATATTATTTATTTCCAAAAATTGCCACTTCTTACTCCAAACATCAGGCCCTAGCCATGTAAGATCTCCCGAATTTAATATTCATTTCAGTGTTATAGAGAACCTGCATAAGAACTAGTGGCGCCTCTGTCGTTAACTTTGTAAGTTCATATGTGAGCACGAAGTGTTTATAAACATGCATTTTAATACTATTCACAAAGCATGTAATTTTGTATGAATTATTTCTTGGAAATATATACGAATTAAATAAATACGTATTTTACAATAACTTATTGTTATAATAAATATTGTTACAGTAAATTTTATTTAGTGACTATGACTGGGAAAATCGGTGAAAAGAAATCAAGATCTGGTAACACTGGATGTTGTGTTGCGTTTTGTCACAATACTTATAGTAAAACTGAGCCGAGTATAAAATTTTATTCGTTTCCATCAAAACCCCATTTAACAGATCGTCGTCAGAAGTGGATAAAAGCAGTTAATCGTATTAAGTAAGTGTATATGAGTGGACAATAAATTATATATTTATTATGATATTAATTTCATTATTTTTCTAGTCGAGATGGTACTCCATGGCAACCTACAAATAATTCAAGGATATGTAGTCATCATTTTGTTGGAGGAAAGAAATCTGAAGATCCTCGTCATCCAGCATATAATCCAACAATTTTTCCGTCCAATTATAAACGTAAGGAACCTTCAAATACAACTTTAATTCGTTTTGATCGTTGGAAGAAAAGGGAACTAGTGTCTGAGGTTTTATCTGGTGCTAATGATGAACAAGAACAAGTTAATTCATCAGTTGAAAGTGTTCAATTAGAAACTATTAATAATCAAATAGTCCGAAAATCTGATAAATCAGTTCAAGTGGTGTCTTTTCAATCTACTAGTGATGACTTTATTTTCTCATGTGACTTTGATCGTGGGTCAAATAATGTTTCAACTCAAGCAACAATATCCTCTACTAAAAATTTAAAAGCAGAAATAGTGAGAAAAGACAAAAGTAGTGGACCGGACATTCCAATTTTACTGTCAGGATTTCGAGGATACTCTTCAATAAAAAATGATAAACAACTTTTGGCTGTAACTGGTGTAAGGCCGGAAGTATTTACATTATTATTAGGAATGTTACCACGAACTAAATTTCAAAAAATAAACCTTGAAATTAGATTATTAATTTTTTTGTTGAAAATGAAGACAGGTTTATCTTATGATTGTATTGCAACATTTTTTGGTGTAGACCCAACATGTATTTCTCGAATTTTTTATGACACACTATCTATATTAGCACAAAGAACTGTCAATTATATTTTCTGGCCAAGCCGAGAGGATATTCAAGAAACTATGCCACCGTCATTCAAAGTACACTACCCTAATTGCAGGGTGATAATAGACTGTACAGAAATCAAGTGCGAACAACCAAGTCTCGTGTTTGCACGTAATCACATGTATTCGGATTATAAATCAGGATACACTGTGAAATTTTGCTGGGAATCACACCTTCAGGAATGATTTCATTCAAATCGGAGTGCTACGGTGGAAGGTCTAGTGATCCTTTTATTACTAACGACAGTAATTTTTAAAACTACTGGAACCAGATGACGAAGTAATGGCAGATAAAGGATTTCCTAGTATAAAAAAATCTATAGATGTACCAAACGCTATAATAGTAACACCTCCATTTTTACATGATGGACATTTAACTGAAGATGAAATTGTCAATACTTATAATATTGCAAGTGTTCGAATCCACGTTGAAAGATGTATCGCCAGGATTAAGGTGTATAATATCTTAATTAAAATTAATATTGATCTTTTGCCATACATTGATGATATCGTTCACATGTGTTGTGTATTAGTAAACTTACAACCCCTATTTTTAAATCGGAAGAAAATAAATGAAATTATGTTGAAAATTTTTATTTTTAAGTTGTTATACAACAGTCCGGGTAAATTTTGTAATTTTTCTTATAAAATTCTGACATGTAATGAAAAATAAACTGTTTTAAGTTAACAAAACATTTCTTTAATAAAAATTTATCTATTTAAATACCATACTTACTAATTAACTTGCTAATATATTTTTTATAGAAATTAACATAAAATATTTTATCAATATAATAAAAATTCTGACATGTAATGAAAAATAAACTTTTTTAAGTTAACAAAACATTTCTATAATAAAAATTTATCTATTTAAATACCATACTTACTTATCAACTTGCTAATATAATAATTAACATAAAATATTTTGTTATTAATATAATAAAAATTCTGACATGTAATGAAAAATAAACTTTTTTAAGTTAACAAAACATTTCTATAATAAAAATTTATCTATTTAAATACCATACTTACTAATTAACTTGCTAATATATTTTTTATAGAAATTAACACAAAATATTTTATCAATATAATAAAAATTCTGACATGTAATGAAAAATAAACTTTTTTAAGTTAACAAAACATTTCTATAATAAAAATTTATCTATTTAAATACCATACTTACTTATTAACTTGCTAATATAATAATTAACATAAAAAATTTCTAATTTAGGTATAAATTGTGATAAAAAGGCTTCATCTCGCGCTATTGTTAATAAACTATATTCCAAGTTTGGAAAATAAACGAAAAAATCACATTCAAGAAGACCAGTACAATACATCAATATTTGACATTGTGTATAATATGCATGAGATTGTTTCAAACTTTGCACTTTATTTTCATGAAATTCAAAGTACGGATGTGTCAATTTTCCTTGCTTATTTAGCACTTGCTTATTTTGTATTGAAACTGGACATTTAATTTCCAAAAGTTTTTTAGGTGCACCATCTACAATGACCACCCCATCAGGACTCGCACACAACCATGGTTGACTAGAATGAATTACTAAGCCACATTCTTCAACATCATATCCAGTTATTTTTTTATAAAATTCACGAGCGTTTCCCTCATTTCTCTTGCCATGCAATACATTTTTTAGTCCTTTGCCTTTCATATGTTTTTCTGTTGTCATAGCATCAGCGAGTTCATGGAATTTAGATTTTCGAGCTATAATTGTGTGAGCTCTACTTGCTGATATTCTTATTGCACGTTCCGCAAACCATATCTGACTGTCTGATTGCCCTCTTGTATTTACACAAATAGAGTCCAACTCATTTAATGAGATAGTTATATTGTTTTCATAAAAAATTTCATGGAGAATTCGTTTCAATGGCACACTGCTAACATATATATTTAAACTATTATGGTAATTGTAGAAGTGACGGTATAAATTTAAACAATTTCTAGTGCATACTTTATCTACTACAGTATCAATTAATTCTCGAATTATAAAGTTGGCTGTTTTGCTTGATTCTGTCGCTCTTGCAGATTTCAGCATACTACTTAGTGAACATACAATATTTATATTATCCAATTCAACTGGCTCATACTTTTTTTGATAAGCCTTCTTAGGAAATAATTCTTTTATTTTTCGTCCTTCGAATAAAGTTCGCTATTTTTAGACACTGAAGGAACATTCCACTGACACCGCTGACTAGTCTTAGACTCAGCATTCTCATTATTAATAAAATTAATTACAGCAGCAATATGTTTACAGTTTTTGCCCAAACCAGCTGGGCAATTGCATCGCCGATCTGCGACACTTCTGTTGACATCTATCTAAATATTAAAATATAACCTTATTATAATTTTCAAATGATATGCATAATTATAAGAATAATGATAAATTATTAAATCTTACTTCAAGTGTTACATCAAAATGTTGTTTAATATTAGTTTGACGTATAACTTGAGCTTTTATCAAACTAGTATCTCCAGTCTTCCATTCTTCAATATTTTTTACATGGTTACTTAGGAATAAATTTTCACCTTTTTTATCTGACGATTGTCGCAGATCCTGGACATTTATTTTTTGGAATCCACTTTTAATTATTACTATGTTAGACATTTTTAATCTTGATAAATAATTTATTATTACTGTAGTGACAAGTACAAAATTCAATTTCTCTCACATAATAAGTGTTATATTTGGCCACCATGAGCGCTAGTCTCTATAATCAAAGTCACGCAGGTTCTCTATACGATAGCATCGGTGTGAATTTAGTTGTAAACACGACACAAGCCGCGGTAGCCATCTTGTTATTAGTGAGAGCGCCGACTTTGCTTCGCAAACACGTGCTGTGCCAGTCAAGCTCTCAGGCCCTAGGTAAGTAGTTTTAAATATAGTTAATTACTAATTGATTTCATTACTTATTGTTAATATGCGTTTGGCATGCCTTGTTATTTTGACCGCCTATTGGTTTTGATGTTGATTTTAAATAATAGGTTTCATTTGATTTTGTTTCGTTTCGTCAGGCCCTAGTCCGTCAGCCCCTAGTCATAATAAGGACTAGGGCCTGACGCCACATCTAGGGACTGATGGTTTAAGGTGTGATGCATGGTTTTAACATAATACCACAATGTATTTGTTGTAGAATATGGCGCCTAGAAAGAAAACAACATTGTCAAAAGAGGAAATTGCAAAAAAAAAGTCTGAACAGGCAAAAAGACGGTTGGAAAAAATAAAAAATGACCCTGTTTTGCTGGCAGAGTACAAAGAAAAGGAACGACTTAAATATCTAAAGAAAAAAGAAAAGGGACAACGGAAATGTGTAAAAGACATGACTCCAGACATCAGATTATAGAAAAAAACAAAAGATTCAAGAAAATACTGATAAGTACGCAAACCAAAATACGCCGCCATCATCGGAAGATGAAATTATTCCTGAGGTTCCTTTATTAAATAAGGAAAGAGAAGCTGAAGCAAGAAGAAGGAGTATAGTTCAACGGAAAAAAAGAAATAGTATGCTGAAGAGAAAGGATTTACTCATCGCAAATTTGAAGAAAAAACTTGCCAGCGAACAGCAAAAAAACAGAAGACTAAAACAAAGAATGATAAAGAAGAAGAAAGCAGTTACACCAAAAAGTAAAATTTTAGAAATGGCCGAAGACCCTAATCAAAAAGCTGAGTTGATAAAAAAAGCGTTATTTGGCGAAGTTATTCAGAAGCAAATTTTAGATACAAAGATTAAAACACAACTAAATAAAACCTGTTTAAAA
Organism: Henosepilachna vigintioctopunctata; assembly: GCA_030704895.1. Lineage (NCBI taxonomy): Eukaryota > Metazoa > Arthropoda > Insecta > Coleoptera > Coccinellidae > Henosepilachna > Henosepilachna vigintioctopunctata. Next base: position 466,875 of record JARQZJ010000043.1, read on the forward strand.
ACGATTTTGTCCAGTCCGCTGACACATAAGTATAAGATATGGAGACTTGGAAATAATGCAATTACATATAAGAAGATGGGATTTAATCGTACAAAATATGAAGCTAAGCAAAATAAAAAGAGAGTTGAAGAGATCATACACCAGTTTTATGAAGATGACAATAATAGTCGTTGTGCGGCAGGAAAAAAAGAATGCATCACTCGCAAAAAAAATAAAAAACAGAAACGATATTTGATGGATTCCTTGAAAAACTTACATCAAAAGTTTCTAAATACGAGTTTGGTGAAAATTGGTTATGATTCGTTCTGCAAATTGCGCCCCTTTTGGGTAGTTGTGCCTAAACTTACAGATCGTGACACCTGTGCTTGTGTTACTCATGAAAACATCAATTTAAAATTAGCTGCCTTAAAAACTGCAAATATTCTTGACATTACAACACATCAAACTGCACTGGAATCACTTTGCTGTGACCGTTACTTGGAAAAATGCTTATCGAGAACTTGCCAGGACTGCTCGATGAAGATTTTACCATACAAGGAGTTTGATAATAGTGTGGACATTGCAGTCAAACATTGGAAACATGTCAAGGAATTGATTAAGGACGTCAAAACTAAACAGGATCGATATGTTACAAAGTATAAGAAAGAGACAATCAACTTAAAGCCTCGAGATATAGTTATGCAGTTAGAAGAGAGTGATCTTCCAAAATTATTCCAACATGAACAGAACATCGTCCATCAATACAAAACTATTAAATCTTTGAAAGAATCGCTTACAGATAAGGATGCACTAATTCACATGGACTTCTCAGAAAACTACACTACTAAATGCAACCAAGAAATCCAGTCATATCATTTTGGCGGCTCCAGGACTCAAATTTCTTTGCATACAGTGGTGGTTTACACAAAGGATAAAGTAACATCTCATTGCACTGTGTCGTTAAATCTATCTCACAACGCTGGAGCCATTTGGGCACATTTACAGCCTGTCCTCATAAAATTGCCGTCCTCTGTAGAAAACCTGCATTTTTTGAGCGACGGTCCTGTAACACATTATCGAAATAAAACAATGTTTTATATTTTGGGTTGCAGAATCCAGGATTTCTATCCACTGGTATTGAAATACACGTGGAATTTTCATGAGGCGGGACATGGGAAAGGGGCACCAGATGGCATCGGAGCTACGTGCAAACGCACTGCAGACCAACTCATTGCTCAGAGAGGCGACATCACAAACTTGTACGACTTCGTAGCTGTACTTCGAGAAAGGTGTCCAAATATACAGATTTCTGTTATTGAAGATGTTGACATAGAAACAGTTAACAGGATGATCAAGAAACACGAGAAAGAGCAGAAAGCATTTAAAGGAACTCTTTTAGTGCATCAAGTCTCGGGTCATATTTATAACCCTAATAAACTTGTCTTGAAATCACTAAGTTGCTTCTGTGATAATGTTGATTGTAATGATTATAACTTGGGGACTATAACGTACCAAACCAATACACAGCGGCTTCAAGTTTCAGATATTTACACGGATTCTGAAGATGATGTGCCATTAGCAAGTGTGAGTCACATTGCACAAGAAAAGTCTAAAACGAGCTACGGCAGTGGAGATTATGTCCTAGTTAAGTTAATAATGGGGAGAACAGAATACCGATACGCCGCAATTTGCTCAAAATATGATGATGATGAAGGAGAGCTGACAGTTACATTCCTAAAAGTTTGCAATGAAGATGGCACAGAATTTAAAATAAATGATAATGATATCGCTGACGTGCCTTACGAAGACGTCATAGAAAAACTGCCAATACCTAATGTAATTGTCAAGAGAGGAACAGTATTTTACAAATTTAAAACACCAGTTAGTGTTTACGAGAAGTGATAAAAAATTAATACGAGGTACTAGATAGATAGGTTAAGTTAATAATATTTGTGATCTCATGATAATTAATGAAAGTCTGAATATTGTGTTCAAATTAAAATTTAGTTACTCAGAACTTTAAAAGGCTGATTATTTAAAATATTTGTTAATTACTTAAAGTATTAAACTTAAAGTGCAATTTGATTGCTAAGAAATATTAATAAGTACATTATTTTCATGTGTAATACCTAATGAATAAGAAAAATGTTGTGATTATAAGTTCATAGAATTTTGTGAACTCAAGAGAAAATTTGTTATTACAGTTGATTTTCAATAAAAATGTGATTTGATATAATAACAATGTTTTTTGTCAGTCCCTATACAGTCCCATCAGTCCCTAGAGCACTGATTTTGAAAAATCGTATATTTCTCTTAAAATATCAAGTAAAGTGACTGGCCCTTTTAGATGCAGCAAAGTAGATGTTATATACCCAGCATAGAATATAAACTGTATCGATTTGTAACTAAAAACACCACTTTCAAAATTAGGTCAGAAGTTAACCAAATTTCAAATAATTACCCATATATATATATATATATATATATATATATATATATATATATATATATATATATATATATATATATATATATATATATATATATATATATATTAAATGGTCACTTCCGGAAAGTATTTTATACCGGTATAAACACTGGTACACATATACCAGTACATATGTACTTCCCAAAGTGAACAAAATTGACAAAATTACGAAACTGAGGTATTAAATTTGTTTTTAGCGTCATTCATGTATTCCTATATTAGAACCTTCTTAAATGTAATTAAAAAAATTGCAATTTTTTCAGTTATAAGCCTTCCACATTCATAAACAGAGTGATATCCAAAGTACGTATTAAAAATGTTTTCTTACGGAAATGATATTTGTTCGTAACATTGTCCCACTACTGAATGGTTTCATCAGGAGGAATTTTATCAGGTTTTGTACTGCCGTAGTTTTTGGTAACATGTTCATTATTTGCAAGTGCTGAGACCAAATAGCCCATAATACTTAATACATAATAATAGCAACTTTTGTGAACTTATTTTGTTTTATCGATAAAGCATGCCATATCATTGTTATTCGAAAACTGCGTATAAATCTATTATAGATATTCAACCTTGATTAAGACGTTGATTGAATTCCGAAGGGTGTAGATATTGCGCAATGAATAAAAACTTCGATTTTATTTCATGTGTGCTCACAAGAGTGTTTGACATATTATCTATCATTCACTACCAAACGAAAATATACGCTTCGATAACTTAGTTATCAAAATGCGTTTGTATTTGTATAATAGTTTTATTGCTAAAATACTTTTATCGTATCACTTGTTGTTCATCAACAAGTGATAATATTGTTTATAATATATTTTGTGTATAAGAATTCATTATAATCAGAAGATACTCATGACGTCATAGCCGTTTCATGTATATAAGTCTAATCAGTCTCATTGTGGCGCACGTGTGATAAATAGTATGTATAACCACTTTGACCTAGCAGATTATTTGGAATATACTATAAAAGTCTATATAATGGTTTGTTGATTATTTGTCGTCATTTTAATTTGACTTGCATCATTGTCTTGATTGTATCATTTGTTGTTTATTAGCAAGTTATATTACTTTTTATAATATATTTTGTCTATTAGAATTCATTCTATAATCTGAAGATGGCCATGGCGTCATAGCCGTTTCATGTCTATCTAGTCTCTAACCACTCTCACTTAAGTGCACGTGGTAAATAGTATGGTAAGTACCACTTGTAGCTAGATTGCTTGAAATATACTAAATAATCGATGAAGTGGTATGTTTATTATTACTCGTCATTTTGATTTGGCTTGCATCAATGTCTTGATTGGCTTGTAGGTGCGCCACAGTATCACATAAATTTTGGTCGATTTTGATGCTGATCTACAATGGCACGGAAGACCCACGATAAATTCCAATAATATTTTCTTAACTGTCTGTAGTAATCCGATTACCAACTAGAAATTTTTACCCACTATCTGTAAATTCCCAGACACTAACTGGAAATTTCCAAGTATAAAGTGTATATTTTCGTTCAGTAAATGAAAATTTCCAGCCAGATATTAAAGGGAAATCTCCAGACGCTAAGTGAAAATTTACATAAACTAAGCGTCGATTACCAGATACTAAATGAATATTTACAGATGATAAGTGGATATTTCCAGTTGATGACTTCAAAGTTTCACTTATATGTTTTGAAATCAAAGAAACCGCAGTCATTAAAACTACGGAAACAGTAAATAATAAATATGGTCTAGTATAATCTGTGATATAATATATTCATACTATGTGAAATTGAGGTTTTAGCAGTTGACGCAGTTTGTATATAAATACACTAGAATAAGATCGCAGTTACGATCGAGATCAAAAGCTTTTGAAATGCTTTGAATTGTTTCTGTAGTCACAATAATGTCATGAATTCTACATCTCAAATCTATCCGCCTGAGACCTGTAATTATGTAGTTGTTCAGAAGTCTTGAGATGTTCGTGAGCGGAAAAGGTTTCTCTAAGATCTAAACTACACGAGCTAGATATCTGCCTCAAAGTACAACTGTACAACGAAAATACAATTTGCTCAGGGATTAAACACCCATTATCACCTGGTCTTCGAAGACTATACAATATGTAGTACTGCGGCGACTAGTCACATCCTGCCACTGGATGCAACAACCGATAGACTAGTCACAGCAAGGAAAAAAAGAAAAGACGACTGCGCATTCTCGAGACGCAACCTCGGGAGAAGACAACAAGATCTCACACACTTCGGCGCTAGTCGCCAAGCAGTCAACATGACTGTCTCTACAAACATTATTAGTGCACTTCAATGTATTTAGTTCTAAATAGTTATGTTAAATAAAGATGTTCATACTGAACAGAGTTTGGGTATACATCCTAACAAACCCCAACAGTACCATCGCAATCTAAAGATTCAGTGGATACTTCTAATATATAAGAAGAAATTTCCAGTTAGCAAATGAAAAATTACACTGAATGAGTGGAAATATTCAATTATTTCGTGGAAATATAAGTTATTAACTAGTAATATCCACTTAATATCAGTAAATTTTGATTTAGTTTCTGAAAATTTCTATGAAGTATTTGGAAACTCACATTAAGTATCTGTAAATATTGACTTAGTATCCGGGAACTTCCACTTAGTAACTGAAAGTTTCAACTTAATATTTCAAGATTTCCACGAAGTAAGTGGAAATTTTTATCATGAGACTGGAAATTTCCAGTTACTGATTGGAAATTTCCGGGTACCTAGTCGAATTTAAAATATACTCTGACTCAGGTAGAAGTATTTCGAACGTTAAAATATAATGTATGTAATTTACACGTTATGGGGATCAATGAAAATTGGTTAAAGAACTTCAAATTTTCTGACCGAGCAGTCGTTATGGAGTGTTATGTAATCTTTGCTTCCCAGAACCGTGGGTTAATATTCTATAAGTGCAAGTCATGCAATATATATAATTGGTAAGTTCTGTGGTTTTGTCTCCGCGTTCAAGGTTTAAGCCGTTGAATTTGTCATAGAATAAGACCATTCCTCACTGCTCACATACGTTAGTTAATACGGTTAGTGTTCGGTACTTTTTGCTTTTGCATTATCGCATTCACTTTGGTAGCTGTGAGAACCTCTATTAAGGATTGAGAGAATATTCACTTGAATACACGTGTTCGCAAGTAAGTTAAAGTTTATATACTTATTTATGAAATTATCTTTCTTGCTTCTGAGAACAGTTCATGCAGCCGGCTTCTAAGGAATGCATGGAAAAGTCTGAAATTATTGTTTTCTTCTCAGGTACAACAACAATGTTCTCTCTAGTAAAATATACTGAAGATGGTATTATTCATGTTTGTCCTTCTAAAGATGTCAAGAAATTCGGAGGTAAAATTTCTGTGCGATGGCTAGATAAAAATTTCTACTTCGCCAATGTGCTTTTCACTCATCAATCACTGAAGCTTTTGCAGAGTTTGCAAAATAATATTGACCATGAACTTCCCAGAGTGGCGATTCAAAGTATTCCAGGTAATTAAGAACTTTTCTCAGTTCCTTGTGAAATTATGGACCCTTTATTTAATATTCCATGATTCTCAAATTTTTGTTGCACCCAGTCTTCAGTTTCAATTTTTTTACTTCAGATTTAGAAACTGTGAACATTCAAGACTGTCACAGTGTAATTGACAATAATAACAATATCGAAGAGAATTTCAAAGAAAGTGCTCTATTCTTTGACTCTACTTATTCATACAAAGGACGTGAGCCTTCAACTGGTGAGTAAAACTTTTTTCTTCAAAAAATATGTTCAGGAAGTTGGATCAATAATATATTTAGATGTATTGAAAAAAGAACAAGCAAATTAAATAATTTCCCATTAAAATTCAATGAGAAATAATATGTATTTAAGTAAGTGAAGTTACTCATTAGCATGTTGAAATTATTATTATTTTCTAAATCTGCTTACCATTAAATTTTTTCGAGATAATTATATCTAGTTAACTTATGATTTTATGAAAATTTGTACTATAGACAAATCCTCATTTAATTGTTCTCTCCACTCAGGTTCAGAATCTGTTAACATTCAAGTCTGCGACTTTTATAGAAATAATGTGCGAGACCTTAATGAACATAATTCATTCTCCAATTTCTTCTTGCTTTGTGAAATATTAATGAAATTTCTTTTTTGTTACATGCCAAACAGTGATTATGAAAGTTTATTTAATAATATTAACTGTTAATGACAACATTTCTCATTTTCATCAGATAAAACATCATATTTCTTGCGATAAAATCTAAGTTTCTATTTCACAAACAACACATTTTTTGTATTACTCCCTATCAAGCCTTAGTTTTTTTTTCAATGAAAACTGAGCAGACATTTTAATAACTGAAAGTTTTCTCTTTTCACAAGAGCCTACTTCACATGTCAATCATTTTTAGGTTTAGAAACTATGAATATGCAGGTATGTCACATTTGTGATAGAAATGTATCAGACCTCAAAAAACATTTATCTTCATTCCATCATTTTCGGACTTCTACCCTAGAAGTATTTGACAAGAATGGCAATAATGGAAAAAATACTTATCAAACTTCTCCAATCGGCAATGCTACTAATTCATATGAATCTCCAGAACATTCAAGTGGTGAGTAAAATTTTCTGCTTTAGGATATACTTTGTCAACTGTGATGGGGTCTATCAAACCATGTGTGGTTTATTCTAGAGGCATATCCCAAACAATGATTATTATTCTAGGTAATACAAATATAGTATTTTTAACCGGCACATGTAATATGTTTTTTTAAATTTAGTCAGTTTTATATATTCAAAATATTTAAAAATTAATTCCACTTGGAAAATTAGACAGTTTAAAGTTCTTCAATAGAGCATGGAATTGTTAGTGAGTAAATCTCATTATTTAAAAATATTTTTATATTATTATGTTAAAAATATTATTCCACATAAATGCATTCAGTTGTCGAGACAGTAACTTTAATGTCTCATATTTGTGAAAGAAATGTAGTAATCCACAAGAAACACTTATTTTCAATTGATAATTTCTTTTCATTACCAATGAATATATTTGACAGTAATCATAATGAAGATGGTGCACTGAAGACAGTCAATGTTCAGAATATGCATTGAATAAAATTGACAAATCACAAAATCATGTAAATTTTTTGTTGATAGTGGTTTCTTTTGGTAGACAAGACGTTCTTCAATCATGTTAGTAGCAAATACTTAACATATCTAATGGCAATATCACAGTTGTGATATTGTCATTATACATGAATACAATGGTGGAATATAAAAAACTTCTGAGATATTCAGTAATCGTCTATTGTGCCCCACCTGGAACATGATATGCTGAATGGCGGTGTGATTTTCCATGACACTTCTCTTTTTATTCATTTATATAAAATTACTTATTCTTCTTATTAATTAGAAATTACTAATTTGAAAAATTTGTTGTTTGTTTTTCAACAAATGATCAATATTATCTTAGCCTTCGTTACCATAGAGGCCTGTGACAATTGATAGATGAGTATATATTATAGATTCAAGCAGTTAAGGGGAATCAATTCCGAATGTATGCAATTGTATGTGTAGTACATAATAAACTTCGAATTTGAATGATATCATTTATGAATTTGTTACTTGTAAGAATTTGCTTGGGAATTTCAAATCAATAAACTAAGAGGCACTGGGGAAACATAGGCAACTAAGTGGGTTCTAACTATCATGTTTCAGGTCCCCATATTTTAAATTCCAAGAAGAAAATGGAAATAGATATTGAAACTGGTCTGCTATTTCAAAACAGCTCTGTTTGATTAATTTTATGTCATAGTAGACATTCCTGAAATGTTACATGATCTCTTGTTCAGATTTGATAGAGGAGTATGGATATCAACAAAAATAAATAACTTCATTACATTATATTGATCTGCATATTGTTTCTTCTCTCATCAAAATTGTTAATGATGAAATATAAAAAATAATGAATAAAACATCTGCTGGAGGAAAATAATACTCAATTGAATGTAAAAATTAATGATGAAAGGCTAGAGCATGTATAAGAAATGAAATGTTAAGCAGTGTTGTTATATGAAACTTTGAATTTCAGAAACGATGCAAAATAACCTAATCATCTGAAGGTTTTCACATACTGATGATTTTTGAAGTTATAACAAGAGTAAGTACATAATTATTTTAACAAAATATCTGCTGGAGGAAAATAATACTCAATTGAATGTTAAAATTGATGATGAAAGGCTAGAGCATGTATAAAAAATTGAATGTTAAGCAGTGTTGTATATGAAATTTTGAATTTCAGAAACGATGCAAATAATAATCTGAAGGTTTCTACATACTGATGAGGCCAATGCTTGGAGAAAACTAATATCCATAATGAAACAATATTAAGAATTTTCTGATAATTTCAATACAAATACGCATGACGACGTTTCGAAGTACTACTTCTTTATCAAATGCTAATAACGCAAAGGCACCTAATTCCGACCACTGATGCATAGGATTAAATGAATCGACAAAAGGTAATGAAATTATTCAGGAATTAATTTGAAAAATGGTTTTTCTGAAAGGATATATACTCTAATTTTAAGAAATGTACATTATTTTATCCTATAATGACTCGATCATTCATATGTTTGATGTTGAACTGAAACGATTGGAAATGAACCGAAAACACCGTTTACCGACGGGTGACAACAACTATCCCTGTATGCGACCACTGAGGATCCTGATTCCGACCGACCATACTCACCTACTAAAATAAACTTTATGGTTCATAAAATCATTGTGAATACCGCGAAAAAAATTATTATATAACTGAGTCAAAATATAAATTGAAAAAAAGGTTCAGTATTCATTAGGAATTGAGTTATATCGGCAACGAGTGCAAAAAAGTCAGAAAAATAACAAAAATTAACTCATAATAAAATAATGATAAAATAGAATTACAATTTTTAATGGTGATTGAGGAATAATTATTAAATTGTTCATAATTAATTATAATGCAAGTAATATATGAATTCACGCATTGTTTTCCTTAAGCAGCTCATTTATTTTAAGAACAAGTCCCACGACTGGATATGAGTTCAAGACTCTCGATTTTACATTTGATTTCATTCATGTCATAAACTAGAATATCATCTTTATCTGGCCATTTCCAGAAGAGTCCGCTCAGCGTATTTGCCTTTACTTTGAGTTTATCATCAACCTCTTCAATGACTAAGTTTTTTTCACATTTAATTTGACACGAACTGCACCCTCTCGTAGCTTTTGTTGAAACGCCCAGCTTTCCGTTAAGATTTTAGAGACAAACATTGAGATCTGGCACAGGATGATTCTATGAAGGCAGCTCTATTTTATAACTTCTGGTCGAAGTTTCGAATATATATATTAAATAAAATATTCAAAAACGCAAATGGTCGTATAGTGTAGGCCGGTCGGCAACCAAAATCAAAATTATTCAGAAAATTGTGTTATCATCAAGTAAAATATAAATTAAGATATTCTGAATGTGAATATATCCCAGAGTATATGCTAATGCTACGATGCTAATGTATATGTATGCCAAATATCCTAAATAATAGAATGAATCCTAAATTTTAATCAAATGTCTTATGCCTCTGTCACGAAAAAACCGGTGGCACAGAGTAAAGACAAGTTGATGCGGAGAACAGAGTAGTAACTATGCAAACTCGAAAATATTTACAAACAAAAATTGATCTCGTTGATCTTGGAGTTTGCAATAAACGGAATTCGCAATATAAAAAACGGAGGTGATGAAATTCTGAAATATATAACCGAAAAAAATGAAATCGAAAATGAAAATAAGGGAAAACTGAATATTTTGAAAAAATATATTAAAGCCAACAATAAAATTGTTCGTTTCAAAAATTGTTCGGTAATATTGTATACTCTTGATAATGGGTTAACCACCCGAAACATATGTAGAGTTTTTAATATATTCAGTGAAATTTAAGTCAAGTGTGTTAATTTTTAATTTTATAGTTTTCAACATAATGTTGCACCAAAAGATAAGCGAAACCTCCGTGTCATTTATTAAAAAAATTGTGGTAATATAATATTAGAATTGGACCCTGTTTTGTTCGACGCCATTTCTGAGAAGGTAACATAGAAATTGAATAGAGACAGTGTAAAACAAAGAGAATGATCAACATGTGGCAAGTGTAGTGGAACACACAACACGAAGTAATGTGAAGTAACAAATAAAAAATGTATAAATTGTGTAAATACGAATGTTAGAACTAAACTTAATTGATCAACGGATAATTCAGCTTTTCATAAACACTGTCCTTGCTATCTCAGAATTTTCAATAGAGAACAAAGTAAAAAAAAAAGTATGAATAGCATAGTTTATATTAACTGTCAAGGGTTAACTAATAATATGTATAGATATTGTAAGAATAGTTAAATTTAAATGAAGGTTCTCTATTACCTCTGAAATTCATCTAACAGAAGATGTTCTTACAAATCAAGTAGATATAAACGATTATAGGTAATATGGTGACATGTTTTAGTAATAACAATTGAACAGGTGGCGTTACTTTTCATATTCTGAATAGATTTACTTTCAAAATCATGAAAAATTAATCAATTCAAAATATAGTATGGTTTTTAAAAATTCCGATCAAAGTAGACAACTACAATATTTTATCTAACCGAAATATACCGTTCACCATCTCTACTGGATAATATATTTTTTGACAATGTGTAAAAATTAATAACAAACAGAGGTTTATATCAGATTGTTAGCGACTTTACACGACTAATTTCATTGACACTCAGTAATAATTCAAAAATTAGTAAAAATATTAAAACGATTGACAAGACAAGATAAAAAAGACGAACTGATAATGTCAAAGGTGAAAACAATTAGATATAGTACCAATTATCAAAATAGATGGATCTCTTATATTTCAACAAAAATGAGAGAACGAGATATAAGTATAAATGTGCAGCTTTAGATTATTCATTCGAGTCATGGCAGGAATATCAAGATTGAGAAATCAGGTTTTAACAACAAGGGAATGAAAAAAAGATATTTCATATCTTGGATACAAATAAAAAAAATTCACAGCAAATATGGAAAAACCTAAAACAATTATTATCAAATAAAACTGAGAATAGACTATATGTCATGGTTAACAACAAAATAGTACGAGAGGATAAAGAAATTGCTCCTTGTTTCAATTTTTACTTTGTAGATACATCAAATAATGAATACTATAATTCCGATACATGATCACGAATATGTCATGAAATAAATCTATAACAAAAATGGTGAAATGCGTGATTTTGAGAAAGTAAATATGAAATATCTGAAAAATATCGTTAGAAGTTAGAAAATACAGGTAGTTGCGAAGATGAAATAACAGTCAAAATACTGAAGGATGCTGTTAACATTTCTGGATGGACATCACTGACACATGGAGTATTTCGAAAAAATTGGAAATGTTCATTAATAGGTAAAACCTGTGCGAAAAATTTGCAATAGAGCAATTTCGACCTATAAATTTACTACAACCTTATGAAAAAATTTTAGAAATAGTAAAAAACCAGGTATTAGAATTACGTGAAAAATTTTCTGACACTTCTGAGTTTCAATCAAGATACAAAAGACATTGCTCTTGTGAGAGAGCAATATTAACCATATATGAGGAATGGTATAGTGCTGTAGATAAAGAGAAACGGTTATAATAGTGTTATTTGATTTTAAAAGATATTTTGAAACATTATTATCGAAAACCTGAATAAACTTAACTTTGAAGGAGTATTAAATGATTGGTTCGGATCTTACTCGTATTCGCGAACACAAAACGTTAAGTTTAACCATTAAACTTTAATGAGTCTGAGGTCAGTTGTTGTTCTAACATGTGAATATATATGAAATAAGTATAAAATTGAGTATTATTCGATGAAGAAAGCATTCAATATGTCATGACCAAAATTTTGAATAATCATAATTCTCAAAAATGAAGAATTGACTTTCATAACAACTTTATGTTTGAATCCTGTTCATGTTTCTAATTCATCTAATTTATATATACATATATGAATTTTCAATTCATTCAAATATACACAAAACTTACCGATTCTTTAATATAATGTTTCCACAGTTTTGACAACACTAAATTTTAGGGAAGTTAGTAAATGTTATGGCTAACCATTCTGAATAGAGATTCTCCACAACGATATATTTCCAAAGCCCTCAATAGGAATACTTCCAAAAGACGTACAATTAAAATTCACAAACGTACTATTTGAGGTTAGAACACAAAACGGACCGAACGTACCGAAAAACTCATGACAGAAGAAATTCATGACCGCTCAGCTCTTACTTCTACAACGAAATAAAATAACGCAGGTCGCGGGCTAGGAGTGCACGATGAATATCGATATTTCGAAAATATCGATATATCTATATCGATGTGCGGCGCAGGAACATAAACTTACAGTACAGAATGTTATTGCGCAGTCACCACTTTCCATCTGTTTTTAACTCTTGATTTGAAGATACACTCTTACTGAAATTATTATTCCTTTCATTGATTTAAGATTCTTTTATTCTCTTTCTATTATATTTTTCGGAAATTAAGTTTGTATTTTTAATATTTTGATTTTGAATGAAACTACTGTTCATTATAATATATATTAATTTTAGGATAAATTATTCCAATTTTAATACGTTTTTGTTAACTTAAACATTTTTTGATTTTTGAAAACCATTATATTAGAACGGTATTTTTTGTATATATTGGAACGAATGAAGCACCATTTCGTTGTTTGCAACACTTTTGTAACAAAGAATTCTAAAATAGTATCGAGTTTGTATTCAAAGTTAAAGGATTCCTTTCCAGATATGTTGAAATCAAAGTTGATATACCAGAGTGAATGCGTGGACTGCAACGAAACATACGAAGAACAAACTTCGCAATCGACAATAAGAAGATAGCATTTCACAAAAGTGACAAAAAAAATTAATAAAGCCCTTGCAAACCTGCTACTGAAGAAACGCCTTGTATAAATCTCGAGGATGTTAATATACGATATAAGATACAGAGAAAAATTATGAAAAACGATGTTTTAGAATATATATATATATATATATATATATATATATATATATATATATATATATATATATATATATATATATATATATATATATATATATATATATATATATATATATATATATATATATATATATATATATATATATAAAAGTCCAAGGCTATGGGACAAATAAAAAACAGGTGTACAGAACCAGACCCCATTTGTTTATACCTACTGACGTTTCCAAACACACCATTATTCAATAAATGACACGGAGGTTTCGCTTATCCCTTGGTGAAACATTATGTTAAAAACTATAAAATTAAAAATTAACATACTTGACAAGTTTTACTGAATATATCAAAAACTCTACATATGTTTCGGGTGGTTAACCTATTAGGTATCAAGAGTATACAATATTACATGTTACTGACATTATATTATCACACAAAAATTAACACACTTGACTTAAGTTTCACTGAATATATCAAAACTCTACATATGTGTCTGGTGGTTAACCCATTATCAAGAGTATACAATATTACTGATAATTACAGTAGTATTACAGTAATATTGTATACTATTGATAATGGGTTAACCACCAGACACATATGTAGAGTTTTTAATATATTCAGTGAAACTTAAGTCAAGTGTGTTAATTTTCAATTTTACAGTTTTTACACCATTATTTGATGGACCTGTCTTAGGCAGACTTGGTCTTCGTCTTGCGTGAGCAAACATGTTCTTGGTCTGGCTGCAAGAGTATTGCAGTCTTTAAGTACCTGATAGATTGTACTTTTTATTAAAAATTTCAATTTAGATTTTCGGTCAGAGTAACAGGACTGAAATTTACAGCTTATGTAGACATAAATGATGATGATAATTGTTGGAAAGTATGGTGGATCTAAGTGAAACACGGTGATCGTCTTATCATCATTTAATTTAATAAAATCATTTATTCAACTGCCGTAATATGGTATGTTGTTCAGTCGAAGAATCTAATAACACTAAATATGAAGTTTATATCAACAGTCTCAAGTTCCGTAATTTAAGTGTTTCAGTGGTACATACCAAAACTGCTGATGACAGATATATTATATACGATAACATAAAATAGGGAGAGCGTGAAAAGGTATCACTGACTCATTTCTAGGAATGTTGAACATAAACAATTATAACAAGTATAGTTTTTGCTTAATCTCAACAACAATAATAATAAAACTCGGAACGAAATTTCAATTTATAATAGAAAAAACGGATAAAACATCATTATTGAAAGCAAAAATTCGTACGAACAAGATTTTACAGTGCGCAAACTAGCCTATGATACTCCTAATTAATTTTTCTGTTTATAAGTTGAAATTAATAACAATGATTTGATAACAATAAATTCAAAATATGATTATAAAGAATTCAAAAAGATCCAAACGTAAACAGCAATATATATATATATATATATATATATATATATATATATATATATATATATATATATATATATATATATATATATATATATATATATATATATATATATATATATATATATATATATATATATATATATATGTATATGATTTAATAATAATAAAGTATGTAAATAACACACTTGTCTTTAAATTCCCAAATTATATTATGAAACGTACAACCGGTTTCGATGTTTCAGAACAGCATCATCAGGTACAATATACTAAAAACAAGGAAGGTTCAATACCACTGCAAACAATTACATATAAAGGTTAATACCTACATTTTAACAATAATGAGAAATAGTCAGAACAAATTAGTAACTAGTTTAAAAATTTTTGTCGATTATAATAAAATGAAAACAGTTAAAGAGGAAGATCCATACACGTGAGAAGTCAATATAATTTAAGGTTAACAAATCACAGAAAACTAATCTAAAATAAAAGAAAATAATCTAAAATAAATAAAGTACGAATGTTGCCGAGTATAATCGAATATCCGAACTGAACGAGTCCCGACCGCGCTATCGTCCATTAGGGCACTGCAACGTGCGCGGCTGGTCTCCAATTCTTTGTAACTTATTCAAAAACTTTGCAGCGCCGCGCCGCGCTTCTCTACCGACCTAATGGACGAGGCCTTTCGTTCATCATTTCAACAAATTTTCTTTTTCCTATAAAACTGATACCCTTGGAAATTTTAAATTTAAAAATTAAATGAAACGTTTAAAACGTTTAATGAAATGTACGCTGTAAATAATAAATCGAAGTAGATTGTTCTAGCTCGTATCGTTTTCGAGGAATTTGATTCTTAAAGAAAATTATTATTCCGTTTTGAATTAAGTTTGTTCGAGTACCGTTGTTTGCCGCGCCGCGCCGCACCACGTTGTCGACCTAGTGTACGACCAGCTTTATACGACTAAAATTTGCCGACATGTGATTGTGAATTTGATGGACAGAAAAAGAAATTCTAAGAAACACCGCCTTGACCGTACATACACTTTGAGATAAGCGCGGTGTAAGACAAAGAAATTGGCGTTATGGTTGAGAGGAGGAATCTAGACTAGACCGTAATCCCGTCGCACTCTGGCACCAATATTAATATTTTTTTATACAATAACTGAATTATGAATGTAACGTTTTTTTTTATTCTATGAAACCGTGCTTGTCGACACCAACACATTGAAATTGGCGGGTTGATTAAGGATAAAACAACTAGAAGCTCTTCAAGTCCGGCTAGACCAGGGGTTCCCAAACTTATTTTGTGTACTGCACATTTTGAGAATAAATTATTTTTTATCGTCCCCTTTTCTTCACCTACTTCAAAACCACAATAACTTCAAATTAAATTAATTAATTATCGTGAGCTATATTAGCTTAGATTAAACATTCTCCTAACACAATCTCTTAATTAATATTAGTTGATATTCACAAGTTGTAGTCGAGAGTCGAGAGCTCAGTCGGTATCTAAGAGTCTACAAAATCGAATTACAAATCGCCCCCAAGCTTCTACAAAACGCCCCATTATTTTCTGGGTCTCTTACCGCCCCCCTTTAACCCTGCAGTGCCCACAAGGAGGCGTTATCGCCCACTTGTGGGCACTTGTGGGAAAAGGCTGGGCTAGACCGTTGCGACATAACTTTTAGACACTTTTTAACGGAAAATGTAATAACGGAAATCAAGGATGTAATTTTTAATTTATAATTTTAAATCCATCGTTTGATATTTCCAAGCAATATATACGTATATATATATATATATATATATATATATATATATATATATATATATATATATATATATATATATATATATATATATATATATTATTTTGAAAGTTTTTAGCAATAACAGGCTTTTTTTGATATGAAAAGTTTATTTTTGTTGACGTTTCGTTGTTATATTACAACTTAGTCAAAACTTAATAATGATATAACAACGAAACGTCGACAAAAATAAACTTTTTAATATCAAAAAAAGCCTGTTATTGCTAAAAACTTTCGAAATGAAATATCTTAAACAGGCAATAAATCAATTTCAAGATATATATATATATATATATATATATATATATATATATATATATATATATATATATATATATATATATATATATATATGTATAACTGAGTGGTTGATGAAAAGTTAATACAATAGTCAATATTGAAAAGATAAATAAATTTCATGATTTCATCTGTATTCATCTCATAAAATTAATAGTCATTATTGTCTCATAATAATTAATAATCATCCATATTTGAAAAAATTATATCTACTTACTGCATTTTGTACAATCATCGTTTTGAGTACCTATCAATAGAGTTCCATTACGTTTAGCTTATATTGATTAATGTTTCCTAGCAACCAATTTCATTTTTCTTTCAAAACAAATTTATCACTCCAAGTTTTCACGACTCAGTTCGCGCTAGTTAGATAGAATGCAAACACCTTGTTACAGAATTTGCTCGATGATAACCTGAATATTTATATTTTATTTTATTTCATTTGAGACGATATTGATTATTGTATTTGTTGCATTCACTACCCACAGATGGCTCTAGTTCTGATACAGACTTCAAAATCAAATTCAAATTGAAATGACAATTATGGAATAGAGAAAATGGATATTGAAGAACCAAATATTGGGTAACATTTCGAATATATTATACCATACTTTATTGACACTTATAATATTTCAGCAATTTACAATCTCTGATCAATAATTATGAATATCTCATACAAGATTTAACCAGAGAAATTGAGACATTTCAAGTAACTATTTCTGAACTTGAGATTGTGGCAATCAAATATCTTCTAAAATATTCAATTTCAGATAGAATATAGGGACTTGAACAGTAAAATTAGGAATGTTGTAGATGAAAACGACAAACTTTCAAAGCATATTACATATTTGATAAATAAAAACAATCAGGATAAAGATATTCCTTCACAAAATGAGCCTATTAAAGTCGAAAATTTGAAAAAACAGCTCAATTTAATCGCAACTGAAAAAGACTATACCGTGCAATTATGGCAAAATGCATTAAAAACAATAGACCATTTAGAAGGAGAACTGAGAATTTATCAGAGCAATAGGAAAGATTACATTTCAAAAGAAGAAGTCATGAAGGTAAGATAAATACGAGTATATCTAGAGAAAACATGTTTAATCTATCTGATTATAAAAATTGTGTTAGATGAAGAAAGAATGCAGCATCAAAATAAAGGAGCTAGAAGATGAACTAATGCTGACCAAAACATCACTGCTGAAGAATACTAGACATGACGAAAAATACAAACAAGCAGATCTTCTTCTGAAAAATGATTCACATACTAAAATAATAAGAAATTTAGAGGATGAAATATTAGCTCTTCAAGAAAGACTAAAACAATCGAATAAAGCGAAGGAAGAATTATCTAAAATTATAAACAAACAGAATAAGAAAGCGCAGAGTCTCGATCAAAAAAACAAAGAATATGTTGAAAAGGTTAATGAAGCAATGCAAGTTGTCGAAGCTGCGTGCATAGAAAAAGATTATGCGCTGATGCGTGAAAAAGAAGCGAAAGGTAGGATAATGAATGGAATCCAAATATTTTTACTTAATAATGAATTTCATTTTCAGATGAAATCAAGAAAGTATCGAAAAGTCTTCTGGAAGTAATAGAGCAAGCAGAGATCAAAATAAAATCAGAAGTTGACCAAGTAAAATCAGATTTCAATTCTAATTTGAAAAATGTACTGGAAGATCTTAAAAAAGCTCATGATGACTCTATGGTTAAACAAAACGAGATTGATATATATGCAAAACAATGTGCTTTACTTGAAAATGAAATAAAACGCCTTCAAAATAAAAGAAGTCATTCCGAAGGTGATTCTGATAGAAGTTCAAAATTACTAACTTTAGAAAAAAATTTGGAACGCACTTTTCAAAAACTGGTGAGTTGTGGTTAAATGCCTCGCAGCAATTTTTTCGCAATACAATGAGTTGAAAGTTATTATACTAATTTATACCTACCTCTGTCTCTAGTTAACTTCAGAAAAAGAAAATATAATTTTAAATGCAGAGATTTCAAGACTGAAATCAGATATTAATGACATGATTCGGCATTTCGAAACAGATATCAAAGCCAGAGAAATCGAAAAAATTTCATTGCAAAACAAAGTAAGTCACATGAAGAATCAGCTGAATGAAATGAATGAGAAGTATTTAGATTCACTGAAATTGCAGGAAGATATGAGAACAAAGTTATTAGAAGAGAAAGAGACATTCAAAAAAGAAATGGACCAGAAACAAATGTAAGTAGATTCACAGTTTTTAAGTTTATTCAAAATTTAAAATATTCAGCATTTATTGTTATGAAGATTGAATTCTCGCTTAACTCTTGATGAAACATAATTAAATATTGAATTAAATTAAACTCTTGGCTCAATGTTTCACGATTATATTTAATATGAATATGTCAACATGTTTCGAGCGTGAGCTCATTTTCAAGACTAAAATACAGTAAAGAACGAACAACAAATTTATATCTATACAATGGATGTAAGGAGGGAGGATAATTGAAAATCTAAGTGTTCATTTACGTCTTCTTTTTTCTTCCAAGAACTGCATATTTTAATTGCCTCTAAAAGATCTAAACGTTTCCCTTTATTACTTGCGTGTTAGCACATGCTTTTCTCAAAGTCTATAAAGTGGTTAGAGTTAATACAATGTTCTGAGAATCCGGTTTTATTAACATTGTACAAAATCGTAAATGAACACTTAGATTTTCAATTATCCTCCCTCCTTACATCCATTGTATAGACATAAATTTGTTGCTCGTTCCTTACTGTATTTTAGTCTTGAAAATGAGCTCACGCTCGAAACATGTTGACAAATTCATATTGTTAAATACAATCGTGAAACTTTAAGCAAAGAGTTTGATTCAATTTAATATTTATTGTTATATTATTTCAAACTTATTCAAACGTACGGTAACTTAATTAGCTCTAGAGAAGATATTTTTATCTGTTCGTGCTAACGATTCAAATATAATATCCACAAAGATGCTGTATAAAGGGGAATTTTAGAAATGGCTGAATTTAAGGAGGAACGGGTTTCAAATCGGTAACACACTATCAAAAAACGAAATTAAATTTAAAAAATTGCGAAACAATGGCAGTTCTGGATGAAAATTATGTCTTTCACCTTATAGCCCAGGTTCCTAGTGCATTTTGGAATTTGATTACTACGAGTATCAAGCAAATTTTCCGTGAGTAGGTCCATTTTGATAAGACGCCCAAAAATAGTCTGTACTAAACTCCGGTTGTGGTAGCTAACAGAGGCAAGCATGAAATGTGTTGATTTGATCATTCTGAAAATATGTATTACCACCCAAATTTTTTTCGTTGAGTCTCAAGACAATTATCTAAATTATTTCAAAAAATATATGCCCTACAAAATCTATGGCTTCATCAAAGAGTCCCCTTTTTTGAACATGTATCAATAACGAGATCATCATAAACGATTACT
This sequence comes from Henosepilachna vigintioctopunctata, assembly GCA_030704895.1. Classification (NCBI taxonomy): domain Eukaryota; kingdom Metazoa; phylum Arthropoda; class Insecta; order Coleoptera; family Coccinellidae; genus Henosepilachna; species Henosepilachna vigintioctopunctata. The sequence goes on from JARQZJ010000043.1 coordinate 487,412, forward strand.
AACCAGCTGATTTTTGTTTTTTTAGTTACTTAAAATTTATACAATTCAATAGTCTTATTGTCCTATAAATTGCGTGATAAGTTATCCCGGTCCTACGCTCAGAAATTGTTAATACTACTTAACAATTTTTCTCATTACTAACTTTAGGGCAAAAATATTACATATTGGCTTAGTGTGTTCTCTACCCAAATAAAACAATATCCTACAAGAAAACAAGTATGTGTAAGATCAAAGTTTTAAAATATCAAATATTCCCGAAAAGAGTCGAGCATTTCCGAACATACTCAAACTCTCCGACGCTTGATGGAGTAAACAATAAGCACGTGGATATATTCTATAATTGCTACCTCTGTTAGCTACCACAATCCAAAATTTTCGCACAGGAAATTGTTGGGCGTCTCATCGAAACGAGGTAATTCACGAAGATTCAGCTTGATAGTAATTACTTTTACATCGAGGATCGATTCGACTACTTTTGAGCGTAGGACCGGGATAAAACGTACCACGCAAATTGTACGACAATAAGATTATTGAATTATATAAATTTCAACTAACTAAAAAAAACAACTGGTTAGTAATCGTTTAAGATGACCTCGTTGTTGATACATGCTCAAAAAAGGGAACTCTTTGATGAAGCCATAGATTTTGTAGGACAAATATTTTTTCGAATAATTTAGCTAATTACCTTGAGACTTAACAAAAAAAATTCAGGTAGCAATACATATTTTCAGAATGATCAAATCAACACATTTCATGCTTGCGATCTCTGTTAGCTACCACAACCAAAGTTTCGTGCAGAATATTTTTGGGCGTCTCATAAAAATGAAGCTACTCACGGAAAATTTGCTTGATAGTAATCAAGTTCCAAAATGCACTAGGGATCCTGAACTATTACTCGAAGCATTTGAAAATATTGATATTTTTATTATTACAGCTCATTCATGAACAAAAAGGAAAGATATGATTGTACAGCAATTAATATCATCAAAATTAAGATAAAATTTATTTATTGCGATTGAACTTTGAGTTGGAACTAAATACACAAGGTATTATGACTCCCTAATGTCAATGCGTTATTCAATTACATTTATTTTCATTTTTGATGAAATTTTTTTTCTTTTCCATATATTTTTTATATTTTATTTTCTTATGAAAATACAGCCTTTCATATTTGAAAGTAAATGGACATTCACGAATGAGTTTCCTCTGAAAAATTAGATTTCAAAAGTATAATGATACTTTTGAAATCTGAGGGAGAATACGTACATAAGTGAATTCTGTCGTTTATATATTCACAAGTTTCTTTATTAAGAATATCTTCCATTTCTTTATCAACAAGTTCGAACACTCTTACTTATTCTAAATAATTCAATTTCCCAATCTTCAGAAATTAATGAAAAATTATGTAATTTCCGTTTTGAATGCAATGTTGATTCGGAAAATACAGTGGGTTGCCAAATTAATAGGGACAGTCGCAAAATATTGGTTTTTTACATTTTATTGGTCCATAACAAATTTAAAACGTTGTTTTAAGTTAAAATTACATTTAATAATATTAGACACATATGTTATAAGTAGTTTAAACAAAAAAATAATAATCTTTAGGAAATTAAAAAATATTAGCAGGTTGCTAAATAAATGGCAATGTTGCTAATATTTTGTCACATTTCCTTTAGCCTGAATGAGTGCTTCTATCCGCCTTGGCATGCTTTCTATGCACTGTTTGACACTCTCCTTTATTTTAGGGTTGTGGTGCCACACATTTATTAATTTTTCGATCAGTTTTACCTTGGTGGTTATCATTTCCTTGGCAATTTCCGCCTTGGTAATTTTCCATAAGTTGTCGATGGGGTTCATGTCTGGAGAATTGCCAGGCCAAGGTAAAACTGGTATATTGTGGTCTGCTAAAAATTTCGTCACACTTCTTGCTTTATGGCATGGTGCTGAGTCATGCATAAACATGAATTCCTCCCCCTCTGGGAACCATTCCCGGAGTTGAGGCAACAAGCGAGTGTCTAGGACCTGCTTGTATTGGTCCTGTCTCATGGTTCCCTGGACAATGTAGAGACGCCCAACCCCTTTAGCGCTTATGACAGACCATACCATAATTTTAACAGGGTGTTTAACGCGTTCCATAATGCAATCAGGGTGAAATTTCTCGCCTGGGCGCCGCCCGACAAAATTGCTCTTATCGGCTAGAATCTCAAAAGTTGATTCGTCTGAGAAACACACCTGAAAAAAAAGTATTTATAACTTTTATGAAAATGTTTTTAATTAATATATCACAACATTAATATGAAATATAAATTGACATTAAAACTGACCTTGCTGCAGTCTTCAACACTCATCAGGCGGTGTTCACGAGCCCAAGCAAGTCGTTTCTTCTTCATCGCCTCTGTCAGTCGCGGTTTTTTAGCTGGACGATGACCGGTCAGGCCTTCCTCTGCCAACCTTCGCTGTACAGTTCTCTTAGAAACTTGTATTCCAGGCTCCTGTACCATCTGTGTTAACAATCCAGCACTTTTCTTCCTGTTTTGCAAACAGATATCCCGGATTTTCCTATCGGACCGTGGTGTTGTAATCCGTTTTCTTCCGCATTTGCCTTTTCTTTTGGGCGAAAGTGTCTGATCTTGATCCAGATTTATTTTTATTTTATTCACTACAGACTTAGAAACACCAGCCAGTTCTGCTATCTTCCTCTGGGAATGACTTGTGTGCAAAAGAAGGGTTTTAACCTCAGACTTTTTTCTTGGAGATAAATCTACCCCTCGACCCATAGTAAAAGCTGTAAAATTGAAAAATAAATTAATTTCATCCTAAAATCAGCCCCATAATACTTTAAATTTAATAACAATAAAGTAATACTTACTTCAGTCAATAATTATGTTACTAAATCACAAAATAACTTTTAAAAATAATTATTTACGTATTTCACTTTTACACGTGTGAAGGACTGTGCTTCTCTCCTGATAATAAAATATTTTTACAAAATAAACAAATCCCATAACACTTGAAATTTACTTTCAAGTTGATTTGTAGATTTGCTGTGAACGTAAAAATACATTCCAGAACCACTTACGCCACTTGAAATAGCAGTCAAACGCGTCTAAAAAAAAAATATGATGAAAAATGTAACTGTCCCTATTAATTTGGCAACCCACTGTAAATTAGTAGGTATTCTTTCTGATATAAGACCGACGTAATTTTTCAGTGGCGAATAGGAAGACACAAATCTTTCAGATGTTTCATATTCGCTAGAGCAGGGGTTCCCAAGCTTTTTTTACTACGCCCCCTCCTGTTAAAATGGAAACCATCCACGCCCCCTTCACAGTAAATTTTATGGGCATGTGAAAAAACCAAGAATTACATTGAAAACAGAACATGTATTTTCAATAACACAAAGATCAACATCTGAAGAGTCAATTTAAAGACATACTGTTAGAGAAAAACATAGGCAAAAAGAACATAATGAACTAGTAAACTAGTGAGATGAGTGGGCTTGCATTTTCTTCGCTAGTAAACCTATTCTTAGTTGTGTTTTAGTAAGGGTACAACTTAAGTCACTGGTAACATCAAGTTTGTTTCTGAACTTAGTTTTAATTGCAACAGGGTTGAAAATACCTTTTCGCACAAGTAGGTACTCGAAAAAGGCAGATATAATCGAATAACTGCCTGTTATACACGAGGGTACTTTGAAATATTTGATCCAAAATGATGACTTGTCCATTTTGTCAAAGACTTACTTGGCAGAGGAATCATGTTTTATCTCCAAACCTTCTTCTTGCAGTGCTTCTGGCAGAAAGTTGATATTGATATTGAATGGGTCTGTTGACAGTCTGTAAATACCCTCGTCACAAGTGCCTGGAAAATATTTCCTGAACTCTTCAGTGAGGTTGTCCAAATGGTTTAATATTAGGCTTTTCATATGGGATCCTTCAAAAACCTCCTTGAACTGTGGCTCATCTGAGATTGACATTATTTTGGCAAAATTTGAATAATTACAGGGGTTCGTTGATTTTTTCGCCTCCAAAGCTGCATTTTCTGCATGTACATCTTGATGGCATCACGATGAATCACTATATTTGATTCTCCACCCTGCAGTTTTAAGTTAAGGTTGTTCAATCAGTCAAAGAAGTCTGACAAATAAGCCAACGACACATGTGTACTTGGTTTCTTGAGTTATATGCTTAGCTCATTTTGCTTCAGATTTTCTAAGAAAGTGAGATACTTCATCTCGGAGCTCAAATAATCTAACATGTTACCTTTGGATAGCCAGCGTACTTCTGTATGAAATAGCAGTGTTCTGTGGTCACTTCCTAAATCCTCACAAAGCGTTTTAAACAGTCGAGTATTTAATGCACTGTTTTTTATGTAATTCACAACTTGATACACTGATTTAGGACATCATTGAGTTCGTTTGGAAGCGTTTTGGCTGCCAAAGATTGACGATGTATAAAACAATGAATTCCAGGCTCTTCAGCATTCTTCTCTTTTACCAATTGCACGAAGCCTGAGCGAGAACCAAGCATTGAAGGGATTATAGCATTGAAGCATTGAATACACTCATCACTTTTTCCCACGAGAATTCATATTTGTCAAAAAAGTCTGATACTGCTTTCATCACATGAACAGCTTTTGTAGTCACCACCCAGGTAGCAGACTGACGGTAATATGACGTCATATATTGGTTTCAACATGTCGGAAGAGACGTCGACAAGAGACGTCTCACTGACCATGCAATGACGTCGAAATGTCACAGCCTCAAGACGTCATATTGAGACGTTCAAAAGACGTCATTAAACTACGTTAAAAAGACGTCACTAAGTAGAGAAAAAAAGACGTCGTAAAGACGTTCTTCAGAGCCTATATTGTAGGGGTTCCATAATTTAAATAAAACAATTTTTATCATTAAACATTTATTAAAAAATTATATTTTAAAGATTAGTTTCAATCAACGTGCTTAATTCCTTCTGTCTCAATCGTCTGGGGTGTGTTTGGGGCAAACCTTGATGGCACTTTATATTTTACATCATGCGCAGAAGTTCTTGGTGATGTCAGATGAATACTACCTGGAATATTATAATATAGTTGAAACAGTTTCCTAAAAAATCTTTTGATATGGTATTCCCCAAAAAATGAAGAGAATTTTTACTAATCTTCATTAGAAACAAAGATAATTCTTTAAATAAGATTCAAAAAATGAAAGTGTAGCACAAACTCAAAATTTGAAAAAGCACAAGCTTATTTATATAAGAAATAGACATTGCTAGCAAATTGTGATGAATACATGAAGAAGCAACTAATTATCATACTGGAATTTGTTCACAAAAACTTCAAATAAAAATAACCTACAAAATTTTTTCTTTATAAGTACAAACTCACCAGTCACAGCTGTCTTTAAATGGAGCAAATACTATGATTTTTCTCCGACTTTCTCATCGAAATTGAATAAAGAAGCAACAGCTTCTAACAATAAGTGTTTAAAAATTTGATTCACTCAGTTGGTTAAATTCCCTCCATCAAATGTCGACAAGTATTTCACTTGAAACTAATTATTAATTAAAAATTTAGCTTTTAAATCAAATATGTTATGACTTACCAATAAACTAAATTTTTCATTGTCATTTGAATAACTTTCAAAAATATTGAGTTTTTCTTCTGTTCCAACATTGAGATCAGTTAGAATACTCAGAGATGTCCTTTCATTCTCTTTGTACATTGTATTATTTTTGAGTTTTGTTTCCTAATTTGAATCAGTAATAGAATTACTCTCTCTTAAAAAGCTGAAAAATGTTTTTAATGTAACACTGTCTTTATAAACAAATAACATTTACATTATGATGTGAGAAGTTTTACCTGTTCTTGTATATTCATTATTCACCCCCATATTTTTTTATTGCATCAACTACCTGGAGTTTTATGTCTTCGGCCATATTGTCAATTCGACGCTCGGCTCATGGTTTCCCGTTATGCACTGTTGTCAGATTGAGTACCAAACATTTCATATAAGACATGTCTGTTCTCCGATTATATTTTTGCTTTGAAATAAAATGTTTTATACACATGGATTGTTAAGTTTTCTAAACATCAAGACTGATTTAAGAAATCTACAACGTAAAAACAGTTAAAGAAATGTATTGATTTTATTTATTTAAAAATTTTTATTTTTAACTGGTCTTGTGCTCACATCCCCCCTGACATATCTTCACGCCCACCAGTTTGGGAAACCCTGAATAGAATTGCATACAAGTCACCTAAGCTTTTTTTCATCATTTTATCCATAATACAATGGGCCATATGAACTTTATCAAGGCTACCTTTCAATTTTGAAAAAGTCTTTCTTCAATTTTGGTAAGAATAATGGAATTGACAATGCGAGGACATATATTCTGCATTAGAGTTTTATGTAGGTCTCTGCCCTCCGCTTTTAGAACAGTTATAATAATAACAAGATTATCGGTATTTTTATATTTACTGATATCTGCACAAAATATATTTTTTCAATATATTGAAAATTTTAACTCTGAAATGTGCAAGAAATGCATTTTTTATCATATGATTAACTCTAAAAATATGAATCATTTACTCATTATTCGCAGCATTTACTATATCCTGGAGTTATTATTAATAGTTTTTTCCGTTAGATAATATTCGCGACCTAGTATTTTTGATGTATTCTCGCATATGTTTGTAATTCATGTGTCATTTTCATATTGTTAACAAATTATGTTGATCTATGGATACAGAATTTCAAAGTCAAAGTATTGCATACAGATCATTCAAGAATTCGATACAGAAAAGTATTAGAGTTACACACTCCTGCCGACTAGGTTTTCGATATACTCTACTAGCACAACACATATGATATGTTCTATGAGTGGCACATTTGAAAAGCTCTCTCAGAAATCCTCTACAAAAAAACGTACATTTTCACAATATATACCATGCTAGCTCGTATTGTTTTATATTAAAAAATGGCGGAATAATTCAAAATTTCTATCAGTAAGTAGAGAAAGAACTCTTTAGCTTATGCATTCATATTGCTGAAAGTTGCTCAAAAGTAACTACTGCGTTATCACATTCAGAGTATCAGCTGACATATGTAGGTATCTATTTATTAACAGTTCCATATAAACGATAATAGCATACAATTTTGGAGAGGAAATCATTCAAAAAATAAATGGATTTATTTGAAAGTTCGTTGTCCTTTCTGCGTGAAAAACCCTCACCACTCATTCCACCAAAGGAACCACAGATGACATTCACGGGGCTTTTTGATTTATTATATACCTGATGCGTAACATCAATTATCATTCGAGAAAATATGACTGACCTCAATTTCACATGACTCCTGGATTAAACCAGTTTCATCGCCATCATCACCAGAAGTTTAATCGAAATATAAGAATTCAAACATTTACTTCTGCATTTACATCTAACAGGAAGCTTGCCTCTCTAACTCCTATTTTCAAACAAGGAAATAAACTATATGCCAATAATTATTGTACCGCTAGCCTTTCACCTATTGTTTGTAAGGTCTTATTATATCTGAATACATAACAAAATTTTTGCTTCATGAAGACGTGATCCCCAAAAATGGTCCATTTTCCTTAACAAATTTTTTTCATTCTGTTAGCAACTAGTCAAGGGGTATGGTAATAAAATCCTGACTGATACAATTTTTTTAGATTTTTAATTGAATCTAATATTTAATTAATCTAAATTTAAAATTTAAATTAGAATTTTAATTTTAAAATCTGAAATTTAATTAAATAAAATTAAATTAGAACATCTTGGTATCCGAGGTAATCTCAACAAATGGATTTGGTCCATCCTCTGAAGTTGGGGAGACAAACTTTTTACTGCTGTACAAGTTCAGTACTTCCTAAGCAACAGATTTTTTGATGAATGGAAGTGTCTTCCTGTAGCTGCAAACATTTCGGTGACTGTAAACTAGTTTGAAAATTCAATAAACATTTGTTGTTCAATAATCTAGTCTTTAAGTTTTAATCACTATCTTTATAATTCAATTTTCAATTTTGTTTATTGTTTCCATAGTATAAATGTTATTTATTTCTGTTTTATTGTAAAGCATATTGTTCCAGTTTTTGGAGGAAACTCTTTACCACTCAGTTTTTCATTTTTTAAGCTTTTAATAGATAAGATTAGTAATTTTTTATGTTATTACGTGGTAATTTCAGTCCTCTACCCTTACTTGAATAAATCATAATAATAATTATTCACATCTACCTACTATTATATTCCAGAGATAATGATAGAACTATTATTATTATTATCCTTATTGAATTCTGATTGAATTTATTCTCCTCTACTCCCTTTTCGTTTGGCAGTTACAGTCCTCTGATTGTTTCATAAATGTTTTCTTCGCTTTCACACCAGCATGGGTACAGTTGTTGTACTCTGGGAGGATGAAAAACGTGCCAGTTTTTTGCCACAATACAAAACCGAAATTGATATATTTTATGTTGTGTACTTCCTCTTTTTCATTAGTTTTTTCGTTCACTCTTTTCGTGACAAAGCTCATGCCGATTTGTCGTGCAATGTCGTACACGGCTTTTCCTAGCAATATAATTTCAATTTTGAGCAATCCCTGAATTCTTACTTGAGGTTTTCACCATAATTTATTGTGCTATAAAAAACACTTGCTAACATTCTACATAAGTATTTAATCTGGGGCTACGGCAGTAAAGGAAAAGGTTCCACGACCATATCATCCTTTTCTCGAAACATTTCAGGCAATTTCCGACCCCCTATAAACTCGTATTGAATTAAACTAGAATACAAAGTAACCAAGCAAGCATTGTATAAACACAGTATATCTCAAATTTCATTGAATTTGAATCAGTAGTTTATGAATTATAACTAATAAAATTTTTGTCACTGACTGCTGACCTATCGTCAAAACTCTAAGGCACTCTAGCAAACATAAAAGCTCCAAATGATACAACTAGTGTTTGTGTATAAATCAAAGAAAAACTAAAATATTTTGTAATTTTGGCCCGGTTCCTTGATAGTAAACGAACTGCATAAATACTTTTATAATATATATATATATATATATATATATATATATATATATATATATATATATATATATATATATATATATATATATATATATATATATATATATATATTTCATGTATGTATTTCATTCTCACATATTGAGAACGTAACTACTTCAGTTACTCCATTTTCAGTGAATTTCAAATCAGTCATTCGAAAAAAACAGAAGTGGTCAATACCAAATACGAAAGGAATATCAAAGAAATGGAAGATCAATTTTTAGCACAAATGGAAGTTCATCAGAAATGGAGAACCGAAACTAAAATAATTGTTGCGAAATTAGAAGGTCAAATAAGATATCAAAAAGAGTTACTGAGGAAATTAAATCAGGTCAACTGGCATTTAAAGAAAAAGTTAAAAGGCAAAAATAAGGAGAAAAAAAATATCACACAAGGAAAACTTAGTATGTTAAGAGATCCACTACAAATCGAAACAAAAATGAAAGACAGGACGATGTATGAATGAGAAGAGATTGTTAATGCTTTTTAAATTGATCCAATAATAATGAAGTACTTAAATATTATAAAAAATTATTTCAATAGCTTAAAATTATTTTCTTCTATAACACTATTGAAAACTTTATGCAGATATGTGCAACCCACATATTGGTTAATATGTGGGAATATACAGTTCTATATTCAATAAACCATTATTGAATATAAAACTAGTTCCGCCTATTACGGCATTTTCAAGTATGTCGCAATAGGTGAAACTAGTTGTATTTACAATAAAATCAGAGATGTTATGAATTACGCCTTATTGAAGTCTTATTAAAATGACCAACCACTCGGCAAATAATTAAAAGGGCAATTAATAAAACGAAAGTCGAAAACTTCCTAGAAGATCTACGGGACTCACATCGGGCAGAACATCATATGCTTGAATAACCTGTTTGAAGACAACAAGAAAATCATCAAATTTAACAGAATGCACCCTGAAGAACTTTTCAATGTTTGAAATATAGATGTATTAATGACTTTCGTTTTATCAATTGCCCTTTTGATTATTTTGCGATAACTCAAAAAATGTTAAAAATTTACTCTATATATATTCTATTTACTTTATATATATATATATATATTTATATATATATATATATATATAAATATATATATATATATATATATATATATATATATATATATATATATATATATATATATATATATATATATATATATATATAATATATATATATATATATATATATATATATATATATATATATATATATAAAGCCATCATCAAAATCGCAGTAAGTAGGATGTATAATGGCTAAGTACCAAAAAATATTTACAGAATGAATATCAATTACAGACATTAGGAATCAGAAACTTTGAAGACAGGGGCAAAAGAACGGAAATTGATTGTAAAATCAGCCACTTAATTGACTGGTAACACCTGATTCGTTTATATATTGGTAGTAATGGAATTCTTCAAATTACTTATTGTTCTTATTTAAGTGTAGTTTGATCAGATGTTCAAAAGTAAAAATAGAGGTAAACAATCTTTTTTGAGTAATATACAAAAAAAACAAGTTTTAATTAAATAATACTATATATTTGTAAAAATTATAAATCCAACAAGTTTAGAATATTTGACTAATTATGCTAACAGGCTGAAAAAATAGTCATAAATTTTATATAATTGTACAATATATAAAATGATATGGAATTTATCAATGGCCACAATTCTTGGAGTTATACATTATAAAATGCTTTATAAGGCTCACATGGTTACCAACTACACATCATGATCTAATGAACAAACCACACCAGCTATTAAAAAATTCATTTATCTCCTGTTCTTATTTCTAAATTTGCACAGAACAAAGGATCAAAATAATATTTCTGTTTGTTGGGTATAATTGATCAAAAACATATTAAATAATAGGAGTATAGAAAGTTTGTTTGCACACACTTGAAGAAAATGTCAAGTAAAAATTGATGTATAGTAAAAATGTTACTACATTTGTCGGTTTTAATATAAATCAGACCAATTTCAATATTTTGTCATAAACAACTCAAATCGTAATTAACTTATGAAAAATAGAAAAAGCAAATATGAAAGCATTAATCATTACAATGAATAATTAAGTAGGAATGTTTCAATGAACCTACATTATTTAACTTTATTGCGAAGGTGAAAAGATTCTCTATAGGTAATATAATTTATTTTTAAGTTTATTGTTGTGCTGTAGTCTTTATGACTAAATATACTTGATTATATATATATATATATATATATATATATATATATATATATATATATATATATATATATATATATATATATATATATATATATATTTGTAGTTTATATACTGACCACTTTCATCATATATTCAAATCTATTTTAATAGGAAAAGGTTTAATAGGAAATTTACAATAAGAATCACACAAACATCAATTAATTATGAAATATATTAACGCGTTTCGAGAGATCAGTCATTTTCAAAATAATGTAAACAAAAACGTAACATTCACAATTATATCATAAAATTGTTTCTCACTCCCTCCTAAGTAGTTTGGTTTCCGTTGTCCCGATGAATGATTTTATGATAAATTTAATATGTCCGCTCTTGAATTCATTGTTGTTTTGTGTCTCTCTCTTCTGATGATTTTTGTGTTATTGATTCGATGGAATCAATCAATGGAATGCACCTGCTCGATAGCACGTTTTGCAAGAGACTTTACCTTTTCATTTCTTTGTATACTGTTTATTTATTTTCCTAAAATGGGTTCAAATTTTGGTTTCATTTTAGTAAATAAAGAGCCTATCATACTGTGCAACGATATAACAATGAATTCAAGAGCCGACATAGAAAACTTTGGACAAATTTATCATAACACCATTCAGCGAGACAACAAAGACTAAACGACTTAGGAGAGAGTGAGGAAGAAATGAGTTTATAATATAATTGTGAATATTAGGTTATTGTTCACATTATTTTGAAAAAGACTGATGAATATATGAATATATTTCAGAACTAAGTGATGACTGTAAAATACTTTTTGTAAATTGTCCTTATCCTAGTCAAATACAGGATCTGAATATATACATATATATATATATATATATATATATATATATATATATATATATATATATATATATATATATATTAAATTCAATGAAAAAAAACTTATATATATATATATATATATGAATTATATAATATATTATTACACGTTAATAATTGAAACTGCCATTTAGGATATTATGAACAGAAAATATGTTTAGTCTAGAAATACTTTTTTAAGTTGACGTTGAAAAAATACTGACTAAGATCATAGAAAACAACAAACCTCTTTAAACTAATGGATCACATCCTCAAGTAAAGACAAAAAAGTTCTGCAAAAACATACAAGATTATTCATATTGAAACTCTACAATATCTTAATCAAAGTGAGAATCATTAAATATTTTTTGAAGTTATTCATAAGAAGATGAAATAATAACAATAATATAGAGATACCACTATGGGACAAATATTAAACTGTTAATAAATAAATTCAAACATTCAAGCATTATTAATGCAAATTATTATGGATTTCATTTATCTTGATGAGGCCGATACTTGGAGAGAATTCATCGAATTCCATAATGAAACAATATTTAGAATTTTCTCATAATTTATTACAAATACTACTTCTTTATCAAATGTTGAATACTGATAGTATTAATTCAGCATTTGATAAAGATGTAGTTCTTCGAAACGTCGTCATGCGTATTTGTATTAAATAATGAGAAAATTCTGAATATTATTTCATTATGATTTCATTTATTCAACCGAAATTTAAAACGCAAATGAGAAAATTTGAATTTTGGACTGAATATAAAATAAAAGATAGTTATTATGTTAAATTACAAAGCATTATTTAAAAGATGTATGTTTTAATAAAAAGTATCTGGGTGGCACACCGGATAGAAATAATTAGAATGAGAATAATGTCTTTTCTTTCTACTTGATAGGAAGATTACTTTTTTTCGCTATAGGTAATAATAAGAAAAAATGTGTAACAGTAATATAAATAACAGTGAATTTTGATAAAACTCTTAATAGGCTGTGTAAAATTTAAACTTGTGTACATATTGCCAATAAATGCTCGAATTCAATTTTTCAACAAAGATAGAATATTTTGTGTGGCAGAAGTGATTTCCAATTGAATGTTTTTCAAATTAGACTGAAATCAGTCTAACTAATATTATATCAGTAATAGCAATATACTATGGGATATGAAAAATGTGTCGAAAGTATGATTATTTCTTACTTTCACAATTCTGTAAAATCGAATTCTATCTAAATTAAAAACTTGAACACTTTGCTTTCAGGTGAGTTCACATATAATCTTTACTAATAAAAATTAGCTATATCTATGAAAGAATGAATGAATCACTATGAAGGAAGATATTTTATCTTTCAAATCACTGTTATATTGGAACTTTTTTTGTATCACTATGACAAGTTTATACGGAATTTATATATCCAATAAAATAATTCTGTTTGCTATCGGTAATTTTATACACCTTTGTCTTTAATTATAATACATCTTACTTTTTTCTTGATAAATTTGCAATAAGACTTCCAATTAACTCGAGGGAAAACAATTCAGTTTAATATATTCGTATAAGAATTTGTTTTTTGATATTCAAGTATAATGGACGTATTGAAAAGGTGACCTAGACGTAGGGACAGATGAGAACACGCTTATCGCCACATGGAAGGACAGACCTACATTTCACGAATTAAGTCTGAATTTGCTTTTTCAAGAAATAAAGAAATATAGACAAAATATTAACAAAATAGACATAATCGCATTGCAATAAACCAAACAGCTAGGTTCGGAAATAATGGAAACAATTGAAGAAGTCACTTCTGTAAAAGTGGAGATGAAGATAGAGGGTTGGGAACAGGTTTTATGGTGAGAGATAATTTTAAAGAAAATTTTTGCATTCAATTTATCAGATAGACTATACACCACTGGCATTAAAAAAAAGAGGAATTTAAGTATCACTAATTCTACGAACAACTGATAGTGGTAATGGGGGACTGTAACTCTAAGATAGGAAGAGAGAGCATAGGAACATTAGGCAAACACACAGAAACAAATGATAATGGAAAGAGGTTAATGAACTTCGCAATCGAAAAGAACATGAAAAAGAGAAGAAATACATAAGGGCACTAAGGATAATACTAAGGAAGTTTCCGTCTGGAAATATCCCCATTCAGCAAAACCATAAATCAAATTGTACATATTTTAATCGAAAAAAAGCATATGGATATTTTAACAAATGTTAGCAAATAATTACGAATCATACCATCTCTTAATAAAAGGAAACTGTGTTAAGCATTTGTGAACAGAGTCATCACAGTCATACATAGGAAAAAAGAACAACTGAAAATTGAGGAAAACAGGAATAGATAAGAACAAATAAACAAAATATTAGAACAGCTCGAGCATAGCCTTCAAATAGAAAACATACGAGAACAATTAACAGATTCAATAACAGTAGCAAATAGAGTCTGCATGCCAAGAATAAAAGGAAATAAAATCATTAATCGATTGGGACGATACTTGATGAAAATCTAAATACATAATTTAAATAAAACTAAGTAGTTTTCCAATTTTCACTGTAATTCCGTTAAAACATAACAATATTGTTTCGCCAACACAATGGCTTCATCAGATGTAGATGATAAACAGTTTATTATCTACATCTGATGAAGCCAATGGGTTGGCGAAATAATATTGTTATGTTTTAACTGAATTATAGTGATAATCAGAAAACTACTTAGGAAATTAAGGAAATAAAAGGTAACGAATTGTTTGATGAGGAGTGGATCACAGTAGCAGAAAACAAAAGAGCTTAATAAATAGACAATTACATAGAAACAATACGGAGAACATCTAGAAAGACGAGGACAGAAACGAACTGAAAAAACTTTTTAAAAGAAATAAAAATATGATGAACACCAAATACAGAAAATTGAAGAACAATTTCAAACAAAGAGATTTGATCATTTTAACAAGAGTGCAAAACACTTGGTAAGGAAAGGCAATACACACACGGCTATATTAAAACAAAAGCAGGAAAAATGACATGCGAACCAGAAAAAGTAATACGGAGATGAAAGAAGTATCTCAAAAAGTAGAAAAAACTCGAGCTCAGCGCAGACTCCGATAACACCATATTAAAAATTCCCAGTGAAGCAAAAGTTGAGAAACATGAAAAGAACTGTAGAATAGAAAACCAGGCGAAAATAGGATAATCTCGGAAATGCTAACGATGGGTAGAGAAAAAAAACTACGAAGGATATAGGACAAAGTTGGAAACAAGAAAATATACCCAAAAAGTGTACAAAAGCATACCGAGGATTGAACTATCGGAAACATGCTATGAGGTGTTAATGAGAATAATTAGAAGCGGACTAAATAAATATGCTGAAAGTATCTTGGGGGAGTATCAAGCAGGATTTATAAGCAATAGATTATACTTTCTTTATGAAAGAATTATCGAATTCAAGTGTTTGAATTATCCTATAGTGATTGTTAACATTGTCAATCAAGGATCCAAATCTTAATGTCCTGTGAACTTTATGTCATGTGAAGCAATTAAATAAATAATATCATCTTAAAGGACAAAATTTCTTATAATTGAACATGCGCTGAGAAAGCAAACCTTTAGAATTATCGAGCACTGGATAAATGAAATATAATTTCTGTATTTCTAGCTGGTTGATTAACATATATATATATATATATATATATATATATATATATATATATATATATTTATATATATATATATATATATATATATATATATATATATATATATGTATATATATATATATATATATATATATATATATATATATATATATATATATATATATGCAGTGGGATAGAATGATTTTTAGAATTAATATAATTAGTATATGAAGTAATAAAATACAGATCTGAAAAAAATGCAAATGGAATATAACATTTCTGTTCACACAGTTAATCACAGTGTATTGCTTTTCAAATTGTTACACACACGAACACACATATATATATATATATATATATATATATATATATATATATATATATATATATATATATATATATATATATATATATATATATATTAGTGTTTGTTTTCATGTGTTGAATTCATTTCTTCAAAAAAGCTATGGGATCTTGTCGCTCTTTTTCCAAGTTATTTTTTGTGATGTTAAAAGCTTGAGTTTTCATAAAATCAACCTTTTTATATACGATTGCCGATTCATTAGCTTTCATTGTAGAATTAGAATTAGATGAGCTGGGTATTTTACAGTCTAAATCCAGATCAAGGTATTGCATCTTTGAAACAATAAAGTCTGTTTCCAAAGAATATGATAAGTTTTCATGTGAATGGCCTCTGCTCAAAGGTGAAGGACTTGGAGCCGCTCTCATCCTACGATCTTCGTCCATATTCGCATATTTTCGCATATGTGCCTCCTAACAAAAAAAAATATTTTTATAGGAAGCTATTTATAAAACAGTAGTGAGAAGAATTCGAACACAATGCAAATATAAAAAATACAGAATCGACAAAATTTTATACAGCCTTCAAGACAGAATTAAATTATTGTAAACATAGCAGTTTTATAATTGAAAAATACTCAGGTATTCCAATCAGATGAATGAACTGAGATTTTTATTAATATTATAGTAAAATTTCAATAAATTGAACTAACGAAATTTATCGAAAATGCTTTCATTCAATGTCAATTTACAAAATGTACTACTTTTTTTATAAACAAATATTTTGTTTTGTATTCCAGTTGATTTTTTTGATTTGTATCAGTTGAATAAACTGAGATTTTTATTAATATTATGGAAAAATTGAACTCAATAAATTGAACTATCCAAAACAAATAAGCAAATTTATCGAAAATGTATTCAATGTCAATTTACAAAATGTACTTTTTTTTAGAAACAAAAATTTTGTTTCTTTCGATTATGCAGAAGAGTGCTTCAATCTGACGTTAGTATGGTGCAGGTCTTCTGCATGACCTGCTCATATTCAACAGATTCCTTTTCTTGCTTTGCAGATGATTAAGAAATGTAAATTTATTGTAAACTTGTAAGAATGATTGATGTAAAAAAAGGTGCGTAAAAGCGATTATTATCTGCAATTTCACACTCAATTCTAGACTAGTTATTATCGAAACGCTCACAATTAAGTTTTAAAAATTTTTTTACTACACTTTTGCGATACAGCATAAATGATACATCTCAAAATACATCCGATGATTCTGACGATGAAGACCTAATAATCAAGATGTCCAGAAAACAAAACCAAATTTTCAAATAGAGAAGAACTACTGAATAAGCTGAAAAAACGATTTAAAACGCAGTACACAATACAGACCATGGCTATTTTCTCAGGAAATAATTTATAATTTATGTTTGATATAGATGATCCAAGGCGAATTCTCACTGAACACTTAGAACATCAATAATAATAATAATAATATAATTTTATTGAGAAACATTCCTCACATAGTAAAATTACATTCATTTCAATTGATAAATAATTACAACTAAGAGAAATGCTCTCAAAAGGACCGAATTCAGTTTGGAGTCTGATCTTCCATTCAGCCCTCGAGCAAAAATATTGGTTCAAACAAAAATCTTGGTTAAATTCATATTTACAATAATATTCAATTTTGATTGAAAAGAAAAGAAAATAAAAATTTCCTCAGAGATACTAAACATTTGAGACAATTCCACATGGTGAAGAACATTTGTGTTAAAAAAATATACAAATATATGATACAAAAAATTGATTCATACATTATTGCCTACATCCGAATCATCGAAGTACTCTGACACACTATAGTATGCCTTTGTTAAGAGCAGAGATTTAACTCTCCTCTTAAACAAATGAGCTTTCAGTACTTTCAAATTTGATGGTAAATGGTTGAAAATTTTAATGCCAATAATGTCAATAGCCAAATACAACTATAAAATAGAGAAACTATTTAACATTATAAATAGCACTACATGCCAAAACAGAGATAAAAATTTTCATAGAAACAAATCACATAGATACGGCGGCCTCCGTGGCTTAGTCGGGAAAACAGCCAACTATGGTGCGGTAGGAATCGGGTTCGAGCCCCGGTGAAGGCATGGGTGTATGTGTTCGGCAGTTTAATGATGATAATTATTAGGTAACGTATATTGATTACAAGTCCATTGGCCGTTCGGAACCGGTGTTAAAATTTCATCTCATCGAAACTTGCGCTCAAATTATTATTGAAGATTTGAACAACTAAAACGTTATAATTTAGAATTATATCGTTGGTATTCTGCATTTTTCAAAACTATTCGAGTGTAAATGCACGAAGGCGAAGACAATAATTACCCAACTGCATTTTTAAACTCTCTGGATGTGCTGGGCACCACCGCACAATTTACAACTGAAGTTGGGCTCGATAGTCATCATGCTTCGAAATCTAAAGCAACGAAAACTATGCAATGGCACGCAGGAGCACGAGATAAGAAAACTGATGAGTAATGCGTAATTGACGCGAAGATTCTCAAAAGAGAAATTAAAAATTAGTGATTTCTCATTGCGAAGATTCCAATAATCCCGTGAGCTCCCTATTCTATATCGAAGAAACGACATAAAGTCTCTCTCTTCATAAATTCTAATGTTCTCCTCATTCTGAAAATGGGAAATGGGTGCGTTTGGAAAATCATCGAAACTTGATTGTTTCAATTCATGCGACTGAGCATTCCCCAATTGTACAGAATTTCCATTCAACAAGTTTGGATGATTTTTTGAAGGCACTTAATTCACTTTCTCTCGAAAGTGATAGGCTATGTTTTCGTTGACAATATTTGTGTAGACAACTCCCTGAGATTTTTGTCTTGATATTTCGATCAAGTGTATCAGTATTGACTAACTTGAAGGATTCGTGAATCCTTCATATTTAGTCCTTCATACATATATATTGAAGATGGTAAAAAAAGAAATTTTAAATCATAAACAAACCTGTAGGGGTGTAGGCGGTTTCAACTTTCTATCTATGGAAGGAGCTCCTCTTGGGGAAGGAGGATCATTATTTGAGGATATTGACACAGAATCTGATAATTTTCTTTTAGGCTTCAGTTCCCTATTAACCATGGGTGGTGGCATGAGCTGTGTATCAGTAAGCAATGGACTTGGAAGATTTGAATACGCATGTGTCGATGACCCTTGAGAATGTGGTGAAGCGGGTTCGTCTTGAGTTTCATTCATATCGTATCGGAAAACCTAAAGAATATATTATTCATTTTAAACCACATGTTGAACAGAACTTTTTTGTGTTAATATTTTTTGTTATTACAAGCGACATTTTACCAAAGAAAAGTAGAATCTTATCTTCAAAGAATAGAACTATTGAAGTGAAACTTAATATTCTACAAATTGGTTGAGGCTTTCGCGGCCAGTCGTTGAACTAGTGTTGTCCTGGTTCGGGTCTAAGGGCCGTCGTCGGTTGGAATTTCTTCCTAACATTTCGCTAGCACGAGTGGCGAGCTTCTTCAGAGGTCGTTCCATTTCTGATTCTGGAAGTAGACTGGCGAATTCTCGTACGCATGTTGTATTTATATCACGGCATAGGGGCGTAGTTTGTTCCGCTTCGGTTGAAGTGGGGAGGGGGACTGGTTCTGCTCCGGTTCGCGTCTTGATATCCAATGGCATCACTCGTGTATGCCTTATGATATGATTCCAGATTGGATTGAGACTGAGGGTTTCCTCCTTTCTGTGGAAATTGTTGGTATGCTTTCGGATTTCAATGGCTTCCCTGACCAGCCTGTTTTGATAGCCGTTGACTGATGCCAAGAGCGTACAATCCTCAAAATGTATCCTGTGGTCCCCGTCGCTCAGTGCGTGTTCGGCTACTGCAGACTTCTCAGTTTGTCCTAACCAGCAACTTGCCTTGTGTTCCTTGAGTCTCGTTCCCATTGATCTTTTGGTCGTCCCAATGTAGACTTTTCCGCAAGAACAAGGTATGCGATAGACTCCTGCAGCCGAAAGTGGGTCCCTCTTGTCCATCACTGATCCTATGATCTGATGGATCTTCTGTGTAGGTTTGAAGATAGTTCTGACATCGTGTCTTCTCAAAATCCTGCCGATCCTGTCTGTGACTCTTGGAATGTAAGGAAGGTATGCTTGTGAAATCGTCGATCGATGTTCGGTTTCTTTATGTCCAGGTGTTCTTACGCACATTGATCTCTCGATGTCCCTCTTACTGTAGCCATTTGATTCGAACGCAGTTCCTAAGTGTTCCAGTTCTGACTGAAGGTTCTCTGGTTCACAAATTCTTCCAGCTCGTTCCGTCAAGGTTCTGATGACTCCATACTTCCGACTCTGGTGATCGTTAGATAAGGCGTGTAAATATCTGTCCGTACGTGTAGGTTTTCTGTACACCGTATGGCCTAACTTGTTTCCTCGTTTCCTCACTAGGACGTCTAGGAAAGGTAGCTGTGGATCCTTTTCTGTTTCCGTGGTAAACTGGATACTGGGATGTTGACTGTTGAGATGCTGAAGAAAGTCGTTTAGCTTGTCCATACCGGCACTCCAAATCACGAAGGTGTCATCCACATATCTGAACCATGTAGTTGGTTTGTGCTTCGACGTTTCAATGGCTCTCTCTTCGAACTGTTCCATGAATAGGTTGGCTATAACTGGGCTAAGTGGACTTCCCATTGCAACTCCGTCGACCTGCTCGTAGAAGTTCCCACCCTATACGAAGTAGCTTCCAGTGAGACAAATTTCAAAGAGCTTGCAGATGTCGGTCGGAAAGATCTTAATTACCAGGTCGAGACACTCTCTCAGGGGCACCTTAGTGAAGAGTGAGACGACGTCGAAAATCACAAGAAGGTCGTCGGGTCCTAAGTTGATAGCTTGAATTTTACGCACGAAATCGGCGGAGTCCTTAATGTAACTGCCACCCTTTCCCACATGCGGTTGGAGCAGTAATGCCAAGTGTTTGGCCAAGTAGTAAGTTGGTGATCCGGGGGCACTAACTATCGGTCTCAGTGGAACATTTTCCTTGTGAATCTTCGGTAAACCACTCGGTGGTACAGTCTCCGTCCTTACAATGCGTTTTTTGATATTTTCTGATAGTGAGGATTACTTAACAAGGACGGTTTGTGATGGGCATTTTAGTTTGCGATGGGTCCTTCTTCAGGTTTCTGTAATTTGCTGGTTCCAAGAGTTCCTTAATATTTTGTTGGTAGCCTTCAGACTTCAAAAGTACTGTAGCGTTTCCTTTGTCGGCTGCCAGTATAACGATATCCTCATCAGCATTCAAGTTCCGAAGTGCTAGTGCTTCATGTTTGGTTAGGTTGTTTTTTGGAGGTTTTGCCTTTCTGAGGATGTTCGCTGTCTCAATCCTTATAATTTCTGCGTCCTCGTCTGGTAACGGTTTGATAGCCGCATCCGTACTGAAGATAATGTATTCAATTGGAATGTGCGGGGCGTGACTGCGAAATTTCCTCCTTTGGCTAGTACCGCTCTTTCGTCCTCCGTTAGCACCTTCTGCGTCAAATTTACCTCGAATCGTCCCTGATCAAGACTTGTTTGTTCTGGAACTTCTCGTATTTCTTGATCTGTTGCTTCTTGATGCGGTCAAGTTCATTCCTCATGTTGAAGTGTGAGATTGCGTCCAATCTATCCCAATTTTGATGTTTCATCCTTTTGCACAGGGCCAAGTGTGGACTAAAAAGATTCTCGTCCATCTTCGCAAGAGTCCTACGATGAATCCGTTCCGTAGAAAAGCTTTCTCAGTCCTAACGTAGATCCTGTTTGCCTATCTAACTGGATAATTCGTCGCTGTCTAAGGAATCCTGGTACAATGTTGGTGTCCCAGCAGCGGCACAGAAATGTTAAAGTGGCGAGTAAGTGCGCCTTCTTCTTTCTTCCTTTGTCCAGTCGTTGAAATTGGTTGAGGCTTTCGCGGCCAGTCGTTGAACTAGTGTTGTCCTGTTTCGGGTCTAACGGCCGTCGACCCGAACGACGGCCCTTGAGGAAATATTATATTGCAAGTGTTGTTTAATCTCTATACAAATTAAGCTTTCTATGAGGCAACCACTGAAAAATCTAAATAAATTAACACAGTAAAAAAACAAAATTTATAGTTATGTAGATATCATGATTATATGAAGATATTTTGTCAAACACATCCTTAATTCTGATGAATTAAAATTCAATAGTTTGAAACAAATAGAAAAGAGTTAATAAGTTGAATAATTTGGTATCCAAAACCTGAAATCACGCACAGGACGATACAAGCAAGAACAACTTTTTTAAAGCAAGGAAAATTTCATATCACCAAAATAAAAATTTGGCGCTGACGCTTAGAGTTATCAATCAAATATAAAAATTCAATATGAATTAGAATATTAAAAATATTGTGAATAAATTATATTATAAATATCCTCAGAATGGATAAAAACATATAAACTTACCTGACTTGTACTTGGTTTTGGCGATATGTCATATTTGAAAATTTGACCATCCACTCTAACAGGAGCAGCATTGTTGTAGCAATGTCTTCGATTAAGGGAGAATTTTAAAGTGTCACTTTCTACTTGATGTGACCGAGGAAAATCGTACATTTCGTCGGTCAATAATTTCTGAAAATATTTTTATGTATAATAATATTAAGTTTAAATTTATTGAACATAATTTTTAGACAGTTTCATGTTGTATACATGCTCAAACAACTTTTTTATTTCTATAAATACATCGTAATTCAATAATGAAAATGTTAATAAACAAACCAATATCCTACTCCTATTAAGGCTTTGTAAAATTTTCTAACTGCAATAATGTATTATAATGAAACAAAAAAACTCAAATATCTAAAAAATGTCAACACATTCAAAATCAACAAAGAAAAATACCCCAAATTTAACAGTTCATTCATTGTATTAAATGGCTGATTTGATTTTTCGGTATATTTGAAAAGTTACAAAAAATTATATATTTACCTGGGACTCACTGTTAGCACAGCTCTTTTCTTCATCGATTGCTCCTTCCTTATGATCAGCACTAAAATAATGATTAAAATAATAAAGCCAGAAATAATCAACAAAACTGCAGAAATTATTTAAAAATTAGATTTATAAATTTCATTACCTGTTAACAGATGATGGTAGTGTCAAATTCAGGTAATTAGGTGAATTTTGTTGAACATGTACAGATTTAGGAGGTCTGGGAGGAGCTTCTGCTTTAGTGAACTTTTGTGTGGCTATCAGGGTCATGTCTGCAGAACAAGTGGAAGGTCTCTTTACTCTTAAATCTGAAGAATATGAATACATGTGTTATAAAATTGTTTACAAATTCTAAAACACTCGATTATAATTAAGAAGTGAATGAAGCAATGCAAATAAAGGGGATCTCATAATCCCCGAACATCTTTAATGATTAACAAACAGAATTGAAATATCAAAAACGATTTCAGATTTTATATTCAAGACATTCTTCATAAATGAAAAATCTCATTTCTCTTTAAAGTACCTATTGCATTGAAACTCCAAAATTCATACTTTTCCTTATAATTTAATATCTATAGATTAAGTAGCATTGAAGAATAATGCTAATTTTGAATCATTTCAAAGTATTTTGATAAATAATTCGAATAATTGGAATAAATTGACAAAATGTTGACATATGTTTCAAAGTACTAACCAATTATCAAGATTTGTATTGAACTCATCATAACGGTTTTATGTTTCTTACATAAAAGTTGTATGAACTTTTGATAATGGGTTAGTAGCACGAAAAATATGTCATGTGAATCAAAGAATTTTGTTCAATTTAGGTAAGGGTTATAATGTTATGATTTGATAACTATATTAGTCACTTATTTTACCATTTGATGATGCATTATATGTCCAATCTTCTTCAATAAATACATTTTCCAAGTCTGTGGGACTTTGTAGAGGAGATCCTTCACCCGCCTGATTAGCCTCCAACCTTGAATCACAAGCTTTCAATTCATGTTTTCTTGGACTATCGTAAACCATTTGCATTTGTAAATCATTTACATAATTCAAGTATATCCTCTGAGATGAATTACTATCATACATATTGTTCTGCCAACTATTTGGCTTTTGAATTGGAGAATTTAAATCCTAAAATAACAAATATAAAAAATTTAATATAATATGAATGTAATACATAAAAAAATTAGAGTACGTCGCTCCACACATATAGACTGAAAATTTCAATATTCTCCCTCATTCAAGCATATTTTCCTCGATGAACAACATGGATTTATTTCAAAGAGAACTGTAACAAGCTAATTGCTAACATTCAGACATTATATTAGTTTCGATGAAAAAGATAAACAGATTGATACAATATATACAGATTTCAAGAAAGCCTCTGACAATGTGCCTCACTGGTTCCTCATTGCTAAATTAGAAGCGATAAGAATTGATCACCGCTCAAAGAGTGGGCCTCTGATCGTATTAGACGAATCAAAGTATGAGTAAATATATGTAAGGGAGTTTAAAATGGAACCAGGCGTCCTAATGTCGTCACCTTTATAGGCACTTCTACTGCTGTTGCTTATAAATGACAGGATACAGTATTAGAAATAGTTCATATTTATTGTTTGCTGATGATCTTCTTCCTCAATGCATATTTCAAAGCTCAGAAGCTGATTTAAATTCAATGAGAAAATTTTTACAGACATACTTATTAATTGAGAGAATAATTGGTTGATTTGTATTTTTTTGAAAATTTAACTAAGTTTCATTGGTATATGAAAGAGTTAATAATTATTTATATTAATAGGATAGTTTATTATTAGCCTGATGGTCTGTTTGTGTGTGCTCATAACTCATATAATGATTACTTAATATCTTTTCTGTTCATATATTTTTTATGTACACTTCTATGGTCATAAAAGTTTGTAAAACGACATGTCTGTATAATTAAATAAATATATATAAATTATTTGTTATGTAGTATACACTCACATAATATTTATTTAGTCTAAATATTTATTTCATCATATTAATAAAATCAATGACACATTAGTATTTTTGACTGTGAAATTATCAAGTTGATTGCATGAATACATTTAATATAATAATAATGTTTATTGCATAATAATGTTTCAATTGCACAAATGGTAGGAATTGGGCACACCATTCTTCCACACCACCAAATAATTATTTTGATATAATAATTATATGAAACATGAAACAATATTTACATTTACAGCTTAATGTATCAAATTCAATTTAATTTACAATTGTTAACAATACCCCTTCCTAAAATATATAGTGAATAAATAATTAAAATAAAAGAAAAAACGCAAAAAAAGTAAATTAGCTAAATGCAACTACATATGTCACCCATTAAGCCGATAATATGATAGAACTATTGGCAAAAAACTACAATTAAGTTTTGTCCATTTGAGAAAAATTGAAGTAATAAAAACAGAGTATGTAGTTTATTGATGACTGATGAGGCTGAAGTGAGAAAATTAATATCCATAAAGAAACAATATTTAATTATGAGAAAATTCTAAATATTGTTTCATTATGTACTTTTTGTTTATTTTTAATATTTGGTCATGAAATATATTTGGTTTGATATAAATTTAATTTTTATTTAAATATAATTTAAATTTTCAATTTTCATTATATAGAAGTGTAGAGTTGTGAAAAAAATATTGCATTCTCTGAACTACACATAGGTAGATTTATTTTGTATTATCCTTATAAAATGAGAGGTAATAATAAAAACTTGTCTAAAAATCACTGACTGAACAATTCTTTATTCGACTAGTTTCGCCTTTTACAGCATTATCAAGAATTTAAAGGCGAAACTAGTCGAATAAAGAATTGTTCAGTCAATGATTTTTAGACAAGTTTTTATTATTACCTCTCATTTAAATATGAACTATCACAGAGAGGATTCATCGTCCATTGAATTTATTATCCTTATGTTTTATTATTATGTTTTTATTTATTTTAATCATAATATGATTAGGAATTATAGGCCTGCCTCTAACTTAGTGTTTTGTAAAAGGATTGTATTTGATCGAATGAACAATTATCTCATGATGATATTATTGTACCATCTAAGCCACACACAAGGTTCCTGGGTGTATGTGTAGAAAGTCGTCTTAGGTGGTGAGATCATGCAGATCAACTCTGCAGAAGGCTCAATAGTGCATACTATGCTATATATAGAACTAAAAAAAGTTTACCAGTTGACACCTTGCTTAAAATTACTATGGACTATTCTATGCCAACATGGACTATAATATTATATTGTGGGGTAATTCTGTGGATGTAGGCAGAGTTTGCTTTTTGCAAAAACTTATAATGAGATTGATGTTTAACTTGAGAGCTGGGAGTCTTGTAAGAAATCGTTTGTGGATAAAAATATGCTAACAGCTCCTAGTTTATACATATTCCGATCCCTGCTGTATATTAGGGAAAATGAGTGTTCACTTCCTAGGCTTGCAGACAGTCATCGGTATTGTGAAACATGGTGAAATGATTTTCCGGGCTGATTGGCCGTGGTCAACTGGAACTCCTCCTCTTCCAGACGTTTCGTCCCTAACTGCGAGAGACATCTTCAGTGGCGGCAAGTGCTTCGACGTAGTGGCGTACTGGGCGACGACTCTGGAAGATGTCTCTCGCAGTTAGGGACGAAACGTCTGGAAGAGGAGGAGTTCCAGTTGACCACGGCCAATCAGCCCGGAAAATCATTTCACCATGTTTCACAATGGACACCGGCCGTGAAAGCCTACACGATTTCAGTCATCGGTATCTCACTAGGTATGGTGATTTAATGGCGTTGCCCAAACATAGGTCCCCCAGATTCGAGCCCTCGCCTCTTTATCAAGGTATTAAACTGTATAACTACCTTTCACCTGAGGATAGATCTCTTCTGTATCCTCTCTTTAAAAATAGGATAAGTAAGCAGCTATTGCGTAAAGGGTAGTACAGCGTTGGTGAGTTCCTCGGTGATAGGTTTGATATTTGAAGACGGTATTTTATGTAGTAGTTTGTATGATTTTTAATTGCGTGTATTCTTATATTTTTATTTGTATTGTTATATTTTTATTTGTATTCTTATACTTTCATTGTGACTTGTCCTATATATTATTTATTGTCAGAAAGGATCAAATAAAGATTGTTATTACATTATTATTATTTATTTATTTTCCAACCATAAATTTCACATAAAACAAAATCCTCCTATTTCAATCGATCTTTGTTGATGTCTGCATAAGGAAACTCTTCTTCTTTATTACTCAAGAAATCAGAAATATCAGTGTTGTCAGCAAATGACACTGAATATGTATCACTTTCCATATGCACTTACTTTCATAAATTTTTTTAGAGCGTTTTTGCCCCCTCTGCTAGTTTTTTCGATATGCGATTTTCTTTTTTGTTGTATTTTTTGTTTTCGTATTTTCCATTTCCTTTTTTCAAACATAAGTCTCATGAGTGATGCGACATATATGCTGAGTGCCCATCTAAAAAACGCACTATGGCAAAGTGCTATTTTGTTCTTTCAGCCATGGAATTAATAATTCAGACTTTTTAACCTACTCATAATATAATGCTCGAGTCATCCACTTTTTTTCGGACCTCCCTATGACCCATTGTAGTGGAACTGTTTCAGTGATAGTAAACGGAATTCTCTTATAACAAAATATTACTATAAATACTGGTGGTGCTATTTGACCAGCAGCATTGGCAATCATTAGATTGTAATTTTTTTTTCATTGGTTGCTTGCGGTATAACGACTTCTAAATAATGTGTACCATTTGTTTCCTGGTACAGGAAATTTTATTTCCAAAGGTAATTTGGCAACACTGAATAGCCATGAATAGGTCTTTAGTTAAGGACAATCCAGCTCTGGCAGAATAGAATAAAAATTTCACTAATAAATCGTCTTGTTCAGGGTAAAAATGCTCTTTGGACCGTTTGGTATCCCAATTGACATTTATTCCATAACTTATGACAATGTAACTCGAGGAATTCTATAGTTTTTGGAAATTCACTTGATAAAGCAACCATTTCTAATCTCATCTATTGCATTCATTAATGATTCGTAACTATATTTAAGAATTTTTTCTCTTTTGGCATCTTTACAAAACAAAGCAAAGACTAGGTCCAATGCCCAACACGTTTGAAGTCTAATAGATGTCAGGACTGTCAGCTTATTGTTCTACTGGTCATAAGAACTCGAAAATTCTCAGAAAAAGTGACTTTGAAATATGTGAAAAACTAAAGGTAATAATACATTATAAATAATAAAAATTAAATTTATGAGTGTACCTAACATCCATGTCAGGTATTCGTTTGCGCAATTTTTTTTAACCCAATAGCTGACAGCCCCGACAATCAATAAACTATGACCTTTATAACAATCATAATGGGTTTTTGCTGCTAATCTCTTATCATTTTCTTCAAAATGGACAACTTGATACCTTTACCTCTTGGGAGGGACACAAAACCTTTGCTTCCCTTACCAATGATGAATACATTATTTAACCTATTGGCAAAGGTGTGATCATTATAAATGTACAATATCAAAAGAAGCAGGGTGTCCTTCACGGTTCAGTACAGTACCTACAAGGCCCAAATTTCTACCTCTAGTAATCATGCATAGGTTTCCAGACTCACACTTAATAAAGTCTAAAATTTTTGATGAAGCAATTTCCAACTGAATGGAATCATTCACTTAAATTAAAGGATCGGCATAACGAATAGTCTTTCCATCATGAGTTACCAGGAATGGAATACCTTTGGGTCCAGTTTGAACCTTCTTCACTTTGCACAATTTATACTTCGCTTCTTCACTAGTAATACGATGAATTGTGAATCTACCTTTGACATCATAGATTAAACGGAAGAATTCACCAGTTTTTTCAATAGTAACTACATCCAAAAAACCTACTAGATAATTAGGATCAGTTCTCACTTTACCATCAACTTTTGATCAAAGCATACACATGTATGTAGTGTGTAGATCGTCTTCTTTAGAATTTGCGATTTTCGTGAGTAAAAGTATAGAGACATTTTTGAGAATTGTAACGATAAACGCGCTGGAATTTTTCCAATGTGATGTGACAATTTACTATAGTAATTTACTATAGACAATTTACTATAGAAAACTTAAACTTAAAACGGGAAACGCAGTCTCAAAACTTATATCATATTTATAAACTTTACTTGAAAGTATAGGAAAAAGTGGTGATAAGAACATATGTGATTATCGGTAACGGTGATAAACATTTGCGGGATTGCCTCGAAATAACAGCTCAGTAGCGCCGAGAATTTCGGGATCTCGGGTAATAAATTTTTACTATGAAGTGCAGTAAATGTTCACTTGAATCTGACAAATATGCTATATTTAAATGCGATTCCTGCGACAGTGATCAGTGCAGGGATTGTGGGTGATATACAGCATCAGAAGAAAAATGCTTTTCTCTATCCAAAAGAAAAGCCATCTTACTATGTAATGTTTGACAGGAAAATACAACTAGTATCACTGAAATAACGCAGAAGAATAATAATTTAAAGAGGGAGGTACAAAGCCTTCAAGATAAAGTAATCAGTAACCAAGAAAAGTTTTTAAAAAAAGTGAAAACTTACGCCGAAGCGAACCAAGGATTGAAAAACAATATAGAAAAAAATCAAGAATATACAGAATCTCTTGAAAGAAAAATAAAGGACTTGGAAAATAAAATTGACCAGTTAAGCAAAGCACAAAATGAAACGGAAATTCTATGTAACAAACTAAAAGCTAAAGAAGCCCAAACAAACAATCTAGAGGCTAAAAATAAACAAGTTAACAGTCGTTCACATGAAGTACAGAATGATTGTAAAACACTTCAAGAAGAACTTACAAGCCCAAAAAATATCAACAATCCTGCAAAAACAAATTGGGGCAGATAATGGTAAAAACCACAAATATCCGGATACTCAAAACAATTCTGGTGACAACCAGATTCAGGTTATTACGGAAAACACACAAACTGATGAAAAAAACAAACAACAGAAATAATACCGAAGGCAAACAACGACAAGTAATGGAACATGTAATTAACATTGAACAAGATAAGGAGTCAGTAAATTACGTCAAACGCTCTTCAATAGAAATAGAAAATATAGAAAAAAACAGATTCAACTCACAAACTGGTACAGATCTAACAAATCTTCAAAATTAAATTCAAGAAGAATTATAGGCACAGGTCTGAGCACCAATATGACCATAAAAGGTATCAAACAAATGGGACATTTGGACGTCAGTAAGCTTGACCCTAACAGAGGAAGTACTTACTCACCACCTTGAAGCAAATAAATTTACAGATATTCAGTGAACAAAACTCGTATCTAGAAGACCAGAAGAATATACATCATTTAAAATTAGTATATCAAAGAATGAAATGGAAAAAATACAGAATCCTGAAATATGGCCCGAAGGAACTATGATAAATCTTTTTTTATATTTTCTAGCCAAAAACAAAAATCAAAAGTAAAATTAATAAATCAAAACATTCAATCAATAGGAAATTGTGCAGCTCAACTGGAAAATTTTGTTATCTCACAAGAGGCATATTTTGTAGGCCTAGCGGAAAACACTAGAACAGCTAAAGAATTATGATATGCAGGGCTTTCAGTTGTGTAGTGCCTTTTGTCGCGGATACGGTTAACACGGTGGAAGTGCGTTGTACTGTAGGGATAGAATAAACTTTAAGGAAAGAACTAACTTTACTTCATTGGGTAGACCATTTGTGTTTAAGTGTTCAGCAGCTGAATTTCAATGGAGGGTAAATAAACTTATCATTATTTGCATATATCAGTCACCATCATCTAATACAAATGACTTCTTCCATTCATTTTAAAACCTATTGGACAAAATTTTGAGAGAGAACAAACTATATATCATTGTTGGAGATTTTAACATAGATGTTTTAGACAAACCAAATAAAGCCACGTTAAATTTTAATTCAATTATGATATCTTATAATGGCAAACTTTTGTTACAAGAACCAACCAGAACTCAGAATGAATTAAAAACATGAATTGACAATGCTATAACAAATATTCCAAATTGCCAAGCCGAAACTATACAATTGCCTATCTCTGATCATTTAGCACTAAAAATGGTTTTTAACTTGAATTGCGGATTTCAGAAGCCTTTAAAAGTTCAAGTAAGACCATTACATAGAGAAGAAAATATTAATAATTTTCGAGCCGATCGATTTATCACGACTAGATTGGCGTGAACTCTATCGTATACCAGTCAAAAATGTAGACTATCAGTGGAACTATTTCCTTTGTACTTACAAAAATCTGTTTGATATACATTTCCCACAAAACTGGATAACACAATTGGAAAAACCTGACAATCTAATGAAGACACCTAAAATAAAATAACTAAAAGAACTTTTGGATAAGATATACTTAATTTCATTAAAAGCCCCAATTTTAAAGAAACATATAAAGAAGTAAAAAAGAGATATGATACTGAAATTCGAAGGACCAAGCAATCATTCTATGGAAATAAAGTAAAAAATGCCGCAAATAAGTCAAAAGCGGTGTGGAAAATCGTTGAAAGCTTAACTGGCAAAGGAAATAATAAAAACCGCAATATGATGTCCGGTAATACAGATGAAATATCAAAATCCTTCAATAAATTTTTCAAGAATATTGATTCAAATTCATTGAAAAATCAAAATAAACTGAGTAAAACTCTTTTTTTGTATTCAACATCACTAATGATGAAATTTAAAAAAACTATTAAAAAAATAAAAAACAAAAAAGCATATAGCTATGATGGAATTCCCATTAGCGTGATTGAAGCATCTCTGGATTTGATTGTTGATCCATTATCTTACATTATAAATAAGGCTGTTACAGTTGATGTGTTTCCAAAGGATCTTAAAATCGCAATTATTGTGCCTCTGCTCAAAAAAGAAGATAAGGAAAGATTGGAAAACTACAGACCCATGAACATGCTCACAGCTTTTTCGAAAATATTTGAAAGAATATCTTGTCTTGTGAATTTTTTAAACAAGTATAAAGTGTTTAATACAAATCAACATGGTTTGATCAAAAATAAAAGTAGCACAACTGACATACACGAAATGGTACAATGGATCCTGGAAGCTCTGGAAGAGGGAAAAGTTCCTGCCGGCCTCTTTCTCGATCTCTCAAGGGCATTTGATTGTGCGGACCATGAACTCTTGCTCAAAAAATTAGAAATATATGGGGTGAGGAATGAGCATAAACTCATGGCAAGTTATCTGCAAAATCGCATGCAGCAAGTTGTAATACAAGTGGAGGGAAAAAAATACACATCTCCCAATGAAGAGGCCACGATGGGAGTCCCGCAAGGTAGTATAATGGGCCCATTTTTATTTATACTGTATGTAAATGATTCGCCTGCGGAACATAAAAATATTCAAGAAATACTTCTCTATGCTGCCGACACAAATGTTTTGGTTACTGGCGACAATACTCAACATCACCAGGATGAGACTGTAATAACAATGGAAAAAATAAGCAAATGGTGCAATGACAATAATTTAATATTAAACATGAAAAAACTGAGACCATGATTTTCCTGCGGACCATAAAATAAGCAATCAAAACGGCACACTTGATAAAAACAACATCGATATTTTGCTAAGCCACACAGTAAAATTTCTGGGATTACATATAGATCCATTATAATTGAATATAAACTTAAATTCAAACACTTGAACTTATGATTTACACTTTATTGACTACATAGCATGACGCGTTTCGTCGTTACACACGACTTTATTCTGTAAGCATCTGAAGAAGTCGTTTGTAACGACGAAACGCGTCATGCTATGTAATCAATAAAGTGTAAATCATAAGTTCAAGTGTTTGAATTACATGTAGACACTAATCTTAAATGGAATAAGCATGTTGAGAAACTATCGCAGAAGCTATGTTTAGTTCCCTTAGAATATTAAAATCACAAGTTACTGAAGAAATTTTTAAAGTAGTATATCATGCAAATTTTCAGTCATTGATGGAATATGGAATAGCTATCTGGGAAGCCAACTCATGTACTGATATAAGTTCGTTTTCGAGTCTTCATTTTACAAAAGCAAGCAATAAAAACAATATTTGGCCTCAGTTTTAAACAATCCTGTAGAGGTATTTTCAAGGCGAATAACTTAATGACAGTCTGAGTCATTTACTGAATTACTTTGAATCTAAAAGAGCTTGTTATTTATGTACAAAAATCGAGAATACCTTTCTCAGCACAGAAACAAAAATAATACAAGGCAAATATTTCCATTTATATATCTGTTACGCCGTTTAAGACTTACTGAAAGAAACACTAAATACACAGCTTCAAAGTTGTTCAATTCTCTACCTAAATCATTTTACTAAAGGTTAAATTACGAGTCTAAGAAATATATATTATCTTGTTGTTGCCTGTAAGCCTTATTGTATGGATGACTTTTTTGGATTTTGTATTGTACATGGGGATTATATGTAGTAGATCAAGATTTAAACTGTTGACATTTATTCTCTTTATTGTATTTATCATAAATATGTACAATGATTTGGAATATTGAATATTATTAATCAATCTTTGTTTAATAATTTTTGTAACTTCACAAGTTTTAAGAGCATAATGCAAGCTGTTTCTCAAAAATACAACAAGGAGCAATGATTCTCTCAATTTATGCGGACCAGTTGATGGTCGGGGTGCAAATACACCACCTAATTTGTCCAACATCCATGCTTTGAGAGCATTTGAACGATTTAAATGGTTTTTAGGTCCTCCAACTATTTTGAAACTACGAAAACATAGGAGAAAGAGAACTCACTAAAAAGCAACAATAATATCTTATCTCAAAAACTTCTCAATATTTCAAAAACAAAAAAAAATTATGCGTTTCATTTTTCACTTGCCTTTGCACAAGAAATCATCTAAAAATCAGCTGAAAGTTTTCCTCACACTAGAAAACTTCACTTGATGAAACGTTAGATATTAGGATATTCTATAATTCATTGCTGATATACAACTGCATACAGAAGATAATGCATATTGATGCCAAATTGATTTAATGGTATTATGACATACGCAATTCTTAATATTTGAACTTTTGTAAGTGGATATCATGTCATCTATTGGTACTTTTACCTTACCTCCTTCAGAAAAAAACATTCCCAATTTTTTCAAAACCTTCCAATCAAAAAATCATTACTAAATAAATAAATTTATTTATTCAGTATACTTTGAGCCATATAGTTGAAAAAACTTATACTTTATTGATCTTTGTTTAGGTATACTATACTGATAGTTGTTTTTAATATTATACATTATGATTGAATTCTAATGTATATGCAGGAAGCACTAAATGCTATACCTAAAGCACCATTTAATGGTTACAAATGAATAGTGAACATACCTGTTTATCAAATACAGGATATTTCCCCGTTATACATTCAGAAATGGGAATATAAGGACTAGTGCTGACTGGAGAAATAGGAGGTGTTTGATTTGAATTTTTTGAAGTATTACAATCTTCCTCAACAACTTCTATATCAGAGGGTAAATTATTTATATTTCCTAAAAAGTAAAATAGTTAATGTTGTAGAAGTAATAACATCAAAATACTAACCTGAAATCTTAGAATCTTCATCATCATTAGTTGATCTTAAACCACAGACCTTGCAAATACATTTCACCCAAGATCTCATTTCAACTTCTGAATCTGCAGCTAAGTAGTATGTTCGCATAGGAGTTTTAATGTCAAATACATGGTCAAATTTCAATTTCCTTTTTTCTAATTTCAAACCTAAATCAACTTGTTCACAATGGTCTAAATTTATCACTCCCTTCAAATGTCTACAATTTCGGTCTGTATAATAATTCAATACATATTGTCCAGGCAATTCACCTTGTGTCAATGAGAACCATCTTCGTCTCCACCTCTACAAATCAATTAAATTTTGTACACTTGAATTACTCCTAGTTATGGAGATGATTCGGTATAGCGATGATTGGTATACCCGATGATTCACTCTTTGTATTATGAAATTATTTATCTATAATGATAACATATTTTTTTTATTTATAACACACATACCGCTCTCCAGATGCGTTTTGTGGGTGGCGATTTTGTTAACCATCCCTCAGAAACGATTTCTTGATTGCTTTTTGCCATCTTATTAGTGATGTTGTCTAAATATTTCTCGATTTTCTGCATATGTGAAATGTAATCACAATTCACTTATTGATGACTAATACAATGTCAATTGTAGATGTTAAAATGTTTGTGAAAATAATTAGATTGCCAAGAAGTTTTCTTGGCGACGAACGGACTATAACAAGCTTGTGCAAAATTTCAGGTATTTAAATTGGGAGTTCAATAAAATTATTCAATAGTTCTAACTCATATCTTTTCTTTTCATTAACCAATACCATTTGCGTTTTGTCAATAAAAACGATAACAAATATTATAAACTGAATCATGTTCTATGATTTAACGTCAGATTGCTCGTTATATTCGGTATTCTTGTTGATGGTCTTAGAAGAACGTGAAGTCTAACCACAATTTTTCAAGAGCAGATCTTCACATTATTGTTACGATTTTGGGTTTCGACGGATGAATTCCAATAACTAAGTTTTGACAATGAATAAATATCCTTTATTTATAAACTGAAAATAAATACAACAAATGTCAATATCGATTATGTCACACTTCTGTCTATTTCACTGTACTGTTGTGATATATCATTCTATGAGTGGAAATATTCAACGACACTAGTATTTTGACTTATCTTTATCCTTAAGCGGCCCTTACACGGTCATTAATAATGACATTACCAGTAATGACATTTTTTGCGAATTCACTTCATTCCAGATTGTCATTACTGTAAAAACCTTACACAATCATTTTTATTGTCATTACACAGCCTAACTCTATTTACAAGCCATGAACATAGACTTGGCAACACCGCATCTGCTCAATCCGGTAGACCGATCGATCTTCGAACATCGGTCTACTGCATGTTAATAAATGCCTTTTCAGAGAAATTTTCAGCGAAACGGTACTTTGTATAAAAAAATAGTTTTAACAAAAATTGTAGATCATACAATTATCTATAGAAATCAATGATACACTTTTTTTCTAAGAAGAACTATGTCTGAGTTATAGCGATTCAAATGTTGTTTTTTTAGTATGTACACTAACAAGTTCACTTTATCAATTAGAATTGACAATATGCTATAAATTTCATTATTTTTCATTCTCAGGTGAGAGTAAGTTTAATGCCTCAATTCCTTTAAACCTTTATTGAGATGTGTACAATAATTTGGACGATAGAATGATTCTGATATCATATTTGTAACGAGCAAGCAAATTTTCCAGTTGAGATTATCTAGTTAATTTCAGTTGTAAAATCCATTTTAAATCAATAGGAGACAGTTTATTTTCATTGATAAAAACATTTACATGCATATATGAATATACTAAAATCTGATTAATAAATTGTATACTGTTTATTTGTGAACATTCAGTTACGTTGGATGGAAAAACTAGAGTGTAAAAAAATGCTGTTAATTTCAAAAGTTTTTATATTCCACGATTTACATATTAAAATCTTTATTTATAATTGGATGTTAAATCAACAAAATTACAATTTGAATCTGAGTTTTCAAAGGCTTCATTCAATTTCTCACAACGTTCCTTCAATGCTGGTTCTTTCAGCTGGATATTCTCTTTGAGAGTGTACTGTTTTTGATAAGTAGGGGTAAATAAAGAAAAATACTTGGCACTGCATTTAAATTGAGTTTAACTTTATCCATCTAGCCTTCTGTTCATCAATCTAGCAAACGATGAATACCTTCTCTAGTAAGTGCTCCCTCTATAAAATGTTTAGCACAAACTACAGAATATTTTGTGGGGGTCCATAATGCCCTAGGAATATTTTTTAGCCATTGATTCAATAGATTTCCATCATATGGAAAACGAAATACAGAAACTGGTGGTTCGCAGGCCTCGAGGTATCTTTTGTGTTCGACTTGCATCCGAGCACACAGCAATGACTTGGCATGTTAATTTTTGTGCTAATATCAAGAACAAGACCTATAAGAGATTAGTTCTAAATAACTACTAAATCTAACAAAGGGTAAGTAACTCTACTAATCACAAAAAAGGAACAATTCTAGCAAAAAACGCTTTTGTTAATGTCTGAACTACTCAGTCAAAACATCAGTAATCGGTAGCTATTTACATACAAATTTCAAAGGTATTCTTTAGTCTGTAGCTGAAAAAACACAGTAGCACTTTCTACACGCTATACATCACATAATAGCACAACAACTAAAACGCGGATTTTTGTTTTTACACAATTATGAAATGATAAAAGTTAGGTATTATTTCTACCTCTCCAGGTATAACCAAAAAAAGCACAACTTAAAACACAACACATATTCCTGTTTATATAAGACATTTGCGGGAAATTTCTTTTGCTTGTTCTTCACAACTTCAAACAATAGCACTTTTCACAACTTATTTTTGGATTTGAATGTTATTTCTCTCGTTAAATAGCGATTTATTCAGCAGCAATGACCAGAAACCATTACAACGCCATTACAGCATCTCTTTTTGTGGGTCTAGCTTGGATGTTGCCAGATTTCCTAGTTCATGGCTTGTAAGTAGAGTTAGGCTGTGGTCATTACTTTCCTTCAGTACAGTGGTGGTCTCTGTCAAAGCAAGACGTATAAAATGAATTGGATCCACACAAAACCGCTTGTATTGCTATAATTTTGGCTTTAGCTACAAAACGGCGAGTAAAACGTAAACGTTGGATGGAGTGGTTAAAAAAACGTGAACAGTATTCTCATATTTTGTTATTGAATGAAATTAGGGACACTGAGCCAGAGGACTACAAAAACTGTTTCCGTATGAATGACATGACGTTCGATAAACTGCTGAAATTAGTTACACCTTTTTTATTTAGAAAAAATACATACAGGGCTCCAGCCCCTGATCTTTTGGAGTCAGTTTTTTTTAACTCTTTTCGGTTGTTACATCTGAGAGTATTAATTTTACGTCTGATGTCAGATATCCCAGGTTTGCATTTTTCGTAGACTGACCGCAGTTTCACGAGTGCGGCATTCCTTTTATTTTTATAATTTGAATCTGAAGGATTCCATAATACTGGTAATTCTTCGTAAATTGAGATAAAAGAATGCAAACATCCTGGTTTCTACATAATCACTCTCCGGAGCCGACATGTTGTCTTCGCAATTTCGTGTGGTAGACTGAGTAATGATGCACACCTTACACTATCATTATTAATGACAATATCCCCTCCCGTCCACAGTAATGATGTGCCGAGATCAGAAAATCCGGATTCGCATCATTCTCCCTCGCCATTCCAACTTTGTCGACGTTACACGATCAGTATTAATGTCATTCTGATAAAGTAATGTCATTATTAATGACCGTGTAAGGGCCGCTTTAGTTGTATTGTAATGAATTAACTATTCGACACGTGGTTGTTACTTCTTGTTCTCGAGCCAACCTCCCACGGAAGTCACAGAGGCAGTTCGATGCCCTGAACATCGACAATGCAACTACAAGATGAGCTCTCTGGTCGTGCCTACGACGGTTCTCAACAGTCTCATCATTTCTCCAAACATCCATAAACCATTGAGGGCAAATCTGTAACATTATATTGAAGTCTATTGTTTGGTTTAAGTAAAAGTACATAACCCTACATTGAATGTAAAATCAAAATTTCTTATCATGCCAATATTTACTGCATACAATTTAATAATTCTGAAAATATTAAATTAACACTACTCATTTAAATTTTCTAAATTTTTGATGAGAAATTTAACTGCTGCTAAACTTTTTATCACAATGCAAAATGCAAATTGTCCCTAGTTTAATTATTAATTGGTAGCCAAGGAGTATTTGATTCAAGATATACATTTACTGAATTGTTTCTTAGTAGAATTGCATTGAAATTTAGATTATTTTTTTGTTATTATAATTATTTTATAACGTCACTCCTTTTTGTTTAGGTTGGTTCTATCCGCTACCTGAACTAGGATTTCAGGAGTTATTATAAACATATAATAAACTGGTGATTTCAACATTAATATACTAGAAGAGAATGAACAAAGAAGCATGAATTACCTCAACCTTCTAGCAGAGGAGAATTTCATCAGTGTTATTAAGAAACCTACTGAATTCAAAAGTCAAAAACCAGACCTCAACCTGAAAATATAAGAACTCAAAGTATGAGTGATTTTTCTCTCACGTCTACAACTGACGAAGAAGTATCCTACATAATTTTGAATCTCAAAGATAGAAAGAGTAGAGGAATTGACGGTATATTTTCAGAGGCTCCAAAAATTGGAGCTCCAAATAGAGGCTCCAAAAGTTAATAAGATTATTTCTGACATGCAATTTGGATTTCAAGAAGTCCACTGTAGACGCTGTCATTGAATTAACGACGCGCATTTATTAATCTTTCAACAATAGCAACGTTGTCTTGTGTATTAATAGACTTACCAAAAGCGTTTGACAATGTTGGACATACAAACTTTTGAGCCTTTCAGAAGAGATTGAAAGTAATGGTGTCCATCTGAGATTATTTAAAAGCTACTTATCACATCGAAACCAAACAGTGAAGGTGAACAATACATTCAGTAATATAAGGATGATAGCATATGGGGTACCTCAGGAAACAATATTAGGGCCAATACTATTCACAATCTATATGAATAAACTATTGTTGTCGGAGAGCGAAGGTAAAATAATCAGTTTTGCAGACGATACTGCGATAGTTTACTTAGGAGCAAACTGGAGGGATATCAAAGCCAAAGCTAAATCTGATTTTGGGAAGATCTATAATTGGTTAAAACATCACCTTTTAACTAATAATATAGATACTATAGGAAATACATTCACTTTGCTGTAGATAAGCACTTACTTCCGTCCAGTGAACCACTGATAATTAAAATAGCAGAAAATACATTTATAATTCCTTCCACATGCGAATATAAATACTTAGGAATTATACTGGATTCGCACCTTAAATGGCTTAATTCCTTAATCAGAAGCTTAATTGGTGAGCTTAGAGGATTAATATCCAAATTAAAATAACTGTTAATTATTCTAGACGTAAAACATCTAACAATAATTTACAAAACTCTGGTGGAGTCTCTGATACGATATGGTATTGTGACGTGGGGTGATGCCTATGATACACTAATAAAAAAGCTCGAAATTCAACAAAAATTACAGATGAAAATCGTTCATAAAAAAGATATCAGATATGCTTCTGACTTTCTGTATAAAGAAGCTGACATGCTGGATATACGCCAGCTCTTTGTTCAATCGCTGCTAAAATTCACGAAAAAAAAGAGATAGTTGTTACTTTATTGAACATAGCGTGAATACCAGATATAGGAACTCTTTATCAATTCTGGAATACAGTAAATCTATATGTCTTCGTAGCTACTCCTATTTGGCACCAATAATCTATAATGAATTGCCATTTGAATTAAAACTATGGTTAACATTAAAAAATTCAAGTCTGCCATAAAGAACTGGATAACACGTATATGATTCATCAACTGGTGAACATTTGAAAGCTGAAATGGTTGTAAAACAATATATGTTAGTGTTAACTATTCTTATAATATTGATATTGGCTTCTTCCCAATATTGTTATCAAATTTTTATATTGATAAGTTTTTTCTCAAATTATTAAAATAGATACCTTGATATGTATGCATGTAGGTATTAAATATTGCAGAATATAAATAGACATTCTTCGTACTCATTGCAAGCTACGGTCTTTGTGAGAAAATGTATTATCTCTGTTTAGGTCACAAAATTGACAAGATAGATTTTAAAATTAGAATATTATTGTTTCACCTATATGCGAGAACCTTAAATAAAGATTATTATTATTATTAATGGCAATATCAAAAATAGCCATTGCAATGTGAAAAAATATCAATGATGCCTCTAGGTTCTTTGCATGATCTCCGGTGTAATATCCTCGTCTCCCGTGACAATCTGTTCCCAGACATATGTAACACGCTGCTATTTCTAATGGGGATCCGTACACCTCCAATTGCTCACTGGTGCAGAAAGAGTTCAGCAACATCTTTGTTTTTGCGGTGTTTATTTCCAGACCTATTTCAAACCTATTTCCTTGTAGCTTAATCGCTATTGCCTGCGATTTTCAGTTCATTGATGCGCTCTTGAAGATCGGTAGCATCGTGGGAGAACAGGACTATATCGTCAGCGAACCTCAAGTGGCTAAGGTAGCGGCCATTTATCTTGATTTCTGTCTCTCGTTATTGATAATTTTGATGGTTGCTGTGGCATGTTCGTATATATTCTGAATCAGCTCGGTAGGTATAGCAAAATGGTATTCCTATCCTCAGTAATGAGGTGGTTGCAGCTAGAGTTCTAAACAGGTTAAATGCATTCTTATAGTGAATAAATGCCATATATAGAGGAATTGCATTTTCGTTGCATCTTGATAACACTTCGCGAATGGTGAAAATGTGAACCATCGTAATGTATGAGTTCCTGAATTGTGCCTGTTCTACTGACTGATATGAGTCCAGTTGTCCCGATAAGCGGTTAGTAATTATATTCATTAGGATCTTATATGCTATGGGGTGTAAACTTATCGGTCTGTAGTTCCTCAGGTCCTCCGCATCCCCTTTCTTTTTCTTTCTTCACGAGGTGGGAATGTTTCTGTTTTTTAAACAGTCACTGAAGAGCCTCTATAGAATGCGGTGAAGTACTGGGCCCCCTGACGTCTACCGTCTTAACACTCTTAACGACTTGATAACGATTATATATATATATATATATATATATATATATATATATATATATATATATATATATATATATATATATATATATATATATATATATTTATATATTTATATAATATTAAAAAAATTATTGTATCATATTATGATACAGTTATATTTTATCGATAATAATTGATGAGGTCGATACTTTGAATGAATTAATGTCTATGGTGGAACAGTGTTGAAATTTTTCAGTAATAATTCAAAGGAAACTAAGTTGTTTTCTGATTTTCGCTATAATTAATTTAAAACATGATAATATTGTTTCCCCAATACAGTGGCTTCATCAGATGATGATGGTAAACTGAGCTATTACATTGTGGACTGCTTGCATTTATCCTGAAGTGTGTGGAGATGACTATAGAACACTGTTCTTTGAAGTAGGGGAATGGCTGTAGAACATAATTCTTCGGAAGTGTGGGGGATGACCATAGAATGCTTTTATTCGATTGCCTTTTACTGGAATACATTTAATAAAGAAGAATTATTGATTTAAACTTGTTCATTTTTAACGTATTTAGGCAACCCAGTATCAAAAATCTCGAAGTTTTTATCTGATAGAAATTTAACGATAGCTTTCAAAACCCGAATACCGTGGATAGACACATCAGAAATACGAAAGATAAAAACTATAAAATTAAAAATTAACACACTTGACTTAAGTTTCACTGAATATATTAAAAACTCTACATATATTTCGGGTGTTAACCCATTATCAAGAGTATACAATATTACTGACCACCCGAAACATAGTAGAGTTTTTAATATATTC
Organism: Henosepilachna vigintioctopunctata; assembly: GCA_030704895.1. Lineage (NCBI taxonomy): Eukaryota > Metazoa > Arthropoda > Insecta > Coleoptera > Coccinellidae > Henosepilachna > Henosepilachna vigintioctopunctata. Next base: position 530,209 of record JARQZJ010000043.1, read on the forward strand.
AGTGAAACTTAAGTCAAGTGCGTTAATTTTTAATTTTATCGTTTTTAACATAATGTTTCACCAAGAGATAAGCGAAATCTCCGTGTCATTTACATAAGATAAAATTTCGCCTGATGATAAATCAGGTATCTATGAGTTGAGCTGTGATACTTGTCCCAAAGCATATGTTGGTCAAACTGGCAGGAATTTCAGACTTAGAATATCTGAACACCAAAGATGCTTTGAACAAAATAAAACCGATTCTACGCATGCAACACATCTTATCTTGTAGAAGAGAACCATGTCTTCAACAACAATTTCAAAATATTGCATACAGAACGGAAAGGTTACAAACTAACCCTGTTAGATCAAGTGAAGTTTCAATCAATAATTCTCCTTTATTAAATTTATTCCAGTAAAAGGCAATCGAATAAAAGCATTATATGGTCATTCCCCACCCTTCCGAAGAAATATGTTCTACAGTAATTCCCTTACTTCAACGAACAGTATTCTATAGGCATTTCCACACTTCAGGAAAAATGCAAACAGTCCACAATGTAATAGCTCAGTTTATCATCAACATCTGATGAAGTCACTGTGTTGGCGGAACAATATTGCCATGTTTTAAATTGATTATAGTGAAATTCAGAACACTACTTAGTTTACTTTAAATTATTTATTTAGATTTTCATCAAGTATCGGCCCAATCGATTAATGATATTAAAGTAACAGACTTGAGCACGTTTCAAAAACTACTTCTTCGGATTCGATTTTGACATCTGATGTAATTTACAAATAGCAGATGCTTATACATAGTATTAAGGAAGATTCTAGATTACATATAAAACCCTGATATTTGTTAATTACACCAGTTGTTAGTGTTGCATCTGAAGAAGAAGTAGTACTTCGAAACGCACGTCACGTGTATATGTTAATATATGAGGTTAATCATTGGTGAATATTTTATTTAGCACAGTTTCTAACTTTAGAAACGTATATAAACTTATTACAATTTTAAATTTTTCTGTAGAGATTAGGTAGTTGTAGATTTATAAGGATTTAGATCCAAGTGCAGCTATTATTTTTTGAAAACTTAAAATTAGATGTTCATAGAAATTCAGGGTAAATTCATTTGATTTCTTGTAGACATTGACCATTCAAAAAAATGTAATTCTATTCAATCAAATTGAATTTAAAACACGGCTATCTGCAATTGGAAGTCTATTAATTCAAATATCACAAACTAATTAAAATGTTAATGATGAATATGGAGGTTCTAAAGGGCTAAATTGTATGATTTTTATCACCACACGGGGATTGGGATAGATACTAAAACGTCCTTCGATAAAACTTTGAACGCCAGATATTTCTTATTGTATACGAATTTTTATACCGCAATTGAATAAAAAATTGTTTGTATTCATATTTATATCCTTGAGCACATAATAACTCCACAAAATAAATAAAATATTTTCCTTATATAAACGAATTGAATCTCTCGGTGGTATAATTTAGCTACAGATATATTTCACACAGATAACTTTGTCACATACCTATTTTTCGAGTGCCTAACCTAAAAATAGAAAATAAAACAATTTCACATATGCTCGAAGAAGAATATGTGGAAATTATTTTGGTTGAAATATTTGCTGTTATTAATGATCGTCATGGTTGTCTTAGATTACAGGTTTAGTTAGAAGCTGATAATTTGTTATGTGCCAAAAACGGGCTAAAACTAAATATCAGTAAATGTGAAGTTTTATCTTTATTTCGAAAGTTAAGTCCTGTCCACTACGGGTATTCATTTAAACGTTCGATTCTAGATAAATGTGTTGAGTTCAATGATCTAGGGGTTGTTTTTGAAGCTATCCTATTCACGGCTTTTGCCTCTAGAAAGCTGAGTAATTTATCAGATACTGGAGCAACTTTGTACGATGAAAACGCTTTAATGTCCTTTCATTCGAAAAAATTAGAATCGCCTCTATAATTTTGTGTCCGCTTTACAAAATTATTCTATCGTCGATTTGGAGGCAGATCAGTGAAAGTGTTCAAAATATATGTATCAGATGTTATGGACAATATATGTACTTTGAAAGGCTTTGACTACTACGCCCTCATCAATAATCTTGAAATTAAAGTTGAGGCGCGAGCGGCTCGCCCTCAGGTTTCTGTAAACATTCTGCACAATTAAATCGACTCATCACTTGTTCAAAATAAATATTCGCCAACCAAGGCCAGGTCTGAGACGGAATAATACATTTTATGCCGATAACAGCTGATCAAATGCTATGTCACGTATTCCTATCAAGTTTATATATAATGTTTATAATGGATGTTGTGGTCGATATGATGTTTTGATACTTATATATTTCGATAAACTGTCAGACAATTTGAATTGGGTTCTTTTTGGTGGGGCGGAATCTTATGGGTTCGCGTCACCGACATGATACGATGTGTGTTGTGCGCGTTAGACACTTTTAGGATGGGTAAAATCTCGTGCGTTGGCATCACATACATGCTTATAACTAGAGCTCGGAAAAAAATGCATCTTGCATTTTTTTGAATATTTTGCATTTTTTATACTCCTTCCCAAAAAATGCTTTTTTTTTTAAGATTTGAGCATTTTTTGCATTTATTGCCAATTATTTTAAAATCCTATTGAACAGAAAATTTTCATTATGGAATTTTTAAATCTGTTTGGGTTTGGAACTACCGGCTACCCCAAAATGGGAAATACCAAATACCATAAATAAGTAACTGTAACCGAGAGATTTCCAAAACATCTTAGCCTCCCCCGGTAAATATTCAGTAAACCTTTAATTGAGCAGTTTCTTCCAACGAAAGCATTATGGTTAGTGAACAGTAATTTAAACAACCTATTTTACTTTGTTTCAATCAGGATACAATATACAAGTGGATGGAGACCACCTTTTTTGTAGAGTGTGTTCAAAAATTGTAAGTATATGTTACATATTGCTATTGGCATTTTGTTTTGAAGTATGTTCCATTTAAAAGTATAAGTATTCATGTATTCAAGATATAGGTAACATATTATTTTTAATTTTTTTCTTTTCACTTATTCGCAACTTATTTTCTAACAAATTGTAACCGGATGTTACTATTTTATGCTATTTAATGAGTTTTGAGGGTTTTCATCCATTTTGTGAACTTCTCGTCTATAATAAAGGGGTTTATTGATACTTCACAAGATGATAAAATCATAAAATTGTTAAATCTATTTTAAGAAATAATTATAAAACAAAAGGGTGAATGATATGGTCGGACGTGATTGACACGTTCTTTGTGCCTACCAAGTAAAAAAATTGTGCTTTCAAAAACATACAGGGTGTAAAGTTCTTTTGAAGTTAGATATTTTTTTTTTTGCGAATATTTGTCTTGTAAAAATAATCAGTAGTTTTTCGTTCCCATTATAGATCCACGCCGAGAAAAAATTCATTGTGGATCAACGTGTGAAATCTGCAAAGCATATTTCCAATATGCAAAAATTATCATCGCAACAAACCTTAAAAGGTTGCCTCCAACAACCGAAGCCAAAAAAAGACGACCAAAAAGAGTTTAATGAGGATTTGTGCAAGGCAATGATTGCCAGTAACATACCGTTGAGCAAGTTAAATAATCCCAACCTGAAGGAATTTTTAGGAAAATATTGAAAACTAAATATTCCTGACGAGTCGACCTTACGTAGAGCAAGTGTCGACTCAATTTATAAACAAACATTAACTTGTATCAAAAACGAAGTAAATTCAAACTATTTCTATATTGTAGTAGACGAAACCACCGATTCGTGCGGTAGATATATCGCACATGCGTTAATAGGTGTTTTAGAGGAAACAAATCCAAGCAGATCCTATCTTCATGCTTCAAAAAAACTTGAAAAAACTAAGAATTTAACAAGTGCACGATTTTTCCAAGATTCATTGAACAATTTCTTAAGTTCCGACACGCGTTTAATTTTACAAAGAAAAATTTCCAAATCTTGCCTTACCTCCACAACCTGTAATAACTCGTTGGGGTACCTGGTTGGTTGCAGCTATATTTTATGCTGACAATTACTACGCCATTAAACATGTAATTCATTAATTCATGAATTTCTAAAAAGTCTTTTTAGAAATTCATTAATAAAGAATAATTTAATATTTATAAAAACCAATTATATGTTTGTATCTACAACTATTAAAAATTTAGAAAAATCTTGTATTCCATTAACGGAATCAGTAGCTCTAATTAACCAGTTTGAGTCAAATTGTAAGAAAGTCGGTGGACAAATTGGGACCGTCGTTCTAAATAAATTTAATTTTGTGGCTCAAAATAATACAGGCTTTAAAATCTTGAAAAATTTGTAGAAAATTTTAATGGGCGAAAACGATGTAAATATACCAAATTCAGAATTAAACATCATTTGGTAAATATAAATTTGCTCCCATTACATCAGTTGATGTTGAACGAAGATTTTCAATTTCATGAAAATTGAAAATACATGATTTCTGACAAGAGACAAAGTTTCCTCCTAGAAAACTTTAAAAAACGCATATTTATTAATAGTTTTTACAATAGTTGTAGGACGTGAGTTATGTCTGTTTAAATATTGTTATTTTGTTTTATTGTAAGCATAATAATTTTAATAGTACCTATATATTTTCATTATTTTATTATTAATAAAATCTGATACTAAATATAAATTTTCGTTGAATACCTAATTATTAAATCCCGCCCCCACTCCCTACCATAATAAAATAATAGTATTATTCAACATTATATATACATCATTTCTTGCATTTTTTCTAAAATCTTTGCATTTTTTGTCAATTTTTGATGCATTCAAATGCGCATATTTTTGGCTTTTTCGGTTGCATTTTTTCCGAGCTTTACTTATAACAGTATATCTGTAGTTGACAGCTGTCGTATTCTATTTGAATCATTTTCAATCAATGTTTTCATTTCTTTCTTTAGTTACAATAAATATCCTTTTTAGAGCACAATAAAATAATTGAAAGAACAAAAAGTTTAATTGGAATTAATTATGAAAAGGATGCAAACCATGAATATAATGTTAAAAATTAAGTACATTGAATTTTATGCAAAAACAAATAATATCCATAAATAATTTGATTCTATATTAAGTTTTATTAAAACTGAATTGAACTTATATTTTGTAATGATCTTGTACAGCCTTTAATATAATTGAATAATAAAAACCATATAAACATACATATAATTGTTGCTCGGAGTGCCAATAGATGTGAAAACTAAGTTGATAATTCCAATTTAAACATTATGATAATAATAATGCAATACCGAAAATTCTAAGTTTCCACTTCTTTCGGTAGTCCCTATAACTTTCAATTTTTTTTCATTTTGCATGTGCATATTATTTACTTAGGTACCTACTTATGTATTTTTTTTTATTTGTTTTTCCATTTTATTGATCGTAATTTTTTTTCTGCAATTGGGTGTAATCTGTTGGATATCTGTTAAGTAAATATACTATTATTATCATTATTAATTTAGTAATTTTTACCAGACAGTTCGCATTATTAATTATGTATATAGTTTTCAGAGCACGAAAAAACGGTTTGAGTTATTAGTGAATAGTTAGTTGATTATTTTAGATTGAACATTTATTTCCAACCTTATGAAATAAGATTCAAATGAAAAATGCTATAGTATTGTATAGGAATACAATTCTATTGAAATTTCAAATATGCCAAAGAGTGTTGTGCCTATTTACCGACCCAATGTAACTTTTGAACTTCAGAATTTGACAATTTCTCAGCTAACAGCGATATAGGCCTTTGTAGATGAAATCTTTAGTAAAATTTTAGTTTTATTAAATATCGGATAGATTCGAGCGTTTTTTTTTTTTTTGATAATGCTAATGATAATTACTTTGTGTTTTCTCGCTATATTTATTATATTGCGACTACAGATTGATAGTAAGGGGTGTTCCAAAACTAACGCAAGTTTTGAATTGAATAAAACAAACAATTTCTGGTCTTTTGATTGTAAGTTTTTTATTGAAAAGTTAAATTTTTCAGGATGGCGGCACTGGTTGGTAATGGCATCCAAACATCATATATCAAAGTGGAAAGTTTTCAGTATCCTCTACCAAATTGTTGAAATTTACTATCAAAATTCGTGCTCTGTGAAAAATGTGTATCGTTTGTTACGGCCATATTATGTTCATCATAATCGACTTGGTGAATCAACAATTCGTGCTGTTATCACCAAATTTCGCAACAAGTTTACTTTGTTGGACATCAAACCATTGCCTCGCATACGTACAGTGCGTACTAAGAGAATATTGCAGCCGTAGCGTACAGAGTTAATGAGGATCGTGAAATGTCAATTCGTCGCCGTTCTCAGCAATTGGGCATGCGTTACTCAACCACATGGAAAATTTCACGAGTTGATTTGGGTTTGAAAGCCTATAAAATTCAACTTCTGCAAAAAATGAAGCCGAATGACCTACCACAACGTCTAATTTTTGGTGAATGGGCCTAGAAGAGCTTAATGAAAATCAGCTGTTTCATCGAAAAATTGTGTTCAGCGATGAGGTTCATTTCTGGCTTAACGGATATGTAAATAAACAAAACTGACACATCTGGAGTAATGAACAGCTATATGTCATAAAAGAATTACCGATGCATCCCGAAAATGCATGATCGGTCTATTTTTCTTCATAGACGACCGTGGAAGAAACGTTACCGTCAACGGCGAACCATATCGAGCCTTGATACGCAATATTTTTTTGCCCCAGTTGGCCGAGTTGAACTTGGTTGACATGTGGTTTCATCAAGACAGTGCCACATACCACACAGCTCGTGAAACAATGGACTTGTTGAAAGATGAATTTGGTGAGCAGCCTATCTCTCGAAATGGCCCTGTGAATTGACCGCCAAGATCATGCGATTTGGATTATTTCTTGTGGGGTTATGTAAAGTCGTTAGTGTATGTGGACAAGCCGAACACGATTGAAGCCTTACAGGATAACATAACACCCGTAATTCGTGGGATACAGGCCGAAATGCTCGAAAAAGTTACGCAAAATTGAACCTTCCGAATGGACCATTTGATACGGAGCCGCGGACAACATTTACATGAAGTTATCTTTAAAATGTAAATGGCAAAGGCCAAGTTATCAATTTCAATAAAAATTTTGAATATATGATGCCAATTGAGTGTTCTATTCGATTAAAAAAAAACCTATTACATACGCACTCCTTTGTCGAAACTTTCCCTGACCATTCCGTATCAATGTGGCTGAATTTCGTTGATGCAGCTTTGAATTTCCTCCTTTAATGTACGCGTGGAGGTGGGCTTGTTGAAATAGACCTGTTATTTCAAATAACCCCATAAAAATGAATCTAATGGTGTTAAATCGCGCGATCTAGGGGGTCAATTCTAATCACCGAAATTGTCTCATGCAGTAATTGGAGTGTTTCACTGGATGTATGGCATGTGGCACCGTCTTTTTTAAACCACAAATTGACCACATCAATATCATCCAATTCCGGCACAAAAAGGCCATATCGCATAAGTGGCGGCCAATTTAAATCTTGCCTTAATTTTGATACACCCTATATTACTACATTTTCAAGCACATTCCATTTTCCATTGCTACATTCGAGTACGTTACTTTCATTTGTACTAAAACACCACGCATTAGAAAATTTTCGTGAATTATTTTCTCGGTGGTTTATTGAGTTATTATCATTAGTGTGAAACTCTTTCGAGAGGCTTGTTAGAAACGATGTTCGACAAAACAGTTTTGTCATTTTGAAAAAAGAAATAATAACATTGAAAAACATAGATTTTATTATTACTTGATTCATTTCAAATATAAATATGTTAAATGCAATTACCTCAATAATAAATACGTCGCTTAAGTAAATAAAATTTGTTTCACGTCGGTCTTCTGTAAAATATCGATCAAAGGAATCAATACTTGCAATAAGCCACTTTTGAATGAAGAATTTTTTCCGAACTCTTCTAAAATATATTTACTTCTATTGACGAAAATGAATTCGTGGTATCTTTCAGCGTCTGCCATAACATATTCAGAGGTTTCCGGAGAAATTAAGGTATTAGTCGCAAAATACACCGCCTCTAAGACAGCTGGTAGTTTGAAATATTCAATTGATTCCAGAAAACGTTTCTTTGGGAATACTTCCTCTGGTGTTATTTTGTATTGTAATAACATATTCTTGAATGTAATGTAATATAACTCTAATAAATTCTCCATATTCTCTTCTAAGAAATCTTTCGTAGTATTCAGATAAAGTGACAGTAGGAGATCATAAGCAGGAGGATTGTATCTGGCAAGTTGAAAATCTATTAACAAACATTCCAAATCATCATTCATCATAAAATTATTACACCATAAATCGGAATGAGTTACTACATTTCTGAACTTCTCTGATGGACTTATGAATGTTTCCATGCCATTAAATGCTACATACTTCAGTTTTTCATTTATATTATGAGTATTTGCCAGTTGTAAAAATTTAATACACTGAATTACGCATTCTGTGGTTGTTTTCAACCATTTATTTCTTGGTTGTCCTTCTACAAATGAAAAAGCGATCTCCTTGAACTCTTCCTTAAATAACTGATTCAGTCTAAATTTGTTTCCATTGAAAGAATAAAGTTCTTCAAAAACAATAGAGGCACAGTGGAATTTAGCAAGACATCTAACAAGAGATTCACATTCCTCCAGATTGAGATATGAACGTTTCGACGCGAAATTTCTATTCATCAAGTCTTCCATTACCAAGCATTTTTTGTTAGCCAAATAACACCTAGGAGATAATTGTACGTCGGTTAGTGCAGACAGTTTAGGTAAAATGTTTTGGTACAGTAAGCATTCTTTTTTGAAGAAACCTGTCTCATTTTCATAATCTGCTTGTCTTTTGTTGATAATAGGTTTACATTTCACAAAGAATTTCAATTCTTGAACAGTGTTTTTCAAATAATCCTGATAAAAAATTTTCAAACGGAAATGATCTCCCATATAACCGACTACTTTCGAATTTGCTTTATATATTTTATAATTCACTAAATGTGTGTCGGCACTTACATGTTGTTCCAATATTTTGCAGCAATCCTTCTCTGTTAATAACTCGAAAGTTTCATCGTTCATGGCTACCACAGAAAATTGTTGATTCACCTCTTTACATGAGGAGTAGTTGCGTAGATATCTTCATCCACCGAATTTTATAGAAAAAGTAAGATAAATAATAGAGAAAAGTTTATTATACGCGCTTTCCTGAATAATCCAGCTATTGTTTTTATTGTTTGCATAATTTTGTGTTAATAATCTACTCCAAACATGTTTAGAGTGATGTTCTTAGTCTGATACTGATATAATACTGACATAACTATATAAAAATATATGTATATATATATATATATATATATATATATATATATATATATATATATATATATATATATATATATAGTATATGAAGAAATGTTTTTAAATTTGGAATCGAAATTACACCACAAAAGTTTTCAACCTCGAAAAACTTTTGAAAACTTTTTTGGTTGAAAACTTTTGTGGTGTAATTTCGATTCCAAATTTAAAAACATTTCTTCATATACAATATGTCCGTACGTGTATGGCAAGCACGAATAATATTCACTTCAATTTAATCTCATGTTCATTAACGAAAAAAAATTCAATAATACATCTGGGAGGATGGGAAGGTGTTTACTCACGTTCGTGCAGTTAGAAGACGACAACCCGTGCGTCGATGACTGGCTTGCGAACAAAAGAGTAATTAGATATAGTCGGAATTGCATCGCGAAGTAGTAGACCTCGGTAGCTTAGTTGGTAGAGCAACAGGGCGTAAACCTGAGAGACCTGGGTTCGTATCCCAGTCGAGGTTGAAAACTTTTGTGGTGTAATTTCGATTCCAAATTTAAAAACATTTCTTCATATACAATATGTCCGTACGTGTATGGTAAGCACAAATAATATTCACTTCAATATATATATATATATATATATATATATATATATATATATATATATATATATATATATATATATACATATATACCATATGAGTGATTTGATTCTGTGGATAACGTCTGTTATCTGGGTCTTCTGTCGAATCCATTCTACAGAAACCTTCTAAATAAATTTCATGTACTTAGGACCACAGCAACCCATGACGAAGTCGTCAACCAATGCAATATGTACCAATGCAAGTGCATTGGTACATGTCAGTACTTGCATGTCAGTACTTGCATGAAGTTGCGAATTTCTTATGAAAACGTCATTACTTTCTTGTTTCATTAGCAAACGCGTTATTTTCACTTAGTCAAGGGAAGGATTACTTAGTTCTAAAGAAGGCAAAATTTTTGTATAGGGATTGCAAAGCATCAAATAAACGGTTCGAAACTACCCTCTTACCAAATCCAACTATTCAAGATTGTATTATTTATTGAGAAAGAGCTATTATATTGATTAATGCTTCAACTTTTTGTGTTGAGAGATTTATTAGAAGAAATTACATTGAAATGCGCACAGAACAGAGTACATATTGAAGCATTCCATAGCGACGCCAAGATTTTGTTAAAAGCTTGGACAAGTTGATCGACATTGAACAGCCGATGCCTTCGAATTAATGAACATACATGACTATATTCTTAGAGTGGCAGAGAGAGATAGGCAGACCTGGTCACTTAGCTGAAATGGTTAAAAGTTGAACAAAGAGGAAAAATCGCACCTAAAAAATATCGAGGGACAAAAACGCGAGGCCAATTATTTTACCTCTTTTACTGTTTCGACTTCAATCGAGAAAATTCATCTTCTGATTCGAAATACCAACCAAGAGCGGTTAATGACCATAGTCATAAAATATTTATAAAACGTCAACGAGCAAACATTTCAAGACTCCGAAACAAGTGAAAATGAGAATTTTCGCGTATGAGAAATCCACTAGGTGGCAAGACGTAGATATGAGGTCTAACTGATACGTGATTGGTTAATTCTGACATATCTGTCAATGTCATGTCAAAAATAACCAATCATGCAGCAGTCGGACCTCACTCCTACGTAATAGCCATCTAGCGGATTTTTCATACGCGAAAACCCATCTTTTTAGACTGTCATTTAAGTATAGGATTCTGTATATATCGTCGAATCAACAGCGAGGCACTATGAATCAATACTATCGAAAAACGAAAGACACAAGCATAAGTTATTACGGTCGATTTCCAAAACGGCTTACCGGATAATGTAACTATTCATTGGGATGGAAAACTGTTGCCAGAGTTTAACGTTCGCAAATCTGAAGAAAAAAGATTTCCGATAGTAATTCATATCATGATAAAGAACAAGAGATTGCCGTGCCGAAGTTGGACAACTCTACTGGAAGTGAACAAACATAAAATAAGTTCAACGCTTTAATATCTATGGTAATTCATAAAATTCAATTATCCATTAGTTTTGATATACAACGAAACGTCAACAAAAATAAAGCTTTTTTAAAACAGCAATAAAAAATATAAACATAAATAAAAATAGGCATATATATATATATATATATATATATATATATATATATATATATATATATATATATATATATATATATATATATATATATATATATATATATATATATATATATATATATATATATATATATATATATATATATATATATACGATTATATAAGATGTACTGGCGTACAATTTAAATCAAAAATTGATGTGTTCTCGTCAAATAAAAGTGCCTCTATAATTGATACACAACCACTTTAATAACCTAATCTATATTTCGAATATAGTTATATTCTTCATCAGGATTCTGATATTTTTGGAAATGTGCCACATAAATGGAAATGCTGACAGCATAAATGAAAAAATGGACTTGCTAGACTCAGTTGCATATACCCTCATCTACTTTCAGAAATATTTTAATAATGCCCTTTTCCTACAAGCAACTCCTGAGTTTTTTATTTTACTACTTATTTAAGTTTTTAGTTACTTATTTGCTGTGACATTTATTTCTATGTTGTATTTATTTCTGTGTTATTAAAATCGATTTCTGCAAAAATTTATCTGTTGTGACTGTGTTGACAGTTTTGACGAATATTCGAGTTGATGTAAAACGTCAACTACTGAAGAAAAAATTTTCCAAATTTCAAGTTATTCCAAGACGGTTAATGCCAAGATTTCATCCAAAAGTAACAAAAATTAAACATGTCAATGATATATTATTTCATCTATTAATTTTCGAAACATTTCAATAATAACGTATTATATTAATAATAATATAATCATTGACTGTGTCATTAACTATGAGTGGAGCTTATTCATGTTTATGTCTAATATAATGAAAAATAAGGAAAGTGTGTTTATTAACAAATATTTTATATTTCAACGATGTAAATGCAATATCGGGAAGTTGTTTCTCCGCCACTGTTGCTTATCAACATTTCACGATTTCCGTTAATGAGCTAAACGTTTCTCATAAGTAACTTCAATAACATGTATAAAGGAAGAGTTTTGACAATTGGAGATACAACGAAAAATCTTACAAATAATGTAATAATGATGAGTCCATTATATATATTGAGCTTTTCATTTATTGGAAAATTAAATGCGCATTCTCGCATTTCCTTCCACACCGCGCATGCGTGAAGACCTGGATTATTTCCACGTTTATTGTGAAATTCGGTTTCGGGCGTCAACACATGGAAAATATCCGTTCCACAGTTAATCTGTCTTAGGGTGAGTTTTCAATGTCAGAGAATGAGAAAAGCTTTACATTCATTTCATGTTTTATTGGTTATCTCTCCTATTATGGTCCGTTTTGCTGCTGTGTTTATGTTGCACCAGAAGTAAAAGCTTTTAAATGTTTAAATTGATGAATAGATACTTTTTCCTGTACTATCAAACAATTCGAATTTTGGGAACGCTCGCATCTCAATTAATCGAAAGGTTTTGGGTGTAGCATTTCTGTATAATTGTCCCCACAGGAATTTTCCTCAAATGGTGCAATTTTATTGATTGATGCGCCAAGCAGCTTAAACTGGTAGTAGATGAATTTTAGGCCTGATAAACTGTATAGCTGGCAATAACTGCAATAATGATCGTAAGATATGTTTTAGGTACTATTTAGAAAACAGAAAATTTCTTGGAAGAATAAACATTCTTACTATATTTTATATATTATATATATATATATATATATATATATATATATATATATATATATATATATATATATTATATTGTTTGATTATCTTCATAATATTTCATAATTGGATATTCCAGTATTGGTAAAAATACTTTAATAAAAATACACTCTTTCATGCCTTCTGGGAGCAGTACTTTTTTCCTCAGTTATACTCATCTTGGTCTCAGAAAAAGAAACTAAAATATCCAAAGTGAAATTAACGATGTCAACAAATGATAATTATAAATGAACCTCGAAAATGATGTCCTTTATTTTATCAATTTCTATATTATTTTCTTTATATTTTATTATTTTTATATATATATATATTATATATATATATATTATATATATATATATATATATATATATATATATATATATATATATATATATATATATGTGTGTAAAATTTAGGTAAATAACTGTACTTTTCAATGTCTTTGTGAATGTCTGCACTAGTGTCGTTGCTTCCTTGAACTACTAAACACGTAAAATGCAATAATAATCGAACTCGTACTTATTTTTAAAATTCAAGAAACAAATGTACCTTCGGAATAACATCAGAGAAATTGTAAGAAAAATTTTCAATAGTGTCTTGTTATATAAACTGGTAATATTGTACAATTTTAGCCCTGAAGAAGAAAACAAATATTTTCGAAAGCTTGGAAAATACTGATGAGGTAACTCATTTTCCTGTCCTGGACTGCAATTCCAATTAAAGACTGAAAATACATATTTACAGTCGTGAAACATTCAATATATATATATATATATATATATATATATATATATATATATATATATATATATATATATATATATATATATATATATATATATATATATATATATATATATATATATATATATATATATATATATATATATATATATATATATATATAGTTTATATATCATACTATATATATATATATATATATATATATATATATATATATATATATATATATATATATATATATATATATATATATAATATATATATATATATATATATATATATATATATATATATATATATATATATATATAATATATATATATGATTCATACTAGTAAATACTAAGACTCTTAATTGAAATATCGAAATATTTCAACGAAATATTTCAACTAAAACTCTCAGGGAGCTGTCTACACAAATATCAACGAGCACGAACCCATCACTTTCGAGAGTGAATATTGAGAGCGTTTCGAAAAATTCATCGATCTTGTTGTATGATAATAGGATATAATTGTTTCATCATTATTATGAATCATCAGCCATCATAAGTCCTAATCATAGGTCCTAAACCTGAATGAGAGGAATTGTTCTCAGTGAAAATTCACGTGAGCTCCTTCTATTGGAGAAAAGATGTATAAACTCTCCCTAGCGTTCTAGATTCCTACTCATGACAACAGTATTGCGAGTGTGAAGCTTTGTAGACATTTCATTCGAACACTACAGAAAGTTTTGCTTTCACTGAATGACTGTACGAGTAACGCAAACAAATCAATCATCAAAATTTGTCTATATAATTTCTTTAAGTATATTCATATGTAAAAAAACTGTATGAAGTTCATTATGTGGCTAACCATGATTTTTCACAGATGTTTTTACGTTTCCTTCTAATATTCATGGCTTCATAATACTTCGGAATGCGGAGTCAATATTTCGTTGTGATATATACGTGTGAAACAATATATAGCCAAATAGAAGTCATTAATTTGTTTCTGTCAATAATTGAGAATGACAGAAACAAATTTAACTCAAAATTATTCAATATATAGTTCTGACGGGGGTACATTTGTAAGGAAACGTTAAACACATAAAAATTTTTCAATTTTACCTGTTTGCTATTCGTTAAACACAATTCGTTTCTCGCTAGAAAAGGTGAGTATAGTTGTATGAAGATGCAGCTGCGGACAGGTGTATCGAGGTGATTGGCATAATGAACTAGACCAGGGGTTCCCAATCTTTTCCAGCCCGCGGCGCACTTAAAAGTTTACTATTTTGTCACGACGTCTTACTCTAACTTTTTGAAATATTAATATTAGTATTACTAGTCTTCGATAATAATTAAGATCAGACATTAGTAAAAGTACAATAATAACATAGTTAAGTTTAAATGGTTGAATTTAAAATATCCACAATATGAAATTCGATCTTTTTTACATAAAGAGAAAAAAATAGGACCAAAAGAGAAAACAACAGCAAAGACTCCAAAACAACAAAAATTAAATAGTTTTCCAGAAAAATCAATGCGATAGGTAAACTTGGTTTTCCTTGTCGAGAATTTTTTTCGACATCATCTGCAAAGTATTACGAAAACCATTTGATATTTTTCGAAAGGTGGTCTGTGAGAACGGCCATCCAGTCTTTTGAGGCAACCAGTTCATTAGATATTCATTAGATCACACATATATATATATATATATATATATATATATATATATATATATATATATATATATATATATACAGATTGTGGATTTTGCCGCCTTCAATGACAGATTTAGTTTATTTGCAGGGCAGTATGTTAAGTTCTTACATTTTTGCATATTTTCTGGAAATTTTACCTGACACATTCGACCTCAACACACGACTAGATATTTTACATTTTGGCGCCTTCAATGACAGATTTAGTTTATTTGCTGGGCAGTATGTTAAGTTCTTACATTTTTGCATATTTTCTGGAAATTTTACCTGACACATTCGACCTCAACACACGACACATTCGTGTAGTAAGTTTAGTTCAGATCTCATTGCTTTTGGTGCAAGAGCTTCGCTATACATAGATGATGCAATACGTTTAAATAGCATTCGGTGCCTTTTTTCCATGGGATAGGTAGGATGATGATAGATTTAAAGTACATAGATGCGCATATTGTGACGAAACCTGAGTAGGAACCGATGAGAACGCTTAAAATATTGTTGATTTGTACCCGTGAAAACTCATATGCGTATATTTCATTACCTTATGGATTCCGATAATGACATAAGATCATGGTGCCTCTTTTACTTTCTATATCGTACAAGGGTGCATTGGCACAGAGTTTTGGAAACCCTGAATTAGATGTTGGAAAGTTTATGTTATAGATATTTGAAGATAAGAGCCCATTTTTAAGTTTTTCTCGAACTTTTCGAACTTGCCAAGAAGACGATTTTTTCTTATAATTATTGTACGTAAATTTTGAATGAAAAGTGGTTTTTTAGAACGGATTTTTCACAACATTCATAATTAAGACTAGTATTGACTCATGTTTCTTACTTTTTGAATTTTATCGAATATTTGTTCTGATATCATCCATGCCGTTATATTATTGGCTTTTCCGTTATAATAATGGCTATACTGTTCTGATGAGGCCCAACAAACTTGAAAGGTGCCACGCCTGCTTAGCTATGCAGATTATGCCAATAACTATATTCTTTGATTCAGTAAATTTTTTAATTTTTAATATAGTGAAAAACTGATCATTAAAATTTTGGATTCTAGTTCCTGTAAATAATAGAAATCATTTTCATGGCCAAACCAAGATAAAATCTCTCAATCCTGAATACGCATGTGTCAATGCAAATAGACAATTGTCTTTTTTACCGAAATCTTCATTTCTATTTTTCTTTGCTAATTGTGTACAATTTTAATAACTTCTAAATTGTACAAATGCATAGATTAAAATGGAAGGCATTCACGCATTAATTATATTGATCTCATTTGGTTAACAAAATATTATGAACATATCTAACAATTAGATATTTTCAAGTATAGTTGACACTTTGCAAAAATTAAGAATCCTCCTAGATTTATGTATATCAATTCAAACATTCGTTAAATAAATGAGTCTTAATGTAATACTGATTACATATTGATAAAGGTGAATGCAATTATGTATTCTGTATTCAGCAAATACGTCAAAACATCAGTGGATTTCCATATCAGGATCATTCAATCAACTTGTGTTTTGATTACGATCTTTATCAGAAAATTCATGTTTTTCATTATTTGAGACATAACTTGAACAATTTCAAACAGTAGCAAACTTTTTTGAAATTTTCAATTTCAAACATATCAAGTAAAATAATTCGGGACAACAGACCTCAGTTTTTCAAAAGTTGTTATATTTCCTGTTCGGGTTTTAAATTGGTATTGTAACACGTAGGTAATGAAGAACCTACAAATACCTGCTTCTACAATCCTAGAATAACTGCTTGATAACAACCCACATTCAACTGATATGTGCTCACCTTGACGGAAGTTACGATTCGATCAATCCCTTTTATTGGCTATAAATTGGACCGGGCATTAAATAATTCAAAATTTAAATCGATAACTATGCGAAAATTTTCCTGAAAATCCAGTATAGATAGAACGTACAAATAATAGAAGGTTCAATATTTTGGTTGGTATTTTGTGAAGAAATTTTTTTATGTGAAAATATGTTTTCAGAAATATTAAATTCGTAGTTAATTTCATCATGTTTCATAACTTAATTGGAGTAGCTAAAGTTACTGAACGTAATTATAACGTTCCATCTTTAGGGTTGTGACATGAATTACGTTACAGGAATTTCATGATTTTTCAACGCCCTTGTCATAAATGATGACATTTGGGGCGTTCCCTTTCTAGTGTGAAGTCATATACTTTCCTATTTTTATGTATACAAATCATTGAATTATAACTTCAAATTATCTATAATATAAAAATGAATCGCAAAATGTGTTGGTAACCACATAACTTAACAACGCCTGGACCAATTTAGCCAATTCTTTTTTTCAAATGTTCGTTGAAGTCTAAGGATGGTTTTTATGTCAGAAAATTCGAATAATGGCCGGGAGAAACCTAAAAACAGCTCATTTCTTTTTCCCATATAAACGTTCAGTTTTCCAACTGAAATGTAGTCAACATCTGCACCAATTTAGAAAATTCTTTTTCTAAAATGTTCGTTGAAGTCCAAGGATGGTTTTCACGGGGGAAAACTCCGAATTATGGCCGAAAAACTAAAGACTGCCCATTTCTTTTTCCCGTACAAACGTTTCCTAACTCAAATGTGGATTCAACGGATGGACCGATTTCACTATTTTTTTATGTGTTATTATCAGAAAATTGCGTGTAAAATTATAAAATTTGAGGATACTTAATTAATAATATAAGTAAAAATTGAAATTATTAATTCCCAAAAAGAGTATGTAAAAAAGTGAATATCTTATCACATATTTCGGTTAGTTTTGAGCTATACGACTAATATTAAAACTTGTATTGAATATAAAATTTTGGTAAGTTTAAATAGCCTAACATACACGTTACTAATATAGCACGTGGTATATTTGATTATGAAGAAGAATACATAGATTCTTTAATTCGCAGCTGAAATTTCGTTTTTAAAAATGATAGCTATTAGTTGTAGAAACTTAAGTCGCAGAACTCGCAATGCAGCAAGTCAAAGATATAAAAGAGCAAGTCGAACTGACGAGCAACGCGAAGCTCGAAATGATGTTGAACGGAATCGATGGAATCGAAATTAAAAATATGAAAAGGTTGCGTTTAACTCCTATCGACCTGCATTCAATTATAACTTTGAAATATACTACAGTTCAAAGCAAATCGTTGGTATTGGACCAATAAACGTTGTGTGTCAATATTGCAAGGCAAAGTTTAATTGTTATTAATAAGAAGATAAATGAATGAAGCGACAAATTATTGCGTGAAGAGTCAACTCAAATAGACGCAACAGCCACTAGAGCCACAATATTCATTGTGGCTCTTTACAATATTATTGAACATTTTTTCACTTATATCCAGCAAATATCTCATATAATTAAGGATGTGATATATGGGACAAACACTTGATACCAAATTAGAAACATGCCGTCTAGAACGGCCAGGTTAATAACTTTCAATACATCAAACCTGTTAATATAGGAATTTTTTGATAATTCGACTGATTTGGAATGACAGGAAGTATTGCAGTCCTTTCGTAAGTAAGTCCCTGGCTCCACACGGGATAAATATTGAAAACAAGTTAGTGTAGCGTAAATAGTAGAATCTGTCTTTCCGGCTTTTTGAAAAATATTCAGATAAAAATAAATGGGCGTACAAAGTTCTCCCGGTCAGCTAGTATTTCAATGAAAGCGCTATCCACATCAAAAAACTATTAACGAATTATATCAATGAGAGATACAAACCTGATCACCTTAATTCCAAGGAATCAATTCCTCTAACTTATTTATAAGTGACATAGAAGGTAAATTTAATATTATTTGGGCTGTTAGTGGCAAGGATAGTCGATGTGCCAATCAATATATTTTTTATCCAATCACATAGCTTCGTCGTTGTCATCAAAACAAAATTCTCCAACACGTCTAAATTCAAGTATATTCCCTCTGTACAATATTGTAAAACACCCCCCTACCGACCCTTTTTGTTACGTACTTTTACAAATAAAGACAGTCGAATCTAAGTCGAGCTGCAGATAAGATCTCATTTCAAACCACACATGTGACGTAATTTCTGAATATCCTTACAACGAGAAAGGATTATTGTAATACATCAATTTTTTCTTAAGTAAGTAAAGAAATCGATAGCAAACACTCAGACTGACTGTTACCCTATCGTGAATATATTACACTCATCATCAGTGAACACATTTTTTCTCTACTATTGCACGACATATCTATGTACACAAGTTACGTACCTACGTTCCCAAATTTGAAGTCCCCAAAAGTAGAATAACGTAGCTGTTGTCTTCCTATATTCATTTGAATATATTTCTAAGATGAAAAATGTAAGCTGGTATGAAACAAGAAATTTGAGAGTAATGTATGAGATTATAAGTTTACATTATTTTCTAATTTGAAACTGTTCTAATCAATTGAAAATTCATAATCAAATGACGCAAAGGTGGAAATTGAAAGTGGAAATTGAAGATAGTAAATGCATGGATTTCTTCATTCTATTACGTTCTTTGGAATGTTGGGACAGACCGTATTTTAAGGAACAAAATGGTTGGAGAAAGTGTCTTTTTGATTATTCTGAAAATATACAGTATCAAACTATCAAGAAATTATTTTTTTCATTTTGTTATATATTGCATATACAGAAAGTCTTTAGTTTTTTCGTTTCAAAATCACATATGCGTAGTTATAAATCAACAGTAGTCTATTGTAGTGTATTCAATTAGTTTTCTTGCAGATGATAATTCTGTATCATATCCACTAAGATGACTGGGCTATTGCTTTAATGATTGATTTTATTCATTAAATCAATTGATACTAGTTTGTTTCAAGCAATTCACTGGGGAACAATTTGTAACATCATTTCTAATGATAATGATGATAATAATAATGTTGATTTCGATTTTTAGGCTGTTTTAGAGGTAAATTGACATGCTGATTCCAAAACTTTAATCACTTTTTTCAATCACGTCAAGTTTTTTTCTACAGTTGTTGCGCATACTATTACGCTTCGCAGAACTGAACGCGAATTACAAAAAGCCCTACTGCACTCCTATCTGCGGAACATTTTCCAGTAACGACTGGATGGGGTAATGACGCGGTGCAATAGGTTTAGATTCGTATTGTCTAGACATGAAAGAAAACGAAGACATAAAGAAGCTCATCGACTTGTTACAATATAACTTACACCAATGGATCATCTGTGTTGGCCTTAAAATGGTTTGTTTCCTTGTTGGTCGGCTATGGGGATATACCAAGTATCCCTGTTTTTTCTGTTAATGTGGGACTGCAGAGTTCGTGAGAAGCATTGGGTGCAGTCAAAGTGGCCCCCAAGATCTCACCTGAAACCTGGTGATCCAAACATTCTAAATCAGCCACTTTTCGACAGAAAAAACATTATATTTCCACCTATACATATAAAAGTAGGTCTCTTGAAGCAATTTGTCAACTGAAGGGGGATGTTTCAAGTATGTCAATTCGGCTTTTCCTAGGATGTCTTTTGAGAAGATAAAAGCTGGTGTCTTTGACAGGCCACGTATTCGGCAACTTATTGAAGATGAACGTTTCATTGAAACAATGACCGAACTTAAAAAAATGCTTGGTTGGTATTCAAAAGTATCCAAGGACTTTCTTGGTGACGCCCGAGCCCAGAACTACGTCGAAATTGTTCAACAACTCTTAGAAAAGCTTTAAAAAGCTTGGCTGTAACATGAATATCCAAAAAATCTTGGCGCTGTTACTGATGAACAGGGTGAGCGATTCCACCAAGATTTGAAGGTCATGGAGGCAAGGTATTAAGGTAGATGAGATGTCAGTATGATGGCTGACTACTGTTGGAACATCAAGCGAGAATGAGCCCAGATTGAACATTCTAGGAAAAGTTATGAGCGAAAATTTTACCATAATATCCTTTTTTATTCTCTGTATAAACACAATTTAACTTTTAATATTATAATAACCTTTGTATGAATAAAATATTCTTATATGTTTGGTTAGTATCCTCTTATTTTCCTCTGTATGCCCATTTTCTATGACTTTTAGGGCAAAGAGAGGGTATCCTGTAGTTTGAAAAGTTGAGCGATAGAGAAAAATTGATAACATTTTTGAATTCAGATAGCAAAATTTAGTCAAAAACAAGTCACAGATCTAAGACAACAAAATTGCTGTTCCCCAGTGTTATATTTAGATGACTGTATTTCTCTTAAGTTCTCCTTTCATTTTCAAAATTGAAACGCTGTCATTTTTATTATATTTATTCGGAATAAGTCTGAATCCGGAGTTTCCAAATTAAAAAGCCTGGGCATCAAAACAATATTTTAGGTAAACTGGCCTAGACTGAATATTCAACAACATATGCAAATATGCGATTGCATTAAATCTGGTATCTACTAATGACATATATCGTGACGGTCTGTATTGTATATACGGTCTATAATACACATGTTTAAGATCAACAATTTCAATGATCTAAATGCCTATCACATGTTTACTCATGATCTAGCAGTATCCACATGATGTGCATAATACGTGAATATTATAGGATTCATCATAATGCTATTATGTTTATTTCACAAAAATGTGTGATAAACCTTATGAGGAACAAAAAATATAAGTGCCCATAATTCAACATAAGTCTTCATTTATGTGCACCTGATGTCATTAGGTACCAATACTATTATGAATAATTTTATTGAATTCTAAAATTCAAAAAATAATTGAAACCAGTAAACAATTATCAATCGCAATAACTGAACGTTTTCTTTGAGAAATTATTGTCAAGCGTGACTTTTTAATAAATTTGGGATTAACAGGCAGTCAATCAATGAAATCTGATTTTTCATATCTGAAAAATTCATTCAAATAAATGATAAAAGCATAACGATGATTGTGACGTATAGCAGAAATATGCCCTCTCTATTTGTTAAATGAAATGGAAATTTCTCAATACCTAAAACTCTTTTTCATTCGTCATATCATATTCATTTTGAATAACTCATTTTTATTTATTATTATATTACATATTGAAATATTATTCAAATACATTATTCATTAATGATATTTCATATTACTATGAAATTTTCAGACTCAAATTTCAAAGTGGAAAGCATACTCAATTTTTCACGTTAATTTTTAAGGCGGATTTCAGTGAGTAAATTACAACTAGATTATTTTAATATTGTTTCTGAAACAGCGAAACAAATTGAATACAAATAAAGGCTTTAAAATATCTTTGAATAAAATGACCTAATTATGCCTTTCCGCCCATCGTGTTTTGCATATCGAAAAATTTTTCTTCTTCTTTAGTTCAGGACAACATTCAGTGATTGTCGATTTCAATATGTCTGTTCTTTTGGCTGACATATACTAAGAAGAACCGACAGACTTCTTTGATTACATCCACACAATTTCTTATCGAGGGTATTTTGCTTGCATCAGATAAACACAAGTTTAAGAAGTGTGAAGAACAGTGTGTATATAGAGCCAACGGTAAATTTACTTTGATCGAAATTTTTACTACTCTAAATTACCACAGTAATCGTGGCAGAAACATCGTATTCCTGGCCTGTCATTTTTTTAAGTCAAGTCCTGAAGTTGACAACGTTTGTAATATTTTTGTAAAAACCAATATTTTTGCTCGAGGGCTGAATGGAAGATCAGACTCAAAACTGAATTCAGTCCTTTTGAGAGCATTCTTCCTAGTTGTAATTATTGTATCAATTGAAATGAATGTAATTCTACAATGTAAAGAATGTTTCTCAATAAATTTATTTTATTATTATTGTGTTAGCTATCGGTGGTTTTATTGGCTAGGTAACAGAAAACAGACATTTGCTACAATTTTAGATTGACTCAAGAAACCAAATGTGTTGATGAGTTTGTTTCGTATAAAACAACTTGTGTACATCATCTTTTCACCACTGGTCAGTAGACATCATCTCCACCGTCAGCACAGTATAGATATCGGAACATGCCTTTATAGTAGACGACGTTGAATTCCACAACCAAACCACTTACCTCTCACTGGTGACCCGATCATCTATTAGATCTTTCAAATTATACATTTCAGCAACTCACATATGTTATAAATGAAAGAATAGAGATTTCTTTCACTCATTCACATTTGTTCATTCATCAATATTCCACATTATCCTGGCCTCAACGTTTTCACAAAAGGTAATTTGTAATATTGTCTAGTTTCGGGGGTCCATGGCCCTCTGGGCCACCCCTTATATTCGGCCCAATGGTATTGTAACCACGTCACGTAACAATTGATTATTACGACTGGAGCATTTTGCGTGTAGTTTATTTTTTAGGCTTATCTTAAACGAACATGCTGCGATTCTGTCTTTTATATTGTCTATTATTCCATTACGAAAATTTTGATACTAGTTGTGAAAAGTTACAATATCTCTGTGCTATATAGATTTAATGCTATGGTTAAACTGGTATAGTTGAATTAAATGGCTGAACTTTAAAATGGTAATTTCGCAGAGGGTTGAAATATTCTTTCTTATATCCCCATATTGATTGAATGATAAGTTCATTATTTCATTGTATATTTGAATACATTCTTTATAGCTGACTTGGTTTCAATAGATTCCATTAAGTCTAGTTATTGTTCGTTGATCAAGCAATGTAATATTTCTGGTTTATTCAGATTTATGAACTGGGTTATTTTTGATACACGGGCCATATATTCCGCTGACGCTTTTGTTTTGTAATATGGATTTTTTGTGTTCTCCTATTCTTCAACCGTTTCTTATTTCAGTTCGACCCATATAAAGTAATCCATACAATTTCATACACACAACCCTGATTTTCCTTGAGAAAACCGAATCACTTTTATTTGTAGTGATTGTTCTGATTGTTGCGTTTTCTAAAATGTTCATGAAAAAAAATATTTTTGTATATTTCTTGAATAGAATGACTAAATTGCGAATTTTATCACTCAATTTATTGAGGACCCTTTCTTGAGATTGCATGCTGTTATGCGTGAAATCAAAATGAATCCTATTACCATAATCGAAAAGAAATTGATTTCTATTAACGTATTTGTTTGTAAAACGTTAAATATATCAATAAAATTTGAAACTATTTTCTAATCCTTGAACTCACGTACAAATGAATAAAATTTTAGCTACTTTTACCAGAAAAGTGTTTGTTTTCCAATAAGTAAACTACGCGAAACATTTATTCGTACAGTCGCCTATCGGAAGATGTCTGCAAACATGTCTTATGATCCTCATTGCACCATGATAAACATAATTAAATTGTTAAAGCATTCGATGAATGTGGTTGAAAGAATTCTGCTTCAATTTCAGCTCGGGGCGCAAGTTCCTCGAGGGAATGTTGACACAAGACGTAGAGCAATCCTTCTCTGCGTCTACGCAGGTTGGGATAGCGAGGTGACCCCTTCAGTAATGTCCTACGAAGCTGATAAGCAATTTCTGTGTCCCCGACTGATAGATTATTTAGCTATCGTCGGGGTACGGTCAAGCAATAATGCCAGCAAGACGAGCTCATCAAATGCCTCGATACAGGTAAACATAAATAACTCATTAAATTATAGTTTATCAGAAACCAGACTTTACTAGCAAATCCAAATAGAAATAACAGAATAATTTCCAGTGGTGAAGAGTTTGTGTTGTGTATTAGAAATTCTTTCGATTAATTATATGTTCCAATCAATTTATTTGGAATCAGACTGAAATTTGTGAATCTACTCCTGGGTTTTTATGGTTATGCAATTCAACTCACAGTTAATTGTCTATGCAGTTGCCTAAATATGCAGTAACCCTTCTGATGAATTTATCTCGGTCATTAATACGTATAAGAACGAAGGTATCAAATAATAATAATAATTGATTTGCAATAGACTCTTGAAATGTGAGCCAAATCTCAATATAATTAAACTTTTTGAAAGTTAAATTTGTTGCGAAGTATTTTTGGTGTTTGAGCTTATAGATAACACAGGCCAACAAAATGAAAAAAAAAGTGCCAGAAATCTAACATCTGATTTTAGATGTTTTTAATGTGCCGATTCCAAAAATGCCACCAGATTTTTTCTATCAGCTCTAGTTTTTGAGATACACGTTACAGGTTAAATGATATATTTTTTCTGATAAAGGACAACAAATAAAGAGATAAATATGTACTTAATCGTCAAAATAGAAATTTCCCAAAATGTAATTAGCCAAATGGATACCTGGAATTGTCCCTGGCCCAATGTTCCTATACTAGGAACTACTCAATACAATGCTGTTAATTACTTTAATACCTGTAATTGCCTATGACCCGATCCTTCTATACCTGCTTGGCTGTACTTGATTTAGTATATTACTGAGTTTTCCCAAGTAAAGTTGTGCTATCATTTTGTGTAAATTTTGGTCGTTTTGTAGTATCAAGACATTAAACTGAAACAATGGCATCTACAAGCAGACGTACCTGTGTAAATCATCCCGATGTTTTTTGTTATGTTTGTGGTGAATACACTTTGAAAGAGAGCAGAAAAACGATTTCTGACTTTGTGAAAAGAGCTTATCTTGCCTATTTTGGCGTTCATTTAGGAGATCAAGATAAATCTTGGGCCCCACATTTTATATGTAAAACATGTGTTGAACATTTGCGACAGTGGACAACTGGAAAGAGGAAGTGCCTCAAGTTTGGTGTACCAATGGTTTGGAGAGAACCGCGGAACCATCATGACGACTGCTATTTTTGTCTCGTTAATATTAAAGGCATAAATAGAAACAATAGACACAAATGGACATATCCTGATCTAGATTCTGCAAGAAGGCCTGTAGTGCATTCGGAAGAAATACCCGTTCCATCATTCAGCAGTCTACCTGAACTGATAGAAGATGATACAGAAACATCAACGTCTGTCGAAGTTAAAAGAATTCAATCAGAAAACGACAGCGATTTTGAAGCAGATTTAGCAACTCCGCAGTGTTTCAATCAAGAAGAACTAAACGATCTTATAAGAGACCTGAATCTCTCAAAGGAATCCGCTGAATTACTTGCATCCAGATTAAAAGAAAAAAATCTACTTTGTCGAGGTACTAATATTACATTTTATCGTAAAAGAGATAAGGATCTGCTGCCTTTTTTCACTCAGGAAAATGACTTGGTATTCTGTAATAATATTAAAGGGCTCTTAGAAAAAATGGGTTTGCCTGAATACACTCCAGATGATTGGCGCCTTTTTATTGACAGTTCAAAACGTAGTTTGAAATGTGTTCTTTTACATAACGGTAACAAATATGGCTCAATTCCTATTGGTCATTCTACTACCATGAAGGAAGAATATGAAACAATAGTATTAGTTTTGAGAAAAATTAAATACGAAGAACATCAGTGGTCAATTTGTGTTGATTTAAAAATTTAAATGTTTTTTTAATTGTCAATTTGTGTTGATTAACTTCCTCCTTGGACAGCAGAGTGGTTATACAAAATATCCTTGTTTTTTGTGCCTTTGGGACAGCAGAGCTAAAAATGAGCACTGGGTTAACAAAAATTGGCCTTCAAGAGATGTCATGATTCAAGGAATACAAAACGTGATCAACGAACCTTTGGTTTCAAGAGAAAAAATCTTACTTCCGCCCTTGCATATCAAGCTAGGCCTAATGAAGCAATTTGTGAAGGCCTTAAATCGAGATGGAAATTGTTTTGGGTATTTGTCACGTAAATTTCCTGGCATTAGCACGGAAAAACTAAAAGCTGGTATATTTGATGGTCCTCAAATAAGGCAACTTGTTAAAGATCCACAATTCACCACATCAATGAACGAGACTGAATCTAACGCTTGGAGTTCATTTGTTAAAGTAATACAAAATTTTCTTGGCAATCATAAAGCAGAGAATTACGTAGAATTAGTGGAAACTATGCTTTCAAATTTTAATATTCTCGGCTGTAACATGAGTATAAAAGTTCACTACCTCCACAGCCACCTAGATCGTTTTCCAGAAAACTTAGGTGATTGTAGTGAAGAACAGGGGGAAAGATTCCACCAGGATAGTAAAACTATGGAAGATCGTTATCAAGGACGATGGGATAGCCACATGATGACGGACTACTGCTGGAGCCTTCAGCGAGACTGCCCTAGTGAACTCCATTCTAGAAAATCGTATAAAAAAAATTTGTATGTGATTAGTGACTAATGTAATTATGTAAATTAGGTTTCTGCAATAAATACTTAAATCCATGTGTCTTTGTTTTTTTTAACTGTCAATAGTAATATTATATATTATAACAGTTATAACGTAAATTATATACACAATTTTTTAAAAAATCTGAAAAACTAGATCTGATAGACAAAATCTGAGAACTTTTTTACATTCTGCATCCAAAAATTACTCAGGAACAGTTAAAAAATCGCAGGCACCAAAATGTATGTTGGCCTGTGTAATTGCAATGATTCAAATAAAGCAAAACGATACTCATTATATTATTCAAGAAGAACCAACAAATCACACATATTTTTAACACTTTATTATATCAACATATGCACATTTTCAACATATTTCCATAATTTCATAATATTGAATGGTTAGTACCGTTAGTAGATAGTTTGGTAAATAGTTTATTTATTTTAGTTAGTGTTTTCAATTTTCTTTTCGAACTTTTTTTAGCTTTGTTATTCCTTCTGTCGCAACAATTCTACAAAAGAGTGTTTGCCGTGAAACGCATTATTGATTGATAATTTTTTAAACAGGATGAATTGGTGAACAGCTAATAATCAGTGAGTAGTTTTAAATAATTGTTCTTCATATTTCGCAGAGTTTCATAAGAAGTTACAATATAATCTACCTCATTTTCGTCTAACCATTTATTGAAGCGCACTAGTGAGAATGATTATGTGAATAATTGTCTCACTCGTACCTATAATATAAACCACCACGAGTTAAATTTGGAATTAGGGAACATACGTCAACTACTATAGTCCGGTCAATATAGACATTTAAAATGACAAAAATTCCCGGAAAGCCTAATATTGGTGGAGAGCTGGGGTCTACAATTACAAATAAAGTTTTAAAACTCACCTTGAAATTAAATTTAAAAAACCTTGAAACAAAGTTGTGGATTTTTAATCGCGCTGCAGAAATGCTTCTCATAATTTTTTCTCTAAGAGTTTCCATTCGTGAGATATCGCGACTCTAAGAGTCACATTATACATGATATGCACACATTTCCACGGTACCGGTGAGGTAGTGTACTCGGGCTTTTTTTCAACGTGGTTTCCCCTATAGGCCTACTCCACTAACTCTCATGACAAATTTAGGAGATAACTTAAAGGAACAATGTCCGTAAAGTTCTAGGTATTACCTTATTACTGATATTCATTATTGTTATTGCTATTGATTATTGGGTTAACTACTCTTTTGATTTTTTTAGATATTTTAAACAGATTCATACTCTTCTGTCTACTTCTTAGGTCTACTTCAACCGTCATATCTTCTTCGATTTCTTCTTCTTCCCCATCTCTCGACTAATATTTGGCTTTCCCGGAATTTTTGTTATTTTACCATTATTATTATATCTAAATTGACCGGACTACTATTGGACTATCAACAATATAATACCTAAAATATTGAAAATATTAATACTCTTCAATAATAATTGATTCAACTGATTATAATAATATAATGAAAGATTAATAATAAATTTAAGATATTTGACCCCGCAATAGTATATCCAGCTTGTTATTTCGCCTAGGTTTATGTTGAATTAATAATGTTTATTCAAAAATTACTTTGGAAGTTCCATTAGTACTTGGAGAAGCATATTTACTAATACCAACTTCAACTGTGGTGGTTTATTTTATCTGAGCGAGACAATTATTCACATAACCCACACTTATAAGAGTTTCAATAAATTATCCGATAATTAGACGAAAACAAGGAAGATTTTTTATAACTCCTGATAGAAAAACAGTTGATTTGCAAATAAGCAGATAAAACTCTTCGACATTGATTCAAAACTACTTTTGGCAACTCCATCCTGCCGAATTAATTATTAAAACCATAACACGATGTACGACAAACACTCGTTTTGAAGAATTATTGTCACAAAATGAATAACTAAGTTGAAAAAACTTTGAAGAGAAAATTGAGAATACTAATCAATCAATAGTATATATTTGGCAAGTATTGTGGAAAAATGTTGAAAATGTGAAATACGTGAAAGCTTTTAAAATATGTACAAAGTTTAGGTTGAAAAAACTAAGGGCGTAGTTCAAGCCTGGCAGACCTGCTTAAACAGGATGCCCTTGAATATCATAATAAGTATAGTTCTACTATCTTTTAGTTGCATTTACTATATATATATATATATATATATATATATATATATATATATATATATATATATATATATTTCAATAGTATACTTTAACTTTGTTTCGATGATTTTTTGACAAATCATTCAAAAAAACATTATAGCAGAGCTGGATATATGTGAACACGAACAATGCGATGTCTCCATTATCGTTCTAGAATCTTCATTATCGTTCTAGGGAAAAATGTTAGAGAATATTGAAATCGACGCCTACGATTATTGAAAGCGTAAGACAGTCACTGTTTCGTACTACAAGGTACTCATCAGTTACCCCACGTTCAACAAATGAAAGGCAACGATTTCAATTCTCACATAACCTCCTATTGATTGTAAAACAGAAATATAGAGTAAGTCGTATGCATATATAATGCATATATTAATGTACATCTCCAATCTTAGCAATTAATGAAAAGCACATGAATACTCACATCTAACATTGAAAGTTTCACATTATCTTATCAAATGAGATAATTACATTTTACAACCATCGAACTCTGCTATAATGTTCTTTTGAATGATTTGTCAAAAAATTATCGAAAGAAAGTTATAGTATACTATTGATATGGAAGGAATATCTAGAAATGCGGTAATACAGAACGTTAACTAGAGAATTCTTTTTCTGCATATAAATATATATATATATATATATATATATATATATATATATATATATATATATATATATATGTATACTTTCAAACACCAGTAAAAAACTATTTTGGGCCAGCTGCTTCCCGGGGCTGACTTTAGCGCTTGGGTCTTGTATCTATATATGCACATACTGATGATTGATGAAGATTACTGAAGCTTGTAAGATTATTTGGTTCAATGTTGTCAAGTTTTCAACTCATGAATGGATGAAATTGACATTTAATTAAAAATAATTATCATATATTTGTGTCATAAATTTGATTCAAAGTAGGTACTGAATGAAACATTACACTACGAACAATAACACATTTTAAAAATTGTAAATGACCTAAATAAGGAATTTCTCTTCAACATAATAATTCAAATACTCCGTATATATTTACTCTTTTAAGCATATTGAAGCTTGATTTCAAAACTATGAAAAAAAACCACCCTAACAACAAATTAATTCATATTTCTAAATTTTTTCAGCATATTTACTGATTTTAGAATGTTTGTGAATATATACAATCCTTGAAAATTGAAAGTACAATAATTGGATGGCTGAAAATATTTGAGAAAAAATCCAAAGTATCTTCCCTGGACAATGAATTCAAATACTAATACTCATGTTTCAATCACGTGCAAGAACTAATGAATTTATAATTAAATTTCAATCAAATTGAGTCATTATTACGTTCATAAAAAACGAAAAAACATGTTCAATAGCGAGATTAAATAAATTCTATATTCAATAAGGTATTGGATTCTTATGTGTTATCGGCGTAATCAATTTATGAATTTAGGCTCTTTTTACATCACCCTGAAAGACCAACGATACTGATTTGATAAATTTTTGAATTGTTCAAAATATTTCAAAATTTCTTTAGGCACCGGAACTCCTTCGTCGATATCCGGTTCAAGACCACAAGGATTTTCCAATGCCGCTCGATATGGTGTATTTTTGTCAACCTGAAGGATGTTCCTCTGTTGGTCCGAAACGAACAGCCCAACGCGAAGCGACTTCATTCGTTTTTACACTTACTGACAAAGATTCTGGGAAAACTCGCTACGGAATCTGTGTCAATTTTTACAGGCCGATTGAAAAATTATCGGCGAGCATTATCGGAACTGGAAGAAGAGGAAGCACAAGCATTAGACGAAATTCATGGAGGAAAAGTATGGAAAAAAGCTCGGATTCCGCATTTTCGAGGTGAGTATCAATATTTTTTCAATAAATTTCATTTACTTTGTTATTCAGAAAATTCGTACAAAAATAGGCAATATACCAAAAAAAAATTTTTCCAAAACATCCTTTTCTCCTCGTTCTTCGTTGTGGATAAAACTGGAAGCCTCTAGAAGGAAATTCATTGCCCTTTCATACCGATTTCCAGGAATCGGAAGAATTGGGCATTAATACTATTCATACTTCAATAACATTCTTAGATTTATGGTAGGGATTAGCAATTAATAACATTCTTAGATTTATGGTAGGGATTAGCACCCCATATATCTATACACTGCATTTACAGTGAAGGATCAGTAAGTATTTAATGTTTAAATGTTTGATATAAAAAACTAAGATGCCATCAAAAATAAAACTTGTGAAAATTCCAAGTCTGGCAACTCAGATCTTCTACCGTAAAAAGTTGTGAGATCCATGTAACTAAAAAGTTGATTAATTTATTCAGTCCTTACTTAAGGGACTTTCTGCCTTTCTGTAATTACCTATTTACCTAACCTAACAACATATTACAGTGATCATATCAATTTGAAAAACGTTTTATGTTTTGAATGAAATGGACTTACTTGGCCATCGCATGAAAACACTATGTATCTCACAAGTAATACATATTATTTTGAATAAGGTTATTCCGTGCGATTGCCAAGTCAATCTATTTTGTTAAAGACAAAAGATTTTTAATACTGATATGGTCACTGTTAAATTTGCTATAATGTTTGTAAGGCCTTAATAACAACGTGTGAGGCAGTGTACTACGTTTAACTATTGTTAACTTGATACACTGCTGCGTCTCTTAAATTAATATGATAAGTCACTTATTTAGGTTGAAGATAATCAAATGATAGTAAGCTGCACGTATTTTGAGTTGCCTTTCTTAGTTTTTATTAACTTATTTTTTTTGTTAACTTATTTTTCATTGCGAAAAATATGTTGACCAATACGTTAAAAATTAAGGTTAATGCTAAAAATTGATATTCCTCGCAAGAAATAAATTGTAAAAATGGAAGAATTTAATTCTCGTCTATGTTCGGCTACAAATCGTAGTTTCTCATTGAGTGAACATACTTATTACGTGAATATGTCACTCGCTTTATTCCGCCTTAAAGACAAAATGCTTTAGTGCGTTTTAAAATAACATCAAATCTCGATTGTTTGGATATGTGTCAATGATGATTCCCAAAATAAGATGGAACAGCTTTGTAAAGGTATTTCCAAAGATTTCGATGTACTTGGGAATGCACTAAATATTCACTTCAAAGTTGATATTTTATGTTCTCGTTGACAATGTTTGTGCAGTCAGTCTCAAAGATTTCATTAGAATAATTTGTTTTATCCAATTCTATAGTTTTTATTATTTTATCCAATGTTAAAGTTTCAGGACAGATTGATAAACTATTGCATTGAGATAATAGTTTGATGCCTTTCATAAAATATCCAGCATATGAAAGTTACTATAGAATTTACCTTTTCTATTACTTTTCGAAATTTCTGATAATTATTTAAGTGTATATACTAGAAGGGGCTATATTGAAAACGTACTAAGTCTTAATAAACAAGTAGGTAATTCTCTATTTCAACGAATCTATTTCAACTTATTCAGATTTGTCATTAACATAAACGTATATTTTTGATAAGATTATTTTTGAAATTTCAGTTATTGATTGATCATTCGAATTTTTTTTCCAAGCGATTACAGGAGCAGTAATATTGGACCGAGCGATTCAGAAAGGGATTGCGTTAGTGGAAGGGATGACTCATTAACACCAAATTTGACTACACCCAGACTTGGAGTTATAGCGCCTGGCAATGACTCTGAAAGTGGTGGAAGTCACTCGCCTTCACCTCGAGCAACTCGAAAAAGAAATGTAAGTTCAATATGTGACTAGACATTCCTAGGTACCCATGTATTTGTTACCCTACTCAAAATTTTAGAAATAAGTCAGTAGTCAATAACGAGTTTTGTTTTCTATGTTGTATTGTCGAAAAGATTAAACAAAATAGTTGTTTTTTCCACTTTTTTCAATTAACAGTTAATAATCATTATCATTTTGATTTTTCAGAGAATAAGAAATCATTCTCTCACTTCTTTATGTCTTCTTTCTCATCACCCTTTCTTCTCATCGTTCAGAGAGTGCCTATTTATACTCAAGAAGCTCATTGATGCTTGCAATGAATCATCTAATCCGAGAAGAGTTGGAGGTTCCAAACAAGTGCCAAGGTAATAGTTATTTCAAATTGAAAATTGTACCTATTTAACTACAAAAATAGCAAAACATTAAAGTGCGTTTACTGTCATCTCAATCCCTTCAAAGAAACACTCTTATTTGTCAGTATTTTTCTGACACATTGCAGGCCAGCCTTTTCGATGTGTAAATATTTGAAACTACAAATGCGAAGATTATTTTATGTAATGTATCTAAGTGAGTAAGTCTATCAATACTTTGAATATATCAAATTAGAACAAAAAATTATTCAATTATGCGAATTCTAAGAAACGATGCATAATTACATTAGTGGAAAGAGCAAATAACATGCAGATATCAAATCATTATACTCAAATTATTACGTAGCATTATGTTTCCTATTTCCAGCTCCATTAGTTCTGGATTGATTTCGATATCCTTTTTGTTTTTCTTTCAATTAATCAAAAGGAGAGTATGTATTTATTACATACTGAAATTTTCTGAATGAGTATGTATTGTAACGCTTCCTCTTCCAGAGATCAGATTAGTTTGAAGAGTAAATGAAAGTTTACTCATATATCGGCTAGCTCTTAAAATGGTTCTTAGAAATGTTGAATTCAGGTTTGTTTAATAATGTAAAATATGAGTTGTTAATTGGGCGCCATGAGACTAAACAGGAATACTCTGCAGATAATCTCAAAGAAAAAAAATTCTATTGACACCATAAACTTATATCTTAGCTTATATATCTGATATTATTAGATGTGAAGTGGATTCCAATGCAAACGTTTTAGCGTTGTCCTTTAATTTGTTGACCTTGTGGATGAGCTCAATGTTCTTTGTAGCCGTCTGGTAAAATCCGGTAAGTAGCACTTATTGATGCACGTAGTGAAGAAAAATCCGGTAGTAGGTAGTGAAGAAAAATCCGGTAGTAAGTAGTGAAGAAAAAACCGGTTGTACTTCACGAAGTAAAATCTTGTAGAAGGTAGTGATGCAAAAATTGAGTGGTAGGTAGTGATACAAAAATCCGGTAGTGGTTTTGATGCAAAAATCCGGTAGTAGGTAGTGATGCAAAAAGTCCGGTAGTAGATAGTGGGGCCTAAAACCTAATTTTCATCTCACGCCGAGCACAATTTTTATATTCAAGTATCACAAACGATAAGATAAAATCTTTCAATGCCATCAATCCTCGTATCAGGTGCACATCATAGCGAGTTGTTCTTTAGTCGTCTTGCGCAAAGCCATCAAGAGAGACACAGGGTTACTACGCAACCAAGAGCTCAAAAGGCTGCTACAGTATATTGCACAAGGATGAAAATATCTTCTACTTGTAGCTATTTATGATCAGTTCCACCAATGTTTCCTCTCACTGAAAAAAGTTGAAATATGCTTTCCATGGGAATTCTGTCCATAGACATATTAATATAAGACTAGAGTACAATCATGGGAACTTGTAAGGGACGCGTTATGGTCGATAAAAAGAGAACAAATAATAACTCCCCTTCTCTTCTTTCATTTTGGGGTCACTAACTGTTTAATAACAACTTACACATGCTATCTAGACTTAATATATAACTAATGTTGATGCGCAATAGATTTCTTAAGTCTTGATGAGTCTGGGCCGTTACTGACAATAATCAGAAGAGTTTAGAAGAGGTAAAGTTCCACAGGAAATATTCAGTGTTTTATTGGCGATACAATAGGACTTCTCTCTTATATATTTTGTTTTGGAACCTAGATTTAAAGGAAGAGTTTTTAAGCCAAATTATTCAAGTTAATAGAAGTTACATCCAAATTAATACAAGTCACGTGAGTAACAACGGATACGATTTGCTTGAAAGGAACGCTCTTCAAACAAAATACACAAATTGACGTTGCTATTTCACTAAAAACGAGAAAACACTTAATAGAAATATTCTTATGGGATTTTACACTAATAAACTTACCTATTTATTTGGAGTCAGTACAAGCGCTTCACTCTTTTCAGTAACGTCAGACTTAGGCAGTCCAATGTTAAAAGCTGTTAATCGCAAAAGAGATGCAAAGAGCGATGTAAATCTTTTCCTTTTTGCTGAAAATAAGCATATCATGACCACTTTTTGAGTCTTTTCTTATAGATCCATAACACTGACCTATTTTGTTCCTTGAAGGGGGTGGGAATGTTACAGTGACACTGTTACGTATTTTCAATCTTTTGATATTTATTATATGATACATGACAGGGAAAGCGTATGGAGTGTACTAACTGGACAAGCTAGTGAAGGGGCTTCATCAATAGTACTGCATGATGTTAGAGAAATTGAAACCTGGATACTAAGACTTCTTTCATCACCCGTACCAATACCCGGAAAAACTAAGTGAGAAATTATTTCATCTTTGTTACATTTATATCAATAATTTTCGGACTTTGGGTCAGTAATTTATAATCGCTTTTATCTTTCAGAGTTGAAGTAGAAGTTCTATCGCCTAGCGTATACGATCCTCTGATATTTGCCTTACCTGGTCATACAAGATTCAGCCTTGTTGATTTCCCTCTTCATTTGCCTTTAGAGTTACTAGGTGAAATCACTAAATTTGTTTTTCGTATGTGCACTTACAATAAACAACAATTATTTTAGGTGTCGACACATGTCTGAAGGTTTTGACTATTATACTTCTAGAAAACAAGATTATTTTTCAGAGTAGAGATTATAATGCTTTATCAATGTCTGTGATGGCTTTTGTTACAATGTTGTATCCTTTGGAGTATATGTTTCCCGTTATCCCACTACTACCTACGTGTATGAATTGTGCAGAACAGGTGAGTGCTAGTTAATAAGTGATAATTAATATTTGAATTCCAAATTTGATTTCAGCTTTTGCTGGCACCAACACCATACGTCATTGGGCTTCCAGCAAGTTTCCTTATGTATAAAAAAAATTTCAGGTTGGTATAATTTACACTCAATAGTAATGGTAAATGAAACAAAACTTTTTGTGTCAATACGTACTTGTTGATATACAGAAATAACATCGGTGCCACTTACGAGGGGACCATCTTGATACTCGCCCACAATACCATGGGGCGAGTATCAAGATGGTTTGAATTTTCAATTTTTCAGTCAACCCTAACGTACCAAGTGTCCTTCCAGAAATGTCATGCACTATTTAGAAACTTCAACAAATAATATATACGAATCTATTTACCTATACATAATTTATACATAAATAGACAAAAAACTAGAAATGAATGAAAACACTTAAAATTTTGAATAATATAGTAAAGAAGACAAAATTTTCTCTAATATTTTATTTTAAATGGCTCAGCACAATATTTATTTTAAATGATATCATTACACGTGTCGTGATGTCGCGCGGACGTGGAATTATGTGCTCTCGATGTGATCTGAAAATAGACAGATATGATGACTCTATTATGTGTGTTGAATGTAAAAGTGAATTTCATAGTAAATGTAGTTTTCAATCTACTGATGATTATTTGAAATTACGAGATGAAAACAAGATAAATCGGTGGATATGTGAAACTTGCATTCAATATTCCGCTGCAAGTGAATCTAATGTGTCAATTCTACATAAGCTGGAACATATTGATGATGTAGTCAGTCTTGATAACTCGAACGCTTCAAAAAATGAAGTATATTCTTGCCGAAAAAAAATTGGTGAGTGCTTAAATAAGAGTGATTTATTGAATTTCAAACAGGAAATCACTAATTTATTTACTGCAGAAATCGTTTCATTGAAAGAAATATTAGCCGCCCAGGAAACCTTAATTCGAGATTTGTTATCGGAAATGAATGAATTAAAGCGAAATAAAAACGTTAATAAAACAAATGCATCTGGAAACAAGAACTTGCTCGGTGAGTCTACGACCGTCTTGTGTGACTTATCTGCAACCGCGAACAACAATCCTACCGACAGAGTATCTTCATATGATCATTCAGCTCTGGACTCGAAACAAAAGAAAATTATGAATGATTTAATTTACGTTGAACATGATGTTAAATCTAAACGTTATAATGAATCTGTGACACCTGAAAAAAGCTCTGATTGGACACTTGTCAAATCGAAGAAAGGAGCGAAATCGAATAAGCCTCCTGTTAAGACTGTTAATGTTGCTGACGACAAAACTGTATCAACACGAAAGCAGGAAATGGGCCGTAGGAAGCCTCTTCTGCCCGTTGTGGGAACAATGAGGTCTGGATCGCTGATCACGGTCCCCAAAAAGCGTCGTGCTTTCATCCATGTTTCCAGACTAAGCCCGACAACGGACACGAAGGATCTGGAGAAATTTGTTGCGGTCAATATACCCAGTGTATCATGCGAAAAACTGACCTCGAGGAGGCCTGACATATATTCCTCCTTCAAGATTGATATACCATTCGAGTCTTTAGATCAGGCAATGCACCCATCATTTTGGCCAGAAGGTGCTGCTGTCAAACGTTTTTTTGTCAAACGTCGTCCGAATACCACTCTCACCTAGACCCACCTTCAGTAGTATTAGATAACATTCAACTTCATCCTGAAAATCCTGAAGAGATCCTAAATAAAAATACATCTATTCATATACCATTGACTATTGCTCAAATGAATGTACAGGGTATCACCAACAAAATCAATAATATAGAAGTTTTTACAAGGATGGAACAACCATCTGTTCTTTGCATAACTGAACACTGGTGCAAAGAAGCTCAAATGGAGTATATGGCTCTCTTGGGCTATCGAATTGCAGCATCCTACTGCCGCTCTTCCCGACAACACGGAGGCGCAGTTATATATCTGAAGGACAACTATGAGTTTCTTCCAATTCGAGAAATCAGTGCAGTCTCGGTTGAAATGCATTGCGAAATTTGTGGAATATACTTAAAAACAGAAAAAACGAAGATTTGCATTCTTAGTATATATAGACCCCCCAATGGCGACTTCAAGTTGTTTGTGAATATTCTGTCTTACGTGTTGGGAAAATTTACTTCTAGGTCTTCCGCTGTATTTGTATGCGGTGACCTTAATATTAATTACTTAGCTGAGCGTGACACTCGAAAGATGTATCTTGAAGATTTATTGATGAGTTTTAACTTGCACACTACGTCAATGGAACCTACCAGAGTTTTTACTAACTGCAACGGCATAAAATCTGCGACCAAAATAGACTACATTCTCACAAGCGTTGATCTGAAATTAATCAAAACGATTGTAATTGACACTGATATTGGAGACCATAGATGTCTAATTTTGAGTTATTGCCCCATGGATAGTTTCAAACAGGATAATTATAAGAAAGACAAATACCGCGTTATATCAACAAATAATCTTAATAACCTCCGATTATTAACGTCTCAAGCCGATTTCAACATTGTGTATCATTACTTGGATGTAGGTTACAGCTTCAGCAGTTTTTTCAGGATCTTGACATCCTTGATTGACGAATCCTGTCCTATAAGAAAGATCCGCCCTCCATCCAGACGTTGTAAGAGTTGGGTCACTCCACAAGTCACAAGAGCTGCGAGGGATCTGAGAGATCTGCACTGGTTGAGTGTGAACTTAAAATCAGAGGAGATGACTAACGCCTACAGATCCGCTAAAAATAAATATAAGCTGCTACTTGATACAAGTAAGTTATCATTCTATAGCGGATTATTGAATGAATCCGACAACAAAAGCAGAACAATCTGGAAGCTCATAGATAGAGAGACTGGCCGTAAGAAGAAATCTTCAAACGATATCACCTTGAATGTTAATGATTGCATTACTTCTGATCCAGTGAAAGTTGCTGAGGCATTTGGAGAATATTTTTCATCTATATGCGCTTCGAACTTGCAACAACATTATGGAGATGATATGTCTACCTCATGTACCACCCACGACCTACTTGAGAACACTTTTTTTTTCTACCCTGTATTGCCTGAGGAGGTTCTCGAGGTTATCATTAGCTTGAAAAACAACACTTGTCCTGGTCCTGACTCACTTCCAACGAAAGTTTTGAAAGCAATTGCACCGCTTATCTCTTCGCATTTAGCATATTTATTTAATTTATCTGTGACATCAGGAGAATTTCCCTCCTCATTGAAAATGGCCAAAGTAATTCCCGTATTCAAGAAAAATGATCCTACTGATATGGCAAATTATCGCCCCATTTCTATGCTTAACATTATCTCGAAAGTCTTCGAGAAGATAGTTTATAGAAGAATGATGAATTATTTGAATAAATTCTCCATAATATCAAGCTCCCAACATGGCTTCTGTAGTGGCAAATCTACTCAAACTGCGAGCTGTCAATTTTTGGAGTTTATTTATCTAGGCTTGGACAGTGGTTTGCACGTTGCAGGTATGTTCTTCGACCAGTCACGAGCATTTGATTGTTTACAATTTTCATTCATTCAAAGTAAAATGTATAGTATGGGATTCAGGGGTGTATTCTTGGATTGGATTTCTAGTTTTTTGTCTGACCGTCATCTATTTGTTGAGATTAAGAATCGTAAATCTGAAAACTATCCCCTATCTATGGGAGTACCTCAGGGTTCTGTTTTGGGACCCTTAATCTTTTTGTTATTTGTAAATGATGTTCCAGATTATGTTAAAGCTGAATCAATCACTCTTTTCGCTGATGACACGACGATGGGAGTATCAGCCAAGACAAGGAGCGAGCTTGACAGTAAATGCAGGAGACTTATAAAGCAATTTTCAGATTGGTGTTATCGAAACTCTCTAATGCTGAATTTAGGGAAAACTCAAGTTATCTATTTTCAACTGCGGGAATCTATTTCACATACACCTTTTGTTACTGAGTTTAGAGACCATCAACTCGAGTCAGCTGGCAGCGTTAACATTTTAGGTGTCCACGTTGACAGATATTTGAGATGGCATTGTCATGTTGAGTATCTCAGCAAAAAGTTGAATTCTTCATTTTTTGGTATAAGTCGACTCAAGAACTCGCTACCTCTGGATGGGTTGCTTACTGCTTATTATGCTCTAGTTTTCACCCACTTAAAGTACAATGTAGTCCTATGGGGCGATTCAGCAGCGAGTGCCAGAATTTTTCTGACGCAAAAAAGGTGTATTCGCTTGATCTTCAACCTGAAGCCTCAAGAATCATGCAGGCCGATTTTCATTAAACACAAGATCCTGACGCTGCCATGTATATACATTTTACAGTGTCTGCTGTTTGTTCGCAGTAAACTGCTAGAGCTTGATACAACTTCTAGTTTCCACAGCTACAGCACGAGGCATAATTTCACCATCTCTATTCCGACTCATAGAACTTCTAAATTTGAATCCTCTCCAACATATGTGGGCATCAAGTTATTCAACCATCTTCCTAACCACATCAAGTCCTTGAGTCGGTCGAAATTTAAGAAGGAAGTTTGCAGAGTCTTGTTACTTAATTGTTTTTATTCCTTGCAAGAA
This sequence comes from Henosepilachna vigintioctopunctata, assembly GCA_030704895.1. Classification (NCBI taxonomy): domain Eukaryota; kingdom Metazoa; phylum Arthropoda; class Insecta; order Coleoptera; family Coccinellidae; genus Henosepilachna; species Henosepilachna vigintioctopunctata. The sequence goes on from JARQZJ010000043.1 coordinate 571,651, forward strand.
TATTTTTCTGCTGAAATTGTTTAAATGTAATTGTTGTTGTTAATAATTTTCTTGACGTATCCTATACATATTGTAATGTCATACAGGACGAATAAACATTATTATTATTATTATTATTACATCTAATTACGGCCTTAAACATTCAAATATAATTTTGAAACATTTCACTTCTGACCGAAGTATTCTCCACCAAGAGAAATGCACTTTTATTTGAGTATATTCGTATCAATTCCTGAATTAATTATTATTATTGCACTCGCTTGTTGATTTGTTTAAATTTTGTGCCTAAAGAAGTTGATTGCATCTTTTGGGCACTGAAACATTTGAAAATTAAAAGCGTCACTAGAACTGATGTCGGGACTATTTGCAGGTAGACCAACAATTTAATGTTTCCTTGCCTTGAAAACTCAATTGTTTTTCGAGTTGTTTATGAACGTGAATTGTTTTGATGGGAGATCTTTTGCAGTAGATGGTTGGATTTTAGAAACTCTGGATTCAAGTTTGGCAATCAAATAAATATATACTCAGCTGTTCTTTGATCTTACACAAAATTTTTTGCGGCATAATTTGCTTTCAATACAAATGTCACCACTATATTTTTGTGAACACTTTAGAACGGATCCGTTAGTTTTCGGTTAAATTCACGATTAATCAGCTTTAACTGAACGGACGGAGTTTAGCTTTTGAAAATGGGTTAACACACCGAAACAATTGTCAATCAATCAATGTAATTTTGTGAAACTACGCCAAGTGTTTCTTATTCAATAAAATGCTTCACCAAGATCAGCGAACATTCAGGAGATTTTCAATTATACATATTTTTGCGTTTCAAGTTCTTGACAGCAATTGACTCCATATAATCGCTTTCTGTTCCTCGTCAACAGTTGCGGTATTCAACTAGAAACTAATTTTTTTACAGGCAATCGTTCATACCTACTATATTTTGAAAATTTATTTCCTTGAAATTCCCATTGATACTTCAATTTGGCAGTATACATCCACGTTTTCGTGAGTGATTGTCGTTGTTAGTGGACGTATTCTTTTATCGTCGCCAAGACCAATTCGTTCATGATTGAAATCTTCATGCCAAGAAAAAATGTCTTCATTATCGTCGTAGAGAGAAATTAATTGGGGCAGAAATTTTACGTAATCCAAGGGATGATTTGACTATCCAACCCAGTACAAATTAGTAGTAATGTAATTTAATAATCAATCAAGGGCTACAAAATTACAAAAAGTATTGGTCAGTCACTAAGCTTAGATATTAATCAGTCCGTACTTAATAACTCTAGGTAACGTACAGTACGAAGGCAGTGTTTGTGAAAATTATAACGATAACGCGGATTAACAAAATTCTTTGAGTCAATAGGTTCTCATTTGAGCCAATTTTGTTCGGTTCACGATGAGTTATAACAAATGTATGGATTTTTAATGTTATCGGTTGTAAATTTTAATCTAGAAAACAATGCAGATTATCTAAATAAGATTACCTATGCGAAAAAAATTGCAATTTATTGTAGGAAACTTCTTAAAATAATTTTTAGACTTCCAGATGATGTTTGGCTTGTCGACTTAGACTCTAATAAACTGTTGTCTCCACAAGATGTTCCACCTTTGCCAGAACCTGAAGGAACAATTTTGAAGAATCATTTGAAACAGGTAAGGCTGTCGGCTTAACATTATGCTCATGTATATTTTTAAATGAAACTTTCTATTGTGATTTTTATATATATCCTTTCTTCCCTTCGCCTCAGGCTATGCAACTTATGGATCAAGTTGGGAGTGGAGTAAATATTTATTATATTTTTTACAAAGCATGTTGTAGTAAGGTTGTCATTGATTCAAATTATTTGGTTCAATGATTAGCACGTATATAATGCTTATTGCAAAACTGAGTACTATTTTTAGTGTGCGTAATATTTTAGGTATTTTTGTTGCATAGGTAGGTAGGTATTATGTTGATATTAATGATCGCTTGTATGCAGCAGCAGTACGACAAGAGTGAATTAATATTTCCTCGAAGGTTTTTCAAAAAACATTCAGAGATTTGAATAATATTAAGGTATTAGTTTCTTTTTAATTCGAAATAGTGTTAGGACTTAACCATAGAACAAGTTTTGAAGAGAAGATTTTAGGCCAATTGTTTGCCTGAAGCCCGCTACCGCCAAAGATAAGATTTAACTATATTAAAAATTGAGCCAGTAGCAAAAATCCGAAATATTGGTACTATTACTGTGCCTATCATGAACTCATTATATATATATATATATATATATATATATATATATATATATTATATATATATATATATATATATATATATATATATATATATATATATATATATATATATATATATATATATATATATATATATATATATATATATATATATATATATATATATATATATATATATATATATATATATATATATATATATATATATATATATATATATATATATATATATATATATATATATATATATATATATATATATATATATATATATATATATATATATATATATATATATATATATATATATATATATATATATATATATATATATATATATATATATATATATATATATATATATATATATATATATATATATATATATATATATATATATATATATATATATATATATATATATATATATATATATATATATATATATATATATATATATATATATATATATATATATATATATATATAGTTTTATCAAAATCTATGAAGTGATTAGAGTTAATGCAATGTTCACCCTGCATTAACTCTAATCACTTCATAGATTTTGATAAAACTAAAGACCTACACGCAGGTAATAAAGGGAAACGTTTAGACCTTCTGGAGGCAATTGAAATAAGCAGTTCTTGGAAGAGAAAAGAAGAAATTGTAAATGAACAAGTAGATTTATCCTCCCTACTCACATCCATTGTGTAGATATAAATTTGTTGTACGTTCCTTATAGTAGTTTAGTCTTGAAAATGAGCTCACGCTCGAAACATTTGACTATTCATATTGTTAAATAAATCGTGAAACGAATTAAGCCAAAAGTTTAATTTATTTTAATATACATATATATATATATATATATATATATATATATATATATATATATATATATATATATAAATATATATATATATATATATATATATATATATATATATATATATATATATATATATCTTATATTTATATATACAGGCTTTTTTAATATGAAAAATATGTTACGTCCAGAAATACTTTTTCATATTAAAAAGCCTGTTAATGCTAAAAACTTTCAAAATAAAAAAATATATATATATATATATATATATATATATATATATATATATATATATGTATATATATATATATATATATATATATATACATATTTACCTACGCCGAGCTTTCGCAACTCATTGTTAGCATCTTAGAGCTTCTACAGATTTAGAGATTACATGAGAAAAATAACACATAACAGTTTAGTGAGTTTCACAATTTTGTTTGACTAACCGATGTCGAGGTTTGCAAGTAAAGCTTCACAAATTGTAGCAAATAATGAATTGAACAGTACAGAAAACACCAAAGTTGCCTTCAATTATCTTATATTATATAAATAGTCTAGCACAAACTACATTGAACTAGTAAGACTAATTTAGAGTTAGCGATATAAGTTTTCTTAATAGAACCCGGAGATATTAACAATAGTGAAAACATTAAGGAACCACTGTTCTAGTTGGATCCTATATCAAAATTTCTTCAGATCCTATCGATATTAACTTATAACTTGTCAAGATTAGAGGCTGCTTGTATCATCAGCAGCCTTGGACAGCCTTGGATCATTAATTTAATTCCGGAATATTCAACAAATCAGGAATTTTTGATAGTTCCTTATGTGTATTTCAATCTCCAGTACCAGATTTTGCTGTGGCAAATATAAAGATTCCTCATTAAAAAAATTATACTTCAACCAAAAGACTAAATTATACTATCGTAATAGTAGTTTATGTGAAAGGAATCTCAGAGGGTATACATCTCATTTTAGGCAATGTTTTTTTTTTGTTCCAACCAAGAAAGAGGTTAAGATACACCTGATCGTAAATATAGGTTTTCGAGTGCTTGTTAATATTGATAAATTAGAATTTGATACAAAAAATTGTAATTGCTGAATTTTGAAATGCATAGATAAATTAAATTTCCTGTACAGACCAATTTGCATTTAAAACCTGTAATATCAACTGTGAATTCATTTTATTGTAATCACATAAATTGATGTGCAATTATTAGCATAAATAATTCAATACAAAACTGAGATTTATTTTCCAGAGAGTTCAACACTGATTTCCACGATGTTTTGTTCTTAATATACAGAGACGTACATTCCTTCTAAGATAAAAAAGATCATATATTCAGACTTAAGTTATTATATACTAACTTGAAAAAAGATTGAAATGAAATCAATCATGCCTAATCTATAATATAATTTGGATGAACTACCAGCAAAGGATCTTCCTCGCCTTCTTCTTCTTCCTCATCTTGTTTTTTCTTCGATCCTTTCAACCCAACTTTACTTATAGGAATAATAACATACTCATGGTAAATTAATCGATCTATAACTTTCTCTATGAGTTCCTTTTTTTCTATAAGCTCATCTTCTGATTCAATTTGATCAGCAATCCTATTTAAATACCATTCAATCAAGTCACTTCTATGTACACCTTCCAGATTTTCTTCTTCACTTCGTGCTTCCTCTCTTCTCATGTGAACAACTATCATATTACTCAATGTCTTGTACTCTTCAAAGTTAAGTACTAGCTTCTTTTTAGGAGGAGCAGGATCCTCAGAGCCATTGGCAGGGGTAGTCTCACTCAATGCCTCATCTTCAGCTTCCACTCCATTTTCCTCATCAAAGTGGATGTCTGGTTGCTCAACTCTAATAATTGACTTATTTAATAGTCGATATGCTTCACGAACATGTTTAGGTTGGACTTCGTCAGAAATTTCCATCCTAGCCATAGCTTCTGCTAAACGAATCATACTTTCCAATTGCCTCACTGTGATTCTCCAAGTGGATTTTCCTGTAGTTGTGGTATCTCTTAAGCGCAAATGACTATAGTGCCTTACCAAAAGTTCACCTGCTTCTGTATTAATCACAGGTTTAAACTTCCTTGCAAATGAAATATATTGCAAAACTTCTTGTTTTGTATATACTTTTTCAATATTTTCTTCTATATTGCTATGCAAATCAACAATTTTTCTAGCCACTGCATAATCTGTAACTTCATTACATTCATCAACTAAAATGAAAAACAAATCAAATCTGGACATGATAGGTGCTCCAAGATCGATATTCTGTTGTAATGATTTAGCACGATCATATCTTCCCCCAAGTGGATTAGCTGCTGCTAAGATAGATGTTCTAGCATTTAATGTGGCTCTTACACCAGCTTTAGCAATAGATATCGTTTGTTGTTCCATAGCTTCATGAATGGCAACTCTATCTCTTTCATCCATTTTGTCAAATTCATCAATACAACATACACCATTATCAGCAAGCATTAGAGCTCCTGCTTCAATAACAAAATCAGAGGTTTCTTCATCTCTTACTACTGCTGCAGTTAAACCTGCTGCAGATGATGCCTTTCCTGATGTGTACACAGCACGTGGTGAAAACTGTGAGACCTATAATTTGAAGTTTATGTTAATTTAAGGTATAAGATTCAGAATTTGATTACATTGTTGGAAATGAGAACTATTATAATTTATCTTATGGTAAATTGAAATCGATCAGTTCAAATTTGTCAAAGTAAACATAATTGAAATTAATTATACATTAAAGGCACAAAATAAAAAGAGATAATTCAACATCTCACAAAATCATCAATTGAATCAATGATTTGATGAACAAATGAGAAGTAACTGAATAAAACTTAATCAGAAATTCTGACAATAAAATAAAAGCAAAGTAATTTATTACTTGATCTAAAGTATCTAACACTAAAACACAGAAAAAATAGTGACCATCATTTGTATTATTAAAAAAAAAAAAAAAAATAGAACAAAATTCGAAAGTTACAAGTAGACTTATTAGAATCAGAAATTTCTATTTGAAAATACTTACTTGCTTCAAAAATTGTGACTTTGCTGTACTTGGATCACCAACAATGCAACAATTTATATCCCCTCGTAATGAAGTGCCTTCAACAGTTGTTTTGGAAACTCCCCCAAATAGCATTAGTAAAATGCCTCTTTTAACTTCTTCATTTCCATATATGCTTGGAAATAAACTATTGATGAGATTAGAGTAGAGATTCTTATCATGAGACATTTCATACATATGTCTCCATTCCCCGTCCGTCATTTGTTGTTTCATTATTTCTGGTGTTATTTCATCTAAAGGCATTTCAATTCCTCCAAATTTAGGATTTGTAGGTTGCACACTGCATGCCAAAAATGCCATTCTATAATGAAGATCTCTGACACCCAGGACTTTCAGGCCTCTAACACCTATAAAATTTACATTTATGTTTCACAATATTTTCAGATTAAGATAGACAATGTAGTTAATACAAAAATGCCATTCTATAATGAAGATCTGACACCCAGGAAATTCAGACCTCTAACACCTATAAAATTTACATTTATGTTTCACAATATTTTCAGATTAAAATAGACAATGTAGTTAATACAGACAAACCCTCAGATATAGTGCTTACGGTATTACTATTTTATGACAAATTGTACATGTATTATAAGATATAGTAGTTAATATTCAATAGGATTACAAATAATATGTATTTATGAGCCAATTTGCTACAAAAAAGGGGTACAAATACAATGAAATTTGGTACTGATAGCACTACATCAAAAGTATAAAAAATTAAATGAATATAATAATATAAAATATAGAAATAATTGAAAGAGTCAATAAAATATATACATATTTCAAAGGAACATGAAAACTTATGAGCCTAGAACAAAAAATGAAGTATATTGAGTTTTCAATTTTAATAATATAAATCATGAAAATGAGGGAGTCTAGAAATTGAAATTAAACTCTAGAATTGAAAGTAAACTCAAAAAAAGTGGCCAAACATTGACAAGCTGTGAAAATTGTCATACTTCAAAATAATTTGAAATTTTTGAAAGCAGATCTCACTTTTGCAATTTTTTTCATTATGAACATTGATGAACTTGATAAAAATTTGTAACTTTGTTTGAAAAATTGAAAGACCTTCAGAGGTTTATTGACTGAACGGTATAGCAACCCTATATGTTCTCAGCTTACTGCTGCTGGTGGATTCAATTCCCCCATAATCTTGGGCTGTTTGGAATCGCCGTTAAACTTTAGGTACAAGAGAGCTTTATAGGTCTGCTCAGACCTATTAAACAGGTCTTAGAATAAGAACAATGATAATAAGTATAATTAAAAGAAAGTCAAAGTGTACCAAGATATGTAAAAAATATATCATGGAGCTATATAGGTCTCTTAAAACAATTATAACAATAATCTTAATAAACCAGTGAATGATAAAAATAATCATTGAATTGGTTACCATTGATATTTTGATATTTTAGTGAAAAACAGCTAAAATATTATGCAAAATGAATGATTAATAAAATTAGCTTAATTAGTAATTAATGTACTATGCATTATAACTTACCTTCACTATCATCTCTACCTCGGTATCTTTGGTCAATCTGTGCTCTAGCTCCAGGTAGAGACATTGCCCCTACATCAGGTACAACTATAAGAGTACCAGTAAAATCATAACGGTCGCCCGCTTGGACAGTTTCTACATTTTCAGCTCTTAGTATAACTTCAACACTTCTAGGGATACATCCCCTGGGAAGTTCAGATTGTGTTTCCTGTATTCTCACTTTTTGAAAATCAACAAATAAAGATTTATCTACGTCCAACATAAACCTTCTTCTATTCATACATACTGGATTTCGACAAATTGTTGGATTTGTATATTTGAATTGTTGCTCAACATTTTTAATGACTGTTTGGCAGTCTAAGCAGACAAATGTACCTGAAACAAAAAAATTTCAAAAAGTTAGATTGGTATATTGTTGTATTTCAAAAGATAACATAAATGAAAGCAATATAATACCTACTACATAGAATATTGGATATGCGAGAAAGAGTTATATATTCTTGGTACTAAATTAACGTCAATAGTCAAACATATTTAAATGATCATTACCTGATAATAACTCAGGATGAACAGGATGAGTCCTAATAACTTGTCCAGAAATTCGAATTAAGGTTCCAATTTTCTCTGTTTTAAGTTCACGAACTTTATGTCTTGTAGGTACATCCACAAAACTAACATAACATTCCTTCTCTTTTTTTAATTCACATCTGTCTTTTACATAGTTTGAAACTGCTTGACAAAGATAAGGGTAAATACGGTAATACTCCTCAATGATAGAAGTAGCCAAGTTCTGATTATATTTTTCAACATCATCAAAACTTACTTCAATTGTGCTCCTTTCTTGATTCAACAGTTCTTTAGCGGAGTCGAGGTATTTCACCTCACCATCTTCTCTAAAACTATAAAAGAATTCATAACATGCACATATTTTGGTTGGTACTTTTGCTTAATTTTGGTAAAATCATTACAAAAATTTATTAGCTGAAAATAAATATTACTTTATTTCATCGAATACTTACTCTTCCAGAAAATCTTGAAAAAGTTTTTGACACCTTATTCCAATTTCATCTCGTTGTAATCTTTGTCCATTTCTAGCATCCTGAAGATCCATTATATTTTTACAAATATAAAATTAAGAATCTATTGAACCGAATGGTTATACGTTTAATTAACCAAAGCAAATCTTACTGATTTGGCGGGAAAAAGTACTGTAATATAGATGTATCGAATTGACCGTTCTAATGTCAAATGTTTGTCAAAATGAAATGTTTTATGCTTGTACTGCGAAAATATCTGAATTCGTTTACACTTTTCGGTCACAATCATAAAATTATTTCATATTATTTCTGTGAATTATTTGTGAATTAAATTTCTTTTCACTCATTTTCATAAGGTTAACCCTGAATTATCTATGTTTGTCAAGGATATTTTGTTATCACCCACATATCAATGAATGCTTTTATCTAATGTGTTCTAATGCGAATTATTTGTTTTATACGTTTGCTATTTGAAAATAAAATCGTCATTGAGCAAGATTTATTTATGAATGAATATAATGTCTGATATAATTTTGAATTTTTATATTTGTATATTTGCGAAATGAATATGTATTCGTTTGCATGTCAACGGTTGCTCTTAATGCACTGTCTAAGTCTGACGTCATACTTACTCCAAATAAATGAGTTTATTAGTGTTAAATCCCATAAAAATATGTTAATCAAGTATTTCTAATTTTTGATGATAGAAAAAGAACTCCAATTCCTGTATTTTGTTTAATCAGCCTGCCTTTTGGGCAAATTAAATTTTCATAAAATTTGAATTAATTTAATTAATGACTTGTCTTCAAAAGTTGGCGACATAACTGTTGAATTTTACAGCGATTCTTGTGATATTATCAATTTATTTATCATAAATATTTATAGTGTCATTATTGGTCACAAGTTATATTAGATTTGCAAATATACTGCGGCAAACTACCTTTATTGTGAATTTCTTGTTAAAATGTGAAAACTAAAGTTTTATTCATAATCTGAATATATAAATATTGAAATTTAATTTTTACATAGTATAAATATTAAAGTATATACTTTATTATTTTCCTACACATCATTTAAATATTGCAACAAATCACTGTTTTGTCTCGATGTCAGGAATCTATTTTTGTCATTATTGAAGTACGATACAAATTAAGGCTAAAATATCTTCGTTTCAATTTTCAATATGGAGTTATATAAGTTCCCGTATATCAAATATGAAACATATTTTATCTGCATGATACGCGTCATCTCTTCGCTGGAAGCGGTACCTACACTCAAGCAGACCCAGAAATCTGCAATTTAGGTCATTCGCTTGAGTGATATTTACTTGATCCAATTTGAATGATGGTAATAGCGTGATTTACCAATTATGTTTAGTAATGTTTACAATTTATATTATACTAGCTGACCCGGCGAACTTTGTTCCACCTAAGAGGCAATAAATGAGCAGACTTTCGATTTTATCAAGGGCAATTGTTTATTTGGATAATTAATGTAAATTAAAAATGCAAGTATCGTATTTTAATGATTGGCCATGTATTTTAGTGCATGGATTCCACTGTTTAGTGAAGCATCTTGTGATAGACGCCATTTTTCGTTTTATTATCAGGTGCAAGAAAAAAAAACGCAAATGGTCCTCCGATCCGTGAACATGCCACATATACTCCGAATTGACCATGGGAAAACATAGATTTTTTAGATTCAGACCACAAACTTTTAATCATTGGTCGTGTGATTTGTTTAATGTCATGGCGAATGCAAGTCAGATCGGAAACTGAAGTCGTTTAAACTCAAACGGCATGTCAGTCGGGATCCTTGGAATGAGAACTTCCTCACCTTCGAATTTTCTTTTGAGTATCGTCGCGTAAATCACATTGTTCATCAATTTCTTTATCATCAAACGCGTTCCGTTGCACAGTTTTGGTTGGTTTATGTTTCGAAGCATGATTACTACGGAGCCAACCTTTAGTCGTAAATTGTGGGGTGGTAATCCCGGCACATCCAAGGAGTTTAAAAATTGCTCGCTCTCTCAACCATTCCTTATTTTTGTGTTTAGTAATGATTCTTGGGAATACTTTGTTGATAAGTTCGTCTTTTGATGAGACAAAGTTACAGAAATTCTAAGTACTCGACCATTACCGATAGTCAGTAATTTCTCAGAGAAATCTTCAGCAGATGTATCGTTCTGCAATGCAACTCCAAAACATCTTCATTGATTGCGTAGATTTTCCAATGTTCGGTGAAGTGCTTCCAATGCACGTTTATTTTTTGGGCATTCGTCCCAGATGCTGATTTTTGATTCTAATAAAACTTTGGCAATTGCGGAGTGTTTTGCAATATTACATGTTAGTTCTTCAATAGTTTGAAGATTTAACGGATATTTTAATGCTGAATGAGTCATCCGTACGCCATCCTTCTAACAATGTAATGTGGCTGCTATTCCAGAAGAAGCAAACTGCAACCTCAATGTTGGATCTCGCACTAACAGTGGCTGAAACTACTGACATGAGGAATGTCTTACCAGTTCCACCAGGAGCATCCAGGAAATCTAAACCACCATTTCCATCATCAATTGCGTTCATCATTGTATCATCCTCATGTTGGTGATTCAACAGGGGTACTTTCGTTTGAACTATTAAATCTAATTCCTGGTGATCATATTCGAGTCAACGAAAAAGTTCCCGTTCAAATTCTTGATTAAATGCGTAATTCATTTCACGATTTGTCGCTTTCATTCCTAAACTGACTAATAAATTACCGAACATGAAGTAACACATGTCTTCGATCAATATCAAAGCCTGATTATGTATCTACTCATTCATCTGAAGGTCGGGATTTCTTTTACTGACACGAATTTGATGTAAAATGCCTTCCGACATAATTATCCTTGCTATGGTATATCCGTTTTCTTATACCACGTATTACGTCACGTCCCACGGGAACGTGACAAAAAGTATCCTATGTCCTTCTCCTGGTTCTAAGCTGCTCTCCGACCAATTTTCAGCCAAATCAGTTCAGCTGTTCTCGAATTATAAATGTGTAACTAACACGACTTTCTTTTATATATAGAAATATTAATAACAAAATTTGCGAAAATTTTCAAAGAACAGCCTCAGAAGTGTCATTGACCTAAATTTAACAATTAATTGAAAATATTTTGAAAGAATATAATGTGTTTTGTTTTCAATACAGTAATTGTTCTTTATATGAATTGAATATTCGATTGCTTTATAATTATGTTCAATATATGTGTATTGAATGAAATTAGTTAAAACTTTTGTCATTGAAGTAAAAAAAGCTAAGCTTGGATCAGCCGGGACCGAACCCGAGCCTCCCGCGTGACAGTAGAACATTTTACCACAGAACCAGTGATGCTTACTATTTTGTGCTAAAAAAGTATGATTTCAACCAACTCATACAACCTTTCATAGTGACTGACGTTTCTTGTCAAGTTACACGGGAACGCTGCTGAACGGGACAAAAAGTATCCTATGTCCGTCTCCTGGCTCTAAGCTACCTCCCCACCAATTTTCAGCCATATCGGTACAGCCGTTCTTGAGTTATAAGTGGTGTAACTAACACGACTTTCTTTTATATATATAGAAGAAGATAGATAGATTGTAGCGACTTTGGGGTTTGACGGATGAATTCTAAAATCTCAATTTAAAAATCAACCAATTCTTTATTTACAAACTGAAATAACAAATACTATAAAAACCACACTTCTTTGACTCATCCACTGTTCTGTAGATAACTGTAACTCGAACTACGCGAATAACTCTCAGTCTAACCCTAACTCTAATTATTGTAAATGACACTTCACTGACTCCGACTCTGACTTACGATTAGTAAGGTACTAAGAGATTCCTCTCAATCGATCAGTCAAAATATCTTTATTGAAATATTTGTTCAAATGATTCTCTCCGACTCATCTTCTGACCCTCGCTAATTTTACAGCCCAAAAATATCTTCAACATTTTATTCTAGAACTTTGCATCTCTAGAACATAGAGGCCGCCATATCAACATTTAGTATAATAATATTTTAGGGAAACATGGAGTTGGTATACATCGTTTTTCCTAACAATATATTAATATTGTTTCAAATGGTTTATGATTCTTGTGATATTTTGTTTCTCTCTCCTTTGTTTCGGTCGATAATCTAAGTACGTTATCCTCCAAATGTATGCAAAATATATAGGTATATTTTCACTATACAATAAATGTAGTAAATAAAAATAATGTTGTAATTTGCCATATAGTCCATGATCCCTGGACCATTTTGGAACTTGATTAATATCAAGCTAATTTTTCGTGAATAGCTTCATTTTGATGCGACGCCCAAGAATTTTCTGTACGAAACTCCGGTTGTGGTAGCTAACAGAGATAGCAAGAATCAAATAGGTCGATTTGATGATTCTCAAATATGTATTACTAACCAATTTTTTTTGTTAAGTCTCAAAATAATTATCTAAATCATTGAAAAAATATATTTGTCCTACAAAATCTACGGCTTCATCAAAGAGTTCCCTTTTAAAAACAAGTATCGATAACGGGGTCATCATAAACGATTACCTGCTGATTTTTTTTACTTAGTTAAAATTTATATAATTCCATAGTCATATCGTCCTACAAATTGCGTGGTATGTTTTCCCGGTCCTACGCTCAAAGGTAGTCGAATCGATCCTCGATGTAAAAGTAATTACTGTCAAGCTGAATCTTCGTGAATAGCTTCGTTTCGATGAGACGCCCAACAATTTCCTGCGCGAAAATTGTGGATTGTGATAGCTAACAGAGGTAGCAATTATAAAATATGTCCACGATGCTTATTGTTTACCCATTATGCGTCGGAGAGCCTGATATGTTCGGAAATGCTCAACTCTTTTAGGGAATACTCATAATATATATATATATATATATATATATATATATATATATATATATATATATATATATATATATATATATATATATATATATTAGGGTGGAGCACGAATGTATGGCGAAATTTTTTTTTAATATTTTTGATTTCTAAATGGGGGGATTTATGCCTTATGTAAAAACATGAACGTATGCCAATTTTAGTAATTATTGAAAATTTCTTTTTACCTCCGAATCGCTTCTAAAATTTCGAAATTCTTGAAAAAACTGACTTCTTTGTTCAAATCTATATTTAGTGGAAATTACGGAAAAATGGATGTGAAATAATACACAAAGCAATAATCAGTCAAGTAAGTATGTAATAAATGCAAAAAGAAGTAAATGTAACAAATAAAAGAAATGCTAGGAACACCTTTTAATTTGGTTTAAAATGACATTTTGTATCAAATTTTGGCATTTGGGCTCTTGACTCTAATTTTGCCTTCATGGCACCTAGTCGCGATTTTTCGTACACTGAGACATAGCAGCTTCTGTTGTGATCTTCACGGCTCGCTCTACACTCTGGGTATGGCACGGAAGACGCAAAAATGATAGCTGGCCCTCGCCGCCAGACTGAACAATACAGGAAATTTCTTCTGTCGACAAGTTTTTGAAAACTGGAGGTTCAGTTATCTCGTTTTGCCAATTTATCATCTCGATATAATTCGATGCATCAAAATTAATTTTTGGTAAAGCAAAAAGCCATGGAGCTTGTACCGCACTACTACGAGCCTTCAAAATACGCCGGGCAGTGAATTCACGTATATGTTTCCTTTCGTCGGTTATCATAGCCAATAATACATTCTCAGCATGCGCAAAATAATTACTTTTCTGTAATTTCGGTTCGCTTTCTTAATAATTTTTAAAGTTTTATCTTTTCTGCCATCAAAATATAACGCAGAAATATCACTGAGGTTTACCTGTTTCTGTAACTCCTGTCTAGTCTTGTTTCTTTCTCTTCGTAGCTTACTTCTATGTATAACTTCAACTTCAGAACCAATATCATGTAATACTGATGACACAATCGCAGCAGCAGCCCTGTCAGACACTCCGTATCTATCACACGTTTTCGATACCGTAGGCAAGTCAATGGACGACACTTTTTTCTTTTTTTAGAGGAAAAACGGATTCAATTCTCAGCGCAGGCATCGTTTTTCAGTGGCTCATCCGTTTCGGAAGAAAGAGAAGAGGTGCTGATATCTAAATTAACAGAGGACGTACTTGCAATCGCCGGGCTAACATAGCGATATTGTTGTTTTAGCTTCCTTTCCTGATTTATTACATTTTTTTTACTTACAGTAACATCAACTCAGCCAATTATCATTTTACGAGCCGTTCTTTGGTCAATTAAAAAAGCTTGTTCACGTTTCTTTTCTCTTGGACACGTGCATCAGTTTAAATCTTTCATTTACAAGCTGATATATCATAAAGTAACTTTTTATTTTTCATAAAATTTTCTAAAGTTTGCTGGGAATTCTTTTTCATCGACTTAAGAAGATTTTTCCGCTTCTCGTGGTAAGTTTTTAATATTTGTATAATTCTGGTACTAGTCACTGTTGGTAAAGATGCCGCTTGCCATATGCTCTCGATTTCAGGCACAATTTTATCGGAAATTTCTGAAAATTTGGGCTCCTGTTTGCTCGTTTTCATGCTTTGCCTCGTCCATTCGTAATGTTTCACAACATCTTCGTAGGTAGGTAGAACATTTTTCTTTAACTCACAACATTCACCAAATAGTGGGCATTTAGAAGCACTACGAGTTTTTTCCATATTTAACAAAAACAATGTTTTAGATTATGTTTTAATTGCGCGCGAGCGACAGTTCACCTCGAAAGACAATAGTGCACTTCCCCGAGCGAATTGTCCGGTTTGCACCCTCCCGCACTCCTTGTTCGTACTTACAGTACCTAGTTTTTATTTTTTATTGTTAAAATACAGTATATTTCCAATTAATTAATATAGTAATACAGAAAGAAAGATCAAGATGTTATTGAAAAAATAAATCACAAACTCCTGCATAAATTCTGAATTTAGTAAAAGTTCAATAACCTTTCGGAGGTAGTTATATTTATTTTTATCAAATAATATTTAACAGGTATATGTTTGAGCTTGAAAGGCATGAACTTTTTACTCTTTGAAGTTGGAAATGCGAAAAAAAATTTTCGCTCCACCCTAATATATATATATATATATATTTTTTTTTCAGTGTTTAATTGGGATTGCAGTCTAGGACAGGAAAATCAGTTACCTCTTTAGTATTTTCCAAGCTTTCGAAAATGTTTATTTTCTTCTTCCGGGCTAAAATAGTAAATAAATTAACAGTTTATATAGCAAAGCACTATAAAAAGTTTTTTCTTACAACTACTGTGAAGTTAGTCCGAAAGTACATTAGTTTTTTGAATTTTGAAAATAAGTACAAGTGTTCCCAAATACATTGGGTTGGAATATTACTGCATTCTACGTGTTGGGTAGTCGAAGGAAGCGATGACAATGACTGTATTTCTCAATTTCGCTTTTCAAGTGGAGTATTCTCAGATGTTTTTAAGGGCGTTTCTTGAAATGCATAACGTTGGCCGAAGTTTTATGACTAACGAAAAGAGAATGAATTTGTTTTGTGTATTTAGAATGGATTTTTCGGTGAATAGGAAGGATATCAGAATATGAGCCATTAATCAGAAGAACCTATGAGATTTATATATATATATATATATATATATATATATATATATATATATATATATATATATATATATATATATATATATTGCTTAAATTATCTGTATCAGATTTTTTGTTAATACAATTACCTGTCTTTTTGATATGAACCATTTCTAGGAAAAGGCGTTTGTTGTAATCATTTGCGTGATCTAAAATTTTTGTGGCATTGTAATTCATATTATGACCAGTGGCTTGTACGTGTTGGGTTAATGCAGAGGAATTCATCTTGTTGGTATTTCGGCAATCACTTTTATGAGAAATGATCCTTGAATGAAGATTTTGGGATTTGACCTATATATACAGAAACGCAATTTTGACAAGGAATTTTGTAAACGACATTTGAATTGAATTTCAATTCTAGCGGATGTTTTGTACGAATAAATGATTGTATCGTTAATGCGTTAGTCATAAAACTTCGGCCAACGTTATGCATTTTAAGAAACGCCCTTAAAAACATCTGGGAACACTCCACTTGAGAAATTGAGAAGTACAGTAATTGTCGTCGCTCCTTCGACTACCCAACACGTAGAATGCAGTAATATTCCAACCCAATGCATTTGGGAACACTTGTACTTATTTTCAAAATTCAAAAAACTGATGTACTTTCGGACTAACTTCACAGTCATTGTAAGAAAAAACTTTTTATAGTGCCTTGCTATATAAACTGTTAATTTATGTACCATTTTAGCCCTGAAGAAAAAAATAAACATTCTCTAAAGCTTGGAAAATACTCAAGAGGTAACTGATTTTCCTGTCCTAGACTGCAATCCCAATTAAACACTGAAAATACATATCTACAGTCGTTAAACATTCAACTATATATATATATATATATATATATATATATATATATATATATATATATATATATATATATATATATATATATATATATATATATATATATATATATATATATATATATATATATATATATATATATATATATATATATATATATATATATATATATATATATATATATATATATATATATATTATATACATATATATATATATATATATATATATATATATATATATATATATATATATATATATATATATATAATAATAATATACTATAAATAATAAATCGTACACTCATTTTTCTATATAATTTTTACAAAAATCAATTTATTTAAATTTTAAAAAAGAATTTATTTAACTGTATCATATGTTACAAATAAGAAAACGAAAAAATGACAATTCTGGTCGGACTAGTGATACATACTTGTTTACTTGTATGACATTGTTTTATTTGGGCAGAAAACACACTCAGATAATATGTAATATTTTTGTCCTACAGTTAGTAATGAAAAAAATGGTTTAGTGGTATTAACAATTTCTGAGCGTAGGACCGGAATAACGTACCACATGATTTGTAGGACAATAATATTATTGAATTGTATAAATTTTAGCTAAGTAAAAGAAATCAGCTGGTTAGTAATCGTTTATGACGACCACTATTTTGTAGGACAAATAGTTTTTCGAATAATTTAGATAATTATCTTGGGACTTAACAAAAAAAAAATTTGGTTAGTAATACATATTTGAGAATCACCAAATCGACCTATTTGATCCTTTCTATCTCTGTTAGCTACCACAACTGGAGTTTCCTACAGAAAATTCTTGGGCGTCTCATTAAATTGAAGCTTGAATTGTAATCAAGTTCCAAAATGGCCCAGGGATGCAGGACTAATAGGTACTTTCTATTATTTCCTTAGATTTATTCATGCTGAAGCAGGAGCCGAAGTATTTGATTTTACTCTTGACATACGTTTCAGTAAAATAAAAACTTTTCTTTGTGTGTATTTAATATTAAAGGTTAAAAGATTTTTCATTTCATTTGGTATATCGCCATGAAAAATGAGTACCTAGGTAACGTTCGAACGAAATCTTTCATTCTCAAAGAGTACTACTCCCGTATAAGTTTTTAGCTTGATTTAAGTTATTTACTGAACTAGAGGCATATTTTAGAATTATGTAATATTCATCAATTGAATTCTGTTAAAAATATTAATGCTTCTTTCAGGCTATTGCTGGTTTATCGACTCCAACTACAGCAGCAACACAACTTCAACCTTCCAGAAGAGAAAGTATTTCTAATACATTGAGGTAAGCTTGTTGAATTTATTTATTCATTCAAATATTTATTTATTCATGCATTCATTATTCAGTTTTTGTGTTCGTTCATTAATTCATTGATTAATCAATTAATTAATTAACTGATTTATTTATTTATTCTTCATTCATTAATTTTTTTATTCATTCATTTATTTATTCATACATAATCTTTTTATTTATTCATTTAGTTATATATCTATTTTTTTTTCTATCTATTTATACATTCAATTATTTACTGATTTACAATTTAATCATTTAAAAGTTTGGGTTTCGAACAGTACAATGTACCAGAACAGCGATCACTGTGTAATGAATAAAAAAGTAAATAAATAAAACTAATAAACACAAATTGCCTTTTCTGAGATTGTCGCAACTAAAAAAAGTATCAACAATGTAATATATTGTAATTAGTTACTGTGAGTAATTTACAATTGCACTTATAATATAAAGTGTGTTTGGTATCCTGACATATTCTAAGAATATTTTATTGTATGATGATTTTTGAAGAAAATTTTGTTTGGAATGATTTTGTTTCACATGACGAATGAAATTTGCGACAGAAAAAAGTTTTATTCACGAATAGTACATGTAAAGTGTATCTGAAATAAATGTTCGAAATTTTTTTCTTCAATAATAATACAAGCATTAAATCTGCTCATCAACGCCTTCCGATTCATTTAAAACACACCAAGGCTTTTTAAACTCTCCTATACCGTTTACCGTAAAATAATTACTTCTGAGATTTCCAGTAATTAGTCGTGGGCATTGCGACGAAGAAAGTTTTCGAATGCAGTTTTTCGTTTTGAGTGAATGAAACCGTTTTACTTGTCAAATCAAAGCAGTCTTCGTTGCGTAAGGCAGTTTTCGAATGAGTTTTTCGTTGAACATTGGGCCTTATCGCATTCGTACTTCCACGACTAAATGAGATGAAGACAACCGAGTGCTTTAGTTTCTGGTTTGCAACGATGAGAAACGGTTCAAGAAACTGTTAAAGGTTCCATCAACGTGCAGCTGATTTACTCGTATTCGAAGAGCCGGTCACAAAATTCTACCATCACAATCGGTGAAATACGAGTATCTACAAGTTAAACTGGATAGTAGACTCAATTACAAGGAACATATATAAAACACAATTCGAAAAGCATACGGACTTATGCAAAACTTATTTCCTGTTTTGAGTCAGAAGAGCGAGCTTTCTAAATACAATAAAAGACTATACTTGACAACTATAAGACCAACCTTGAGCTACGCTGTTCCCGTGTGGTGTTTTACAACAAGAAGCTGAATACCACACCTACATGAATACGTCAATGAAATCGCTAATAAGTTCTATACAAAACAGCTAGGAGTCAATGAATTGATGAACAAAATTACCAAAATAAGACAGCACAATTCGGATGAATATTGACTCCTACACAATCTGCCTTACCAACATCTGCAAATCTTTCGAGAAAGATGTTGAGTATAATGACCGTTTAGAAAATTACTTTTGAAATAAAAATTAATTACCAAAAGCAGTGTTTTTTCAAATAGTTTCGTGTATATAAAATAATGATAAAAGTAATATATAGCATAATCACTAGTGAAATGTAATTCATATTTAATTACCATAAAACTTAAATTTTAATATCTCAATCTGTTTTATAGAAATCTTCGAAGTTTCGTGATCAAACTAGTTGCGACGTCAACAGGTTTCACCGAGTTCGTCTCTGAAGTGGTATAACTAAAATATTTGGGTTTAGTATACGTTTTAGTGAATGTAATCAACTTCCCTTTATACTTTCACTAGCGGACCCGACAGACGTTGTCCTGCCATGACATTCCAAGCTATCAGGATAAACGAATTAATGCATATACAAAAATTCACTCAAGTCGATCCAGTCGTTGAGTTGCAGTATATTAATAATAAATTGAAATTGAAATACTATTAACTCTACGTAAGTTTCAGGTGGCTAGTCCCCTATGATGAATAATACCTAAATTTCTGATTTAATTTTTGAATTAACGTAAAATCAGTATGAATTATTTCTAATTGTAAATTCCTGATTTCAATTTATTTCAAAATTAAATCAGAACTTCCTCAATTTCTGAAATAATTTTGAAATGTCAGAAGGCATAATTTCTACTTGAAGTCAGAAATTTCCAAATAGAAATGATGCATTTTGATATTTCGTTCATTTCAAAATTGATTTAGAAATTAAGTTATCTTAATAATGGGATAACCGCCCAGAACATACTCGTTTAGTTAATATGTTAAGTTTCACTCAGTGAAACTTAATCTGAATGTTATATAATATATTATATCGTTAGGTAGCTCTTTGCACATTTGATTGACTGCCACGACCTGTCAGGTCGTCTTCTCCTCGGCATTGTAAATTGTAATCAATATAAGTGAGAAAAGATCTCGCGCACTTAGAGGTAAATTGTCACTATCACAAAAGGTCAAAAAAAATGAGCACATAATTTGAAATGTCACTATCACAAAAGATCACCAAAGTAAAGAAAGTTCTCGCGCACGTAGCGGTAATCGCCACTCACGAATATAGAAGGATGCACTCTTTGTATGAGGTATCGATCGACATAGACTCTATGTCATAGAGGATAGATCGATACATTAGTTGGTTGTCAAATGTCAAATATTATGGTAGCTTTCAGAATTTAAATTTGTGAACAACCTTAGGATTTATCAATCTATATGAAAATAATCTGATAGATATTAAACAACTGTAGTTAGCTCAAATTTAGTTCATTTTTTACCCCCTAAGAATAAATATGTAGTAACAAAGATATGAAAATTCTAACTGGTTATTCATTTTAAACTATTCTCTCAATTTGATTTCTGAACGACGGCGGACACATATTCAATTCCGAGTTGAATTGTTACCGATTTGTCGGCACAATAATCAATTGCCGGATCATAGTGGAATGCAGCTCGTTTAAGAATCACAGAAGCACTGCGTCTGCGGATTCGCTCAATTTCATTATGTCGTGCTTGTTGTTGTTGTGATTGATGTGTACGAACTTGTTGCATTCTGAGCCTATTTACTTCATTGCCACTCACTAAAGAACGCAATTCTGACATAGCAATACGACTATTTTCTTGATCTGTCTCTCTCTGGTCATCAGTGCGGTTAACACGTGGGGTCGCTCTTCGTACATTTGACTGACTGCGACGACCTAAGTCAGGTCGTCTTCTCCTCGGCATCGTAACGTAATATAATAAATTAAAGTGAAGAAAATTCGCGCTCACTTAACAGTAAAGTGTCACTATCACCAAAATATCAACAAAAAAAGAGCACACTACTTGAAATGTCACTACCACAAAGCATCACAAAAGCAAAAAAATTCTCGCGCACGTAGCGGTAATCGTCACTTACAAACATAGATGTACTCATAAAATATCGCAACCATGATAGTAACACAATTTTGTTAATAGGAAAACTTTTTTCCGTGTTTTGAGGTTAGCTCCGTGGTTGTCTAATATTATGGTTGCGTTCTGAAACTCAAGTTGTGACCAAACTTAAAGATTTATCAAACTTAAAAAAATTGTCTGATACGGTAACAACTGAAGTTAGATAAAATAAAGTTACGCAAATTTGTAAAATTGATTGAAAATCAGTACTACTGATGATTTATTACATTTTGTGACTATCCGATTCTGTCACGTTCGCTATTTACTTTTGTTTAGTTTCGGAACGCGACATCAAATCCTCCAAAGCGCACGCGAATAATTTAATATGAACTTTATCGGATAGTAGTAAAGTTCAAATTGACTCCACATTTTATTTAGAAACGTTTGTATGGGAAATAGAAAAGTGCTGTTTTTAGAGTTTTCCCGGCAATTATTCGATTTTTTCTCGCCTTTTAAACCTTCCCTGGAACTCCACGAACATTTCAAGACTAAGATAAGATAAATCCGTTCAGCCGTTTTCGAGTTTTAGCGAGACTAACGCACAGCAATTCATTTTTATATATATAGATAAGTATAAAGGGAAGTGTGCAACATTTTCACTCTACGTAATATCTCATTCTGCTCTATAGAAATCTTGGAAGTTTCGTTCTCAAACTAGTTGCAACCATGACTGTTTTATAAAGGGTGCTTTTCTTAGAGGTATAGAACTTTAAATTGCAATAAAACAACGATGGATCATTCGATTGACGAGAACTTTCTTTTATCCGAAAGATAATCAGTAGGCATTACATTTTGAATATGATTTCTGGCATATGACCGCCACGGCTGGCTCGGATGTAGTCCAATCTGGACGTCCAATTTTCGGTGACTTTTTCCAACATTTATGGCCGTATATCCGCAATAACACGGCGAACATTGTCTTCCAAATGCTAAAGCGTTTGTGGCTTATTCGCATAGACCAATGACTTTACATAGCCCCACAGAAAGTAGTCTAGCGGTGTTAAATCACAAAATCTTGAAGGCCAATTCACAGGTTCAAAACGTGAAACAAACCGTTCCATTTAGGAATGAAAAAGTTAGTAAACATGGCTCTATATCGATCACCATTGACTGTCACATTCTGGCCATCATCGTTTTTGAAGAAGAACGGACCAATGACTCCACCAGTCCATAAAGCGCACCAAACAGTCAGTTTTTCTGGATGTAACGGTGTTTTGACATACACTTCAGGATTATCTTCACTCCAAATGCGGCAGTTTTGTTTGTTGATGTAGCCATTCAACCAGAAGTGTGCTTCATTGTTAAACAAAATTCGCTTATGAAAATCGGGAACAACTTTTTTGCGAGAAGATTATTTGCTAGCGTTGTTCATGCGTGAGTCTATTCATGATGAATTGCCAAACCAAACTGAGAATAAATCACCTTTCAACTGTTAAATCGGTCGTCATCTTCTGCTTTATCGAGTTTCTTCGTCATAATTGGTTGCACATTTCAGTGCTTTAAAACTAAATGAAAATAACAGGTTTGCTATTCGTTTTAATTAATGTTCTTTATAGTTCTTTATACTTCTAAAAGTATGAAGCAAAACATTCAATCTATTCACTACTCTACGATATATCTTATTTTGTTCTATAAAAGTCTTTCGTTTCATTTTCGTCTATAAAAGATTCGTTCTCAAACCAGTTGCGACGACGACCGTCTTCTGCAACTGCTTTCATTGAGTTCGGTGAGTAAACTGGTTGCACATTGAAGTGGTTTACAACTATTTCAAATAGAATGTTTCGGTTTATGAAATCAACTTTCCTTCATACTTTCAATATTATGAAGGAAAGTTTGAAAATTTGTGAAAATTTTACGACACTCACTATTAATTTCTTGAAGAAATATTATAGAAAATTTAAGTGTAATGATCAAACTCCAGACACCTTGCCTCGAATATCGTTGACGTAAATTTTGGTCAGCCGTATCGTCGATCGAAGTTTTCAAAAACAATAATATGATAGAATATTCTTAGAATGCGCCAAAAAATAACCCAACAAAGTGATGTCACAGGTTTACCTAATACCAGTATCGCGGATATACAAAATCACGGAATGATTTCATTTTTTCGAATTTATGCTCAAAATATGAATCTCAATGAATATTCCAATAATATAAGCTATGATTTAACAATTGCAGCTTATCAAGACAAAGAACTCCGGAACCATCTCCATTACACTCTCCCCATCAGAATCTTTCACCAAGACTGTCTATTACACCCCAATCAGCTTCGAGCCCTCAGAAGATGAACATATCACCATCATCTCCTGGTGGACCAAATGCTTTCATTTATGGAAATGATATTGATTCTGTTGACATAGCTACCAGAGTAGCAATGGTAAGGCATAAATGTTTCCATTTATCAATATTCAGAAAATTTCTTAATCATTTTATAATAAAAATGATAAATTCATTGACGAATGGCAAGAAAATGTCTTACAGAATTTCGAAAGCTCAACAACTGTTATAAAAATTAATTTATGACGCCAATTGAAGAACAAATCCTTAAAGTGAAAAGATATATATATATATATATATATATATATATATATATATATATATATATATATATATATATATATATATAAAACGAAATTAATTTTTTGTGCTTATGGCACTGAATGAAATATTCAAGAAAATGAATACTAGAACATTTATTTGAGAAATTAAAATTAAAAAGAATGTTACAGTGGAGCTAGATATGAACGTGTACGATGTGATGTCTCCATTATCCTTCAAGAGGATAAATGTTAGAGAAATATTGAAATCAACGCCACACATAATGGAAGTGCGAGACATATGTTTCGTTCTGCCAGGAACTCAATCAGTCGTACCACTCTATCATGTGAGGCAACGATTTCAATCTCCAAGCATCTTCTTGTGACTCCGAGTGAACTAATAATAATAATACTCCACAATTATATATATAGGAATAGTATAAATATTTCTATATATTATATATATACTAATATTGAATATTATATATCTTAAATACCTGTAGGTATCTACTAAATTGCAATATCGAAATATTTGACAAATATCATCATATGATGTGTTTCAAATGTCATTAGAGTCGTTATTAGTACACTCGCGAGAGTTTTTTTATTTGAAATACTTTCGGCGATAGTTTTGAGGAAAAGATTTTTTTGTGCTTATGGCACTGAATGAAATATTTAAGAAAATTACCTAGAATCATTCATTCGAAAATTCAAATTATAAATATGTTATATATATATATATATATATATATATATATATATATTATCCTTCAATATATACGCGGAGTATACTGGCTCAGCCTGAAAAACGGAACATGTAGCTTACTGGAAAAACGAGTTGTATAGGCAGACATTTGACCACGTTCGGGTAATCGAGAAATGTGTCTCTTAACGAACAACAAATTCTGGAGTATAAATATAGATGGAAGCGTCAGAAAGTTGTTCTTGAAATAAATAAATAAATAAGGTTTGCAAGATTCTCTACCAGGAATGCCATACAGGGATCAATAATGCGTTTCTGCATTCTGAACACTCTGATGCTATTTGTACTATTACCCCAACATAAAACACGATAGTATAATGCCGACTGAACGTATGCGCTGTAATAAAGTCTCAAGCACCGTAATCTACACGATTCGCAAGATACTTAATGGCGTAGCATCTGGAGGCAAGGGAGGAGCACAAAAAATGAATATGATGCTCCCAAGACAAATTAGCATCCACAATAACGCCCACAAATTTGGCTGCAGGTGACGTCCGTATAAAACTAGATTGTACCACGAATTAGTGGACAAGAGTTCGAAACTACTCCTTTTGAGTAAATTGTATCATTTCTGTCTTAGTATCGTTGAGGACCAGTCCATTCCCTCTCGACCAAAACAACATTCTTTCGAAAGTAGTGATTCCATTCCGCGCTAGCTCACGCATAGGATCTGCCGAAACCCGAACCGAACAGTCATCCGCAAAAAGCGTGACACTCCGTCCCGGCTGTTCAAGGCAGCTCACTAAGTCGTTAATGAATATTAAAAATAGCACCGGTCCCAATGGAACTGCCCTGTGGAACACCAGATGTTACATTTCTGGAATCGGATATGATTTTTTCTCCATTTGAACAAGACACACTCTTT
The DNA here is from genome assembly GCA_030704895.1 of Henosepilachna vigintioctopunctata. NCBI lineage: Eukaryota > Metazoa > Arthropoda > Insecta > Coleoptera > Coccinellidae > Henosepilachna > Henosepilachna vigintioctopunctata. The sequence goes on from JARQZJ010000043.1 coordinate 597,693, forward strand.
GTGATCTGCCAGAAGGTAGGATTTAATCCAGTTCAGGGTCCATAGCAAAACAAAGATTTTGACAAGTGGTCCCTCATCACAAACAAGTCAAGAAACACAGATTTACATGATAAGAACACAAGAATCACAATACACTTCAAGAAATGTAAATCAGACATATCAAACACGGGGCTCTCGGGAATGAAGTTTTATGAATGAATTTGAAGTAAATTTTATTTTTGGACTCGTGAACGATCGCGTTCCAATAGTTATATTTTTAGTATTTGAGGCTGGTGTAAAATATGATAGCAATCACTTGAAATACTTCTTTGTAATTAGAAATGGAAATCGGTCTCCGTGTCTTTGGAAGAACACCCGTCTATGGTGCGGTAGGATTCGGGTTCGAGCCCCAGTGAAGTCATTCGGTGTAAGTCTTCGTTTATAATTTGAGTAGTTAAATGACGATAGTTTTTGGGTAATGTAAATTGAATACAAGTCCATTCACCGTTCGGAACAGGATTTAAAGTGTAGTAGAAATGGAAATAATTTCATGTAATATACAAAAAAATTTAACATGTTGCTGCATTAAAAATGAAAAGAGTAAACCTGACTGTGGGTGTACAACTTACAGCCACTTCATGTATTCAATCATTCAAAACTTCTTGAAGAATTCCATAAAATAAATTAGGTAGTTCAGCTCTTTCTGTCTAGTCCAGTACAGTATTGAACTGTTGATAATGGGTTAGTAGCTCGAAATATATGTCGATTGTATTGATTAATTTTGTGAAATTAAGTCAAGTGCTTTCGATTATACGAGTAGGTACTATACAACAATTTTCGAAAATAGAATATTGGATACTAAAGATACTTTTCTTTCAGGTTAGATTTTTCAACTCTCAAAATCTATTGGCTAACTTCACTGAGCACACAAGGACTCTTCGTTTATATCCCCGACCAGTTGTTGCTTTTCAAATTAACAGTTTCTTAAGTTCACGGCCAAGAACATCTCAGTTTCTAAATAGATTTGCAAAAACTCAAGCTGTCGAATTTTTGGCAGAATGGTCTCTTACACCAACGAACGTTGCCTTCCAAAGGGTGCAGACTGGTTTATTAGATCCTGCTCAAATAGGTGATAAGCCTAAGTGGTACATACATACTTTAGATCCCATTAAATTCACAGTATGGGACGACGGAAGTTCATTGAACGGCGCTTTGAGGTTCGTATCTGATTATATTTTTTAAATATATACCATAATATGGAATTTACTTCTAGTTGTAATATATCCAATAGAAGGTTAAGTGCGTAAAAATTATAGATTGAATTATAGAAGTTAATTATAGAGTCAATATTTTGTAAGCAGTCGTTTCGAGCGTTTTGACTCTTATCGGAACTGAATAGACAAAATGGAATATTCCAAAAATCTCTGAAATTCAAAGTCAACAAAAGTCCTATAAAGTTTCTTTCCTGCCAAATAATGATAAAATCTACACATCAGGAGAGTTCAAGAGAAAGCTACAAATATTCGTTGACCTTTTTCAGTAGTGTTCGTTCTTTTCATTTTCATGTCCGAACAAATTGAGCTTGGCTAAGCTGTTCTGAAGAAAACCGAAAATCTCGAAACAGGTTTCAGCGGTTGCTACCAAAATGCAGGCGCTGTTATGAATATATGTAATGACTATAGTTGAGACTCATTCAGAATTTGAGGATTATTTTTTCAGAGTTGACTGTAGGTATGAAATAAACGAATGTTTTGTATGTAACATCGAACTTTTATTCGTTATTATGGTGTGTATATAATGATTTCTGCTGAGTTTGATATAAACTAGCAGATAAAATTGAGGAGTCCTTATCCAATTCTTCAAATCCTGGTCTTCAGTTTATATCCTTTTATTTTTGCAGAATGAATGGAAAGAAAGTAAAGAACTGCAGCAAAATGACTAAATGTGTCTTATCTAACATGTTAACATCTTATAAAACTTTTCCAAACTTTTTGAAATTTTGGTCTCTAATGCTATATATCCAGCCGTTAGAAATAGCATCAAGTTTGAGCAACATGGATTTATGTCAATGAGATCTTGTTCAAGCAATCTAATGCTGTTTTCACAGTACGTTTCTGAAGTACTCCACCGGTCAAGTTGATCTATACAGATTTTCAGAAAGCATTTGATGAAGTTGCTCATACGCTCCTGGTACAGAAATTACGCAACATATTCATTCTCACTATAATTCATTCATACCTGGTTGACCGACGTCAACTCGTACAGCTGGAGGGTATACAGTCGTCTGAGTTCATACCTACCTCTGGAATACCTCAAGGGTCTAATCTTG